>SWBL01000046.1:0-208828 GCA_024195585.1 Aureobasidium sp. EXF-3400
GCATCCCGTCCGCTCTGCCATACATAAGCAGTTGAACGGCAGATTAGTACTACGGTGGGTGACCACGTGGGAATCCCTGCTGCTGTATGTTTTGCACTTGTTTTTTTGTTTCACAACTAACTCATTCTTGCCTGTATGTGTCTTTTTGACATTTGGGCTGTGTGTTGGTGTTGTGATTTTTGGGTGGCTGAGCCGAGGGTTTCGCGTCTCATGTCACGTCCGATGAACGAAGAGTGTCTAACCTTCCTCCTCCTCGTTACCACTTTTGCATGATGCTTGATGCAGTATCTACGTTACAGTCATCGGATCGCTTCTTCGCTGCATTCTGTGTCACTGGGATGGGCACGACTCGTAGTTGATGCATGTGCGCAGCAAGCTCTTGACCAAGTCGCTGCTTGACGTGCTCTCGATGCTGATCTATGATTACGCGAAACTGCTCACATTCAGATACGCGTCTAGCCAAGAAATACCGATCAACACAGCAGGATGATAAAATGACTTGTGGGCCGAACTAGGAAAGATAACGGCGCCACCATCGATGGGAGGTTTGTGCTTTCCTCTGCATGACATCTGTTTTTCTTTTGTCCACGTTTGTCCGACCCTTGACCATACATGCCGCTGTCAATTCGAACTCTGCCTTCCTCAGCACTAAGCGACAGTATATATTCGTCGGAGACGGCTCATGTTGGTCGCTTAACCCTGCTAGTTCTTTTCTTGCTTCGAAAATTGGACTCTGGATATTTTTTGTCTTGCTTGCCAGGCAATGATTGATCAACAACGCCGTATATGCCTGAGAAATTCATCAATAACGTCAAATTCCATCAAAAGAACCTACCTCTACGGTATCTCGTATCTTCGTACAATCATCATCTCTTGGACATGGCGTTCGAGGTTACAGAATTGCTTCAGGTCACATTCGACACACTAAATCGCACATCATCACAAGCTAGAATGTCAGAGACGCTGCTGTAAGCAAGTCATAGCTAGTAGGTGATGGAGCTCTGGTTGCAGAGATTGACTCTATCACTCGAGCTGGCCAGACTCGCACAAATTACAAACCACGACAAATGGTACGACTGTATCGCTCGGATTATGCAGGTATTCAAACGACAGCAAGACAGCTCGAACATTCCGGACATGTGGCCACTTGTTGTCAACAATCGCACGCAAGACTTTGACCCAGGCGATAACTTCACACTTGCCGCCTTGGCAGACTCTCTCCATGAGTCTCTCCCGAAGATGTATGCTCTCCTTGGTGGCTCGTCAATGTGTGCCAAGGTGTTAAGGAAGCCATGATTACAACCATCGAGGAGACCGTGTCTAGGCCAATGGTCCCAGACAATTTATATATCACTCTTCTTGGTTGGATGCAACGATACTACCCATTGCAAGACAAACATCCAAGTGATTTCCTAGCTAGATGAGTAACATCTTGCAGTCATTAATCATTCTATTGATTTGATAGCGTATAGTACACGTCCCCACACTATCACTTGGCGAGAGAGTATCAAGGAGTCTCCTCCGGATTGGGTCGCTGATAAAGGCCCATCTCCATCTTACCTCCATATGATGTCTATATAGGCAACCGCGATGTCCAGGTCCTGCCATCTCTTCGACCAGTCGCAATTATCAGAAGTGAGCGTGCAAACATGGCAACTGTATATGATGTACAGACATATCTGCTAGACAAGTCCAATATACAAGACACAGTAACACGAATAGTGAGTCCAAATTCAATCATTCCTTAAACATCATGACATACTCATAAAATCTTGTAGATGTACGCGTTTGACAACAAAGATTCATCCTTGTTGATAGATTCGGTGTACACGTCGGAAATCTATCTCGACTACGATACATTGTTGCTCGGCGGCAAGCCAGAGGTCATAACCAGCAAAGCATGGGCAGACAGACTGGAACATATGCATGATGCCTACGATACCACGCAGCACACTGTGCAGTAAGTTCGCACATCTGTTGTTGGCCACTGGACCGGATTAACCTTACATCAAATGCAGCAATTTTCTCATCCAATCGCCTCAGCCGTCATCCGCCAATAAAGAGGTTGCAAGGCCAGACAGCTGTGTAGTCTATGCGCATGCAGACGGTTGGGTTTACAACCGCAATGCAGAGGGAAGACAACGGGTCATGCGTAGACGTAACGGAGCGAGTCTCGTTTCTGTCTTTGCTTTCTCACGTATTGTATCAGCAACAGTGATTGATCGTATACTCGACAGGGATAAACGTCTAGAAGTCGTTCGACTCAAGGATAAGCAAGAGCAGGGAGAAAATCCTTGGAGAGTTCGGAAATAGCGTGTAGAGTTATCGTGGCAGGATATGGGCAGTTAGTAGCGACTTCCTTGTTAGGATGCATCAGTTTCGCGTGATGGAGTGCGGACTGTCGTTGAAGTCAGGTAGTCATCACAAACCAAAACACAGAGTATTGAACCTGTATTCCAGCCCATTGTCAAGATTCGACCGCCCCTGCAGAGAATTTGAAAACATGGAAGTAAAGACGGACCAAGATCACAAGATCCTTTAGAGTAGAGGAAGAACAAGACAACAATACAATTCGACACAGCGTACGATCACGGCAGGAGTCAACCTGAGATGCGGAGAGTGTGTTACAACAAGCGAAGGATGGAAATGTGATAGCGATGAGTCCAGACAGGGATATTGGAAATGGCAATATTGGTGCCATTGTTACTCTAGCATTCTTATTTTGAATGTAAGCATCTTCGATAGTCAGAAGCAACGATGCTGAAGAGATCTGGTCGACAATGCAAAGGTGTATTCATGTCTGCACAGAATGATGCATCTGAACGTGCCGTGAGGTTTGCATTTCTGAATCCGAGAGCACGTAATGAGTTTCACCTCCGTCCAAACATGGGTTGACCGAGGCCAGAGTAACTGCGCAACAGAGAACGAAATTAGAAGCAAAGTACAGCCTGGCGAAGCGACAATAACTGAAAGCAAGTCCGAAGTCCAAGCCTGATGTGCTAACATTACTGCAAGGCACTGCAGATAAGAGGCGGGGTGCATGCATGCACTGCACTACATATAAAGTCAGTAAGGGTGCGTCCAAGAATCATATCAACTGAGGCCAGTGTATCAACTGCGGTGCCAAACATAGATCTTAGCTGCACCGTCATGGAAATCATTCCAACACGAGGCGTTTTTGTTACCAGAATATGTCCAACAACCGTGAATTCTTCACGTATCTGGATTTCGATGCACCACTCCGTGAAGACTTCCAGAGTGTTATCGAAAGTTGTTTCAGGCTGGACCACGTCTTGAGTGGTGAGAGAGCAAGGTCTGAATTTAAAAGAGGCCGTCCCTTGCTCCAAAGTTGCACTCTACCATCAGACAACCACCAGCAAGAACCAACGGTCAACCTCTACAAAGTACCTACCTCCTCTGTCTTGCTTCGAGTCGTTGTTCTGACTTTATCCCTAGTCAATCAAATCAATATCTCAACACCAAAAGACGACTCAGACCGAAAACATGCGCTTCGCCATCGTCTTCTCCGCCCTTTTCGCCACCCTTGCCATTGCGGGACCGGTTATGTTCGAGAAGCGCGACAAGAGCGAGTGTTGCTGCTACCAAGGCGGTACATATTGCGTGCGTTTGCATTCTGGTCTTTTTTTTTTTTTTTTTTGGCCAGCGTTTCCAGCTCACATAATAATCTTTCATAGTTCCTTTACGCCGATCAGACCGCCACTGGTTGTGGCGACGTTGATTGCGAGTACATCGAGGACGAGGACGCTGGACTGACCGAGGGAGAGACCGACACTCCCTAGTGAATTTGTTGGACCGGATGTCGATAAGAGCAATAAGAGTCGTTCTTCTTTTGCCTGCCTTTGATGTCTGCTCTTGAGACGGCGTGGATATTGAATGAACAGGTGGGGAGGGAGGGAGGAGAGAGAGAGGAGGGAATGATGAACTCAGAGGTAATTTCAAGTATACATTCTTTCAGTTGTCCCGCGCGCGTTGACAATGTGTGGTGACATTGTGGCTCTGCATCTTCCCTATATTCTCAGGCTTTGAGATCCACTTACTCTACACATGTGTGGGTGAGTTTGGCATGTCTGAATGAGGCGCATGAATATAGGGGTTCCGGGACGCAATGCGATAGGATGTGAACGACAGGTCGCCTGCTTTTCTTGCGATTAAGTGTGCCGATGACGATGGCGTTCTTCACAACAAGATCTGCTGCTGAATCATGACCATTCAACCGCCAGTGAAGGGCGCCACGCGCAGGATGCTCCTTTGTACACAGTGCACGATCTCAGGCGGCACGAACAAGGCTATGATCGTTGTCTCTGTCGATGTTGGAGACCTCATCTTATGAAAAGGCTCATCATTTCTACTCGGTGCCTGGGAGCGAAAAATCTATGAGCGACCGAGCAGTCAAGGTGAAGGAAACTTCATGCCTGTCCGAGTTGTGGGTACTCTACATGCCTGCGGAAACTTGAACGCCAAAGCATGTCATAGTATCCGAATCCATTAAGCCGTCTCTTTCTGGTATCTCTCGAACGTGGTGGCGAGATTAGAACTCTGGTTCCTGGTCAGGGGTCAAAAGGTGCTCGCAAGCTGTTAGAACTTGATCGGAAGTTTGTCGTGTCGAGGGTCTTTATGAGTTGTTCTTTGAGAGAGTAAAGGAACATGGCAATCTAATGTGGCACAAATGAAATGAAGCCCTTCGTCATCACCTGTCGGCTGTATAGAGGACACTTGTCGGCTCATGTCTTGTTCGATATCGTCTGCTTGAACGTGTAACGCACGTCTCCGAATTGATGCTCTATTCGTGTGGGTTAGTCATGCTCGGATCAAAGACAACGACAAGGACGGAGGAAGGAAGAGGTCGAAACAAGAAGCAGCCAAGATTACAAGACAGTCCCGAGGACTGACAGATGGCTTTCGCGTTTTCAGAGGCTTGATCTGCCGAGAGCTGCGTGATTGCCTGCCACGACATCCGTCAACGGCCAAGGGCTTGGATGAATTTGAGGCGGTCGCCAAACAAAAGCATTGGATATCGGCCAGGAGCTTGATACTCATGCTTGACTTGCAGCCACCTTCTTGGCTTGCTTCATGATTGACGACATGCCTTGATCTTGTAGCTGTACGATGGACATCAGATGGTCGAGATGATCCTGAGTGACAGATGACCTGAGCCGAGCAAAAAGCAGAGTGTCGTTGACCTCACGATTTACATGCCCAGATCCGCAAGATGAGGACGGAAGGGGCGAAGAGCGACAGAGCGGCACTCGCCTGCTTCTAGAATCGATCAATCAGATCCACCCAACATCATTGCACCCTGTTCTGGGTTTGCCTCGGAGCATAACTTGCGTGCATCAGCGGTAAATATCCACCACCTGACTCGAGTTCAAGCTTCTTGTTGGTTTTGTTGTCCAGACCTATTTGCTATTGGCAGCCCAAGTTTGGGTCGGCCATTCAATCCAAGAAGAGCCAACACATGTGCTGTGAAGATTGGCATCCTAACGTGATAACTTCGAGGTCTAATGAGAATCTAAGAGATTCGGAAATTGCAATGCTGCACGTGTTGCAGGAGCTGACTTGACCGCAACGATTCACGAGATACAATAGCCGCGCCCGTTTGAACAGGACCGAAGAACAAAAGTCCGTTGAGCGAACAGAAGCTGCCAAGCAGAATGTTTGAGAGCCATTTCCGACGAAGGCACGAGAGTGGATTTCGCTTCCAAGTTCCAAGACGATTATAGTGGTCCAATAGAGGCCTGTTAGTCCGAAGGATTCTGGTTGAACATGGCCGCCGGTGGTTGTAGTGCAGCATGTATCGTGCGAGTGACAAAAAATATCCACTTGAAAGTCTTGGAAGGTCGATTCAGCAGCGTAGCTTGATGCAAGACACGAGATGCTCACACCGAGGACAAAATTTCCTCTACTGGATGTCACTGAATCCGGAGGGTGAGAGGAAGGTTAGGACGAAGTGGCTTATGCCAAGCAAACGTGGAGGAGAAGGTGTCTGGCCACTTGGGGAAGGCACGACGGTCAACGTGTTTCCCCAGACGATCTTCATTGGTCCGTTGGCACTTCACACCTTTGGGCTCTTTGAGACGCCTCGCCTTCGAGTCTCGCTCGGCTATCTGCAATCAACGTCCCTCGGGGCTCACCACTCTGCGGCAAGGAGCGCACTCCTGCTAGGGTCACGTCGCACAAGCCCGCAATCACCTGCAATTTTCTCTTCGGTCTTGCCGTTCCACGTGTGAGTGGGACTACTACCCAATAATTGGTCCGGATCGAGCAGACCTGAGGCCCTGACACTGCATGTACCATCAGCTTGGGATTTGTCCAAGATCCCATTATGCAGGTCCAGTCTTGCGAAATGATGGCGAGCGTGAGCACGGAGCCTTTAGATCGTCCAAACCATGTTCACGCGACAAGATGATTATCACTGAGGCGAGAACGCGATAGTAGTATGCTAAGGTTTTTGCTTGCACGAGTATCACAAATCTGGTCGACCACGAGCTGTAGACTGTGGTTCGCAAGCCCCACGCGGGAGATGGCTCACTCGACCTGTTGCTCAAATCGGCCGTTGTGCTAAAAAGTCTAAGATTAGGCTTTTTGGAGAAGAACCGTCAAGACCGTGCAAAACGTTCTCAAGCACCCCAAGATCCAAACCTACGGCCTTGGCCCTCTCGTGCGTGATACAATGCAGTTCGCTGATTGGATTCCGACACGAAGCGCCACAGTCTGGGCCTACATCCAGTTGAGGAACAAGCAAACAGTCGTCTGACAGCCAAGTCAAAATTCTCGAGTAAAGATGCTGTAGATAAAAGAAGGCAGCTGCTCACCCCTGCTGTCTTCTGTCTCGTCCATCATCAGCCATTCACTTCTGAAGACAGATCGTTCACAGTCAGATCTTTCTGACCACTCCTTCCCCTACACTCATTGCTCTTACTACCCTAGGTAGTACCTCACTATAGCAATGGCCGCCAACAACAGAACCGAAGGTGGAAACGCCGCCTTCCACAACTTCAACAATGACTTCGCTCACATCGAAGACCCTAACGAGCGTCGCAGACTCGCTCTTGCCGAGATTGACAAGGCTCCCTTCGGCTGGTACCACGTTCGCGCTATCATCGTCGCCGGTATTGGTTTCTTCACTGATGCCTACGACATCTTCGCCATTGGTCTCGTCACCAACATGCTTGGTGTCGTTTACTGGCAAGACGCCAAGAAGAACCCTGGCAAGATCCCCCAGTCTTCCGACACTGCCATCAAGGTTGCTACCTCTGGTGGTACCGTCATTGGTCAGGTTGGTTTCGGTTACCTCGCCGATGTTGTCGGTCGTAAGAAGATGTACGGTCTCGAACTCATGATCATCATCTTCGCAACCATCGCCCAGGCTCTTTCTTCTCACTCTCCCGCTATCTCCGTCGTCGGTCTTATCATCTTCTGGCGTGTCATTATGGGTATTGGTATTGGTGGTGATTACCCTCTTTCTTCCATCATTACCTCTGAGTTCGCTACCACTAAGTGGCGCGGTGCCATGATGGGCTCCGTCTTCGCCATGCAGGGTATCGGTCAATTCGCTGCTGGTATCATCGCTCTCATTGTCACTGCCGGTTTCAAGGAGTCGCTCTTGACCGCCAAGACCCCTGCTGCTTGCGATGGTGTCTGCCAGCTCGCCGTCGACAAGATGTGGCGTGTCATCATCGGTTTCGGTGCCGTTCCCGGATGCATTGCTCTCTACTACCGTCTGACCATTCCCGAGACTCCTCGCTACACCTTCGATGTTGCCCGCGACATTGTCAAGGCTGACACTGACTCCAAGGCCTACCTCAACGGCAAGCACCACGGCAACCCCGATGAGATCACCCGCGCTACCACCCAGGCCGCCACTGCCGGTCAACTCGAGGTTCCCAAGGCTTCATGGGCTGACTTCTGGCGTCACTACAGCCAGTGGAAGAACGGCAAGATTCTTCTTGGTACTGCTGGTTCATGGTTCTTCCTCGATGTCGCTTTCTATGGTGTCTCGCTCAACAACAGTGTCATTCTCTCTGCTATCGGTTACTCTGGTGGCAAGAACATGTACGAGACTTACTACAACAACGCTGTCGGTAACTTGATCATCGTCTGTGCTGGTGCCATTCCTGGTTACTGGGTCACTGTTGCTCTCGTCGACACCATTGGTCGCAAGCCTATTCAGCTTATGGGCTTCACCCTCCTTACCATCTTCTTCTGCATCTTCGGTTTCGGTTACCACGCCATTGGCACGGGAGGCAAGCTTGCTCTCTACGTTCTCTGCCAGTTCTTCTTCAACTTCGGCCCCAACGCCACCACCTTCATCGTTCCCGGAGAGTGCTTCCCTACCCGCTACCGTTCCACCTCTCACGGTCTCTCTGCCGCCTCCGGTAAGGTCGGTGCCATCATTGCTCAGGTCGTCATTGGTCCTCTTCGTGTTCGCGGTGCCACCAAGACCCAGGCCTCTCCTTGGCTCAACCACGTCCTCGAGATCTTCGCTCTCTTCATGCTTTGCGGTGTCTTCACCACGCTCCTCATCCCCGAGACCAAGCGCAAGACCCTCGAGCAGCTTGCTGGCGAGGTTCCCGGAACCCCCGAGTACGACGAGCACACCCATGGTGCCGTCGAGAGCAAGGACTCCGAGGACTACTCTCAGACCCACATGGCTGAGAAGTCTGCTGCTTAAACGATGATGTTGTTGATGCCTTTTCTCTCTTTTTCTCGTCTTGATACCAAAAAACTGTTCATGGTGTATATAAACCGGGGTTGCTATTCCTTCTTTTTAACTTGCTGAGCGGTCTGGTTCTAGTTGGTTACAGTCCATGCTTTGATACTTCTAATGTCAAAAACAACCTTCCTTCACTTTTCACAAAATTTTCCTTCTCTTGCAATCTGTGACTGTGCCTTCTTCTTCTTCTTACCATCTATTGAACTTGATATACTTTCCGCTCTTATAATTTTAAACTCCCAATCTTCCATACCATGCTTGGAGATGGCTGTTATCTCACACGACAGCATCTCGACCGACCCCAGATCTGGAAGGTCAAAAAGTATCTTTTCTCCATTTCCCCGACTGCTGCTGATCTTTTCTGCAATATTAGACTTGACGGAACCCTGTACAGTTACATGCATGCATGCACCCCACTTCTTATCTGCATATTGCAGGTGGCAACAATCCGCTTACATACATAGACTTTCGGACATACTTTTCGATAATTAGCGTTCGTTGCTGTCGCTTATTTTCCTTCTTCTGATCCCGTTCGCCGTTGATTCCAGGCTGTTTTTGCAGGTTGTTTTGGGGTTTGTTGATGCCCGTTTGCGCTGTTTCTGCGTGTGTTTGGTTTTATTGATGCCCGTTGTGTACTCTCGAACCTACCTTGCGTTTTTACATGCACACGTGTAAGCCGAGTTAATGTTGTTTACTTTGGTGGCTTGTGATGGCTGATGATGGGATGAGCGAGACACAGATATGTCAAATTAAAAAGACTGATAATGATACAAGTGTTTGTTGCTTACGAGCATCCGTCTGCACGAAGAAGGCTCAGCTGAAGCTGTAAAGTGTTGACGGAGTTTTCGACAGCGAGTGTTAGAGGTCTGTGAGTGAAGATTTCACTGCTGGGAAATGGTTTATCGTTGAGTATGTCTTTCTGCTGGACTGCAACAGACATAGAGAATTATGATAGAAAGTTGGTTCAGCGCCCAACGGACAGACAGCCCAAATTTCTGATGAGAGGCAGACTCTACGCGAGGCTATTCACCCGCCTCGATGGTTCTGATAGTGCTGCGCAATATATATTGATGTACATAGACGGCGTTCTCATGATGACTTTCCAACGCGAAATGGAGATGTAGAGATGAACATGGTTGTTCCTCCTTCGATGGATGAACATGATAGTTAAAGAGCTTTGATGGTATATGTTCCAGTAGAAGAGGTACTTGTTAAGAAGTAAACCCATGAGCAGTAAAAGCATATAAGAGAAAAAGGCGGAGAGAGAAAGGCAAGGAGAAAAAGGCAAAGAGAAGAGAAGAGAAATCAAAATGAAAACAAGTGGGGTATCGCTCGCCGTTAAAAAAAAAAAAACAACCATGCCCTATGCTCCTTTTCCACTTGAAGTGTTGATAACGGAGTCGACCATGTGTGGTATGTATTACAAGAGTGACGTGTCTGGATCTACCAGCACTTCAAGCTTGAGAAGAAACGACCCTTCTTTTTCTTCTTTTGCGGCGACGTAGCTGCAGATTCGGACTCTGAGAAACGCAGCTTTTCGGATACGCTGGTAATGTTTGGTGCAGGAGCGGATTGATATGTTTCGGTTGCTGCTGAGACGCGTTGGGAGGCGGGTGTTGGATTTGCGAGCGAAAGGAAGTTTGGCCGCAGACCTGCTGCGTACTGTTCTCTGGCCTCGACTACGCGCTTGACAATTGCTGTGTGTTGTCAGTCTCTACTGTTGCCTTCTGGGTAGTTGTGAAGCTTACAAGCAAAAGTCTCCTCGATGTTAACGACCTCACGCGCCGAGGTCTCCATAAAACCACAGCCTCTGCTCTTTGCCCACTCCAGACCTTCGGCAGCACCGACTTGTCTCTGACCTTGAAGATCGCACTTGTTTCCAGCGACCATGAGGGCAGGCCAGCATTTCCCCTGCTCTTGTCTGTTTTCCATTTCCATATCGATCAATTCGGCAAAGAAGTCGAGGTTCTGCAGGGATTGGGCATTGGTAATGTCGTAAACGAGGAGGAAGGCGTCAGAGGTCAGGTTCGCGGCAGACCACATGCCGCGATATTCTTCCTGGCCTGCAGTATCGGTGAGGAAGAGGGAGTAGGTCTGGCCATTGATGGTGCGCGTGACCGAGTACGAGTCTTCGATTGTGGGATCGTAGTCGTGAGTCCAGGCGGAGCGAACGATGCGTAGTGTGATTGACGATTTACCTGGCGCATTGGGTTAGATGAAGTCAAGGCAGTCGCGACTGAGAGGTACCTACCACAACCGCCGTCGCCACAGATGGTAATTGAGATTTTGTCGTCCATTGTCGATGCGCAAGTGTTGTCGTGTGAGGTTCGCGAAAGGACGAAGATGGAGGATGAAGCAAGCGCAGTACAAGGGCAGGGATGTCGCAGTAACAAAGTACAAGGTGTCGAGGTCGCGTGAAGTGAGTGATACAAATGGCCGAAGTCCGAATGCGCGCCCGAGGGATGAGGACAAAGTGAAGATTGCACGAGACTGAGAGAGAGCGAGAAAAGAAGTGCCGGTACAAGAACCAAATACGCCAATGAATGCTAGGACCCAAGGAGAAGGAAACGAGAGTGAAGGAGGAAAATGCATCTAGTGCATGGCATCAAGTCATGTCGTTGTTGACTCGAGTGCATCGCCGGAGACGCTGGTCCCTGGTTCGCCGACGCTCGGTCCCTTTTTCTAAAATGCGCTGTCGATCATCCTAGTTGACTATATACCCGGATCTGCTCTGCAGTCGAACGTCCATGCAGGAAACACCTGGTGCATGCTCTTTCTTCAAGTCACTCTCTATGTATTTTGCACCCTGTACATACCTATCTTTACCCTAGAGTGACTAGAAGAAGAGAACACCTGAACACAAATCATCAATTCATCTCAACGTCCCCCAGACCATCGTGAAACACTTCCGAACCATGATGCCCGAAAGCTCCACTTTTTAAAGTCCGTCTTAGCTCCTTCGACCCGACTCGTGCTCATTCCCCTGATGTAGCGTGACACTGGACAATCATACATGTAAAAATCTCTCGTTTCTTGCGACATTACTGACTGATTTACTTGTTGCATGCCCAACCTCTCGCTTGAATGTTCTGCAGCTGCCGCATATCATATGCCTGGACCGGAAGCTCTACATCCTTCGGCCCTGTGATGATACCAAATTCCTCCGTGTAGTGCGAGCTGCTACCATAGAACCCGACGATTTTCTCTCCCACTCCAGCCTCCAGGACTTTGATGTCGTTGTTCCCAAACATACGTCCAGCTAGTTGGTGTTTGTTGAGCGATCCTGCCTTGGTGCCGTTTGACAAAGTCATGGTTATGCCACCCAACACGCTATTTCCCCATCCAAATCTATTCACCTCTACCTTGATGATGTCAACATCCGAGGGAATGTGAAATTTCTGAGAGTTTCCGCCGCCAAAGTGGTGTTTGGAGCCGTCGGATGTATAGCGGAGACCGCATGGTGTCAAATGTCCGTCTTCATAGTACACAACCGCTCCGTCGAGAATCGCCCCAATTCGTAGGTCGATTGTCTTTGCCCGACTCAGCTTGCCGTTCGCACCTCTCTCCTGGAGCATGACTGCCCACTTGTGCCCGTTGAGTTCTGCGTCTGCTTCATCATTGTCATGTCCAGGTCGAAGGTCGATGCCAACGGCAGATTCTTTGCGCAGGATGATTTTCGAGTTGGCAATACGGACGACATCCCGGATTGTCATCTTCCAAGCATCTGAACACCGCTTGATGCAGCCATTGCATCCAAGTACCTCCAAGCAAAGTGGCTTAGACTGATCGAAATCTTCCGGAACGATAGTCACGGAACAAGTCTTCCGTCCACTTAATGAGCAATCATAGCTCAATGTTTCAGCAGTCATGCCATTGGTGAGCTTGATCTGCGCAAGTCCGGATTTGCATTCGACGACTATGGTACCGGATTCAAGGTGATCGGAAAAGTGTGGTGTGATGGAAGGAGCCTCGATTGATCTTGTGGGAATGGCGATTTGCTTCGACCTGCGTCTTCGTACTGCCTGGTGTCCACCGCGTTGCCTGATTGTTGAGATGCGCATATTGAAAATTCTTGTAAGATGAAGGACTGCTCAAATGTGAAGGGTAGAGATGATGGTACTTGAGAAACCAGGTGTGATTGAGACGTGAACGAAAACAGAGTGGTCAACAAGCATTAAATATGAATGCTACCACGGTGTACAGAAATACCATGTTACCTCAATTAGACTCATGTTGCCTGGATGTAATACGGCTGGAGGCAGCATTGCCTTAGGTGCGACGATTCTCCAGGCATCAACAGCCGTGGCTGTCGCGAAATAGGCAGCGACGCGGAATCGCGAGCCAGGACTAGGTTGCAGAGTTGAGCTGCTCCCAAAATGAGATTTTCACGTGCATCGTATTTCAAGAGACACGGCATCATGCGTCTTCAAGGAGAAAGGCATATGCGAACAATTTTCGTGTGAGAAAAGAAAGAGGAGGTTGCATTTCCGTTCGTAAACAGCACTCTTCCCGCTTGCAAAACTTCCGGGAATGGTTTACCTACACGTCATACCTCGGTAATGGCACCTATACCCATCTTCAATTCCAATCGCGTGTCCTTCTAAAACCAAAACAATCCCATCAACAATGGGCGACAAACATGAAAAACATACAAAACCGATAGTGTCTGTGATATCCGGCGGCATTGCTGGAGGCGTGGAAGCTTCAGTAACCTATCCCTTCGAATTCGCCAAAACCAGAGCTCAATTGCATGTTCGGAAAGCAGGAGTGCCTTATCCGAGGAACCCATTTGCTGTGGTCTTTCAAGTCTACAACCAAGAAGGACTACGCGCGTTATACAAAGGCTGTGGAGCTTTGGTGGTTGGTTCTGTTGGTAAAGATGCCGTCAGATTCTTGTCTTTCGATACGGTCAAGAATGCCTTCAAGGATCCCGAGACTGGAACTTTGTCGCCAGCGAGAAACATGCTGGCTGGTATGGCTGCAGGTGTTGTTGCTAGTGCTACTGCAGTCACGCCTACGGAACGAATCAAGACTGCCTTGATCGACGACGCCAGAGGACCCAAACAATACACTTCAACCATGCATGCCGTCAAGACAATCGTAGCCGAAGACGGCTTCAAAGGTCTTTATCGTGGATTCGCCGGAACAACGTTGAAGCAAGCCTCAGCCACGAGTTTCCGCATGGGCACCTACAACATCCTCAAGGACTATGAGAAGAACCACCACATCGAGCAAAACACGATCACAAACTTTGCGAATGGTGCTGTTGCTGGTACTACTACAACACTAGCGACCCAGCCTTTTGATGTCATCAAGACTAGATCGCAGACTGCAAAGGCAACAACGACGATGGAAGCAATCGCGGGTATCTGGAAGGATGATGGTATTCGTGCTTTTTGGAGAGGTACGGTCATGAGATTGGGTCGTACTGTGCTAGCTGGAGGAGTACTGTTCACAACGGCAGAGGCCGTCGCAAAGATCATCAACCCAATCCTAGATCGATAGAGCGGTTGTTGTATAAGATCTTGATTGTTTCTGTGGCCGTCTATTCGTGGTCGGACAAACTGAATCCTCCTAGATTCGCGACTTCGTTGTGGCATCCATCGCGTTCTGGTTTTAGAACACGAATCAAGCTCCTTCTTCCCGCCATATCTTGTTTGTACCACTATGAAGCAACAAGCAAAGATTTGATGAATATGCTCTTCTCAAAGCCTCGGATGAAGCTCTAAGGGAGGCGCGGATGTGAGCAATTGAGAGTGTCGTCAAAGGAGCTGCATCACCAGTATCTCTTGACGCTGTCCTCCTTTACTCCTTCAATAAAGCTTCGCACTCAATGCCCTGGCACTGATGTGTTTTGAGAAGATTGCTCGCTCGCCACAGCATTCCACGACCGTTGGACCAACTCAGCCCATTCTTTCTTTGACTCGAACAAAATCGGTAGTATCGCATGCACAAGTCGCTTTCCAGCATCCGCAGCCCACCATCGGCACCGGAGCAGATGTATGATAACGCCATAGTGTGCAAGTATTGCCAAAGCCATAGGATCTCTCGTTTCGATAAGGTTCACATAATCGTCGCTAAATGTTACTGGCCATGTCATGATGCCTGACATGATGCCACCTGAGCAGTAAGCTCCCATAGCTTGTGACAATTCGGATATGGCGTTGGCATGAGAGTCGCCATGCATACTGTCAGCCGCATCTACCCGCAGAATCACAAGTACAGAGTCCACTATGCTTCAGAGTGTCAGCCCCATATTCTCCAGCCATCGTTCGGATGTCCGCTTCGATGCGGCATCATATCTTACCGACACATCTCAGGCAATGGTATACCTGTACCATTTCCAGACTCCATATTTCCTGGTGTATGCGGATTGAATAGAGTTCCGAAGCTCGATAATCGCAGGAGATCACTGTAATTCTGATGCACCAAGCCAACACCAGCAAGGAATTGACGTAGCTCAAGAACATCAACCAGAGCATCGGACAGCTGTCGACTGTGTTGCCAGTGAGATTGTGCTAATGAGAAAACCATGATAAGTATTGAGCATGCAAATATTGCTTCGTAGTTGCTGGAGTCGAGGGACCCTAGAACGAGTTGGAAGCCAGTAAGAGCTCTGTTTTCATAATCCAAAGCAGCCCAATCCCAGGTCGGATCTTCGAAAGAGAGGTGACGAGCAGAAAGTGCCAGTAGCGCATTCAACAGATACTCATGCGATAGAGCCAGTTCTGGAACGACGACTTGCCATAGATATGTTTCGTCGGAATGCTGTCTTAGCGATTTGAAGGCTTTGGTTGACCAATTGTGCATCAGTCTAAGCTCCAACAGCCTAGTGTCTGCGGATCTGGGAATAGGAGAGGGCACATGTCCTATTTGACCAGAAGGAGAGGCGTCCAAGCTTATTGTGTTGTCGTCGCCAAGAGCGAGGAAGCTGCATGTAATATCGCGTTTGATGCAATAACCACAACTTGGTGTAGCTTCATCGCACTATCAAGCAGAAATCAGCAACGAGACTAGCAGAACCTTGTTGCTAAATGCGAAGGAGACACATTGGTGAACATAATTTGCGATCACATGATGTGTGTTCGTCGTGTATGCTGACCTTGACATGACGCTGTTTGCATTGGATGCATCCTCGACGAGATTTTGTATGCGACCTGCGCTGCGGCATCGATGGCCCCGAGAACGGTTGTATTCAAGTACTGATGTGGGCGTATAAAACACGAAGGGTTCATGTAGAGCAAGTACCCCATGTAGGGCTTGTTTCAGCCCACGGAAGTTGCCTGAGCCAATCAGAGAAAGGAGGCTCTATGAGTCTCTACGATGGACGTGAAACATTAGTTCAGGACCGAAAAGCAAATTGATATACACCATGATGTTATGTTTCAGTGTTAGCTACCGTTTGATGAGCTGAGAGATGCTTCTGTAAACAACACTCGAGTATTCTGCCAAGACAGCTCGTGCATGGTGGGTGATCTATCACTACCTTATATCTTTCATACAATATCGAGTGTGTTGTAGGTGCCGGAAGAGAATCAAAGTACAGCGGGGAACGAGAACACGGGTAAACAGTCGTCTGTTATCATACTCCATAGATCTTGCTGTCATCTCCATCATACAGCATTGGAAAGACATCGATTTGGATCTGGGTCCATAAGTCATCAAGTGCCGACGGAGAGGCTTTGAGTACGCCTTTCCAGACTACCCCACCACCAGGGCCTCTGCTGGCACCTTTGTAGACCTTGCCTTCCTCTCCGCCTGTATAACGGAGCTGCAATGCTTTGATAAAGACATCATCCTCACCATTCGAGCCCTTAGTTCTAACATAGTATTTCAAGTCTGTGCCTGTGTGTTCGGGAAGGTCGATCATGGGTGGAGGTCCAGCTCGTATGCTTTCAACCACCTCATTGTCGACAACAAGGACGACATCATTACGAGGACCGACGAAGTCTTCGGTGCGATAACGCGCCTTGAAATGCGAGCGTATCTGATCCGATGATGCGCCGTGTAGCGGCACAGCGTCTAGGTACAGGGCTGCATTCATACGCTCGCCATACGGTTGCTCGAAGAGGTGTTTGAATGACGCTTCCGAGTAGCCTCGCAGCTTGGCTACCACCGCGCTGTCATCGTTCTCATCGGGTTCGTCGTATGTAAGGTATACGTAGAAGCCCCAGTTCTTGTTTGTTGTACCCGGACAGTCTTTCATGAAGGAATCGAACTCCATTCTCCAGATATCTCGTGAAGCCATATCGATAATTGAGCTTCGTGACGGCGTAGTTTGGGATCGCTCCGGGCAAAGAATGATTTGCGGACAGTAAGCACCCCAGAAGTCAATCAAGAACAGTGTGATAGGGTTTATTGATAGATTGCGGTAAAAAAGTTCGTGAAAAGGGTTGAGAGGGTGCTGCCTTCCGCGTACGGGATGAACAACTGGGTGCCTAACGTGAATTCTGGCGATCAAGCCCGTTGTTTCATGTGTATCTGTTAGTGATTTGTTCAACAACCACCAACTAAGCAAAGATGGCAGTCGCTCTTGCTTGTTTTAATCACTCCTGGTGTTTTTCACATCTCCGAGTTCGTGGAGCTTCAGCGCGTCGATTCTCTGTCGCGGCAAACATACCGCGTGTCTGGCTCGCCTCAGCCTATGTAATATCCAGACCGATCATGTTATGGAGGCTTGCTTGATGTCCGTGGCAGGCACTCAGGCACAAAATGCATAGACAAACCGATGTTCATCGAGTCATCACGACCTGACACCAGCGACAGTGGTATGCAGTGTGATGCTCACAGAAACAAATCTCAGCTTCGTGCCAAGGATAACATATACGCAATACGCATCACGAATACGCAGTACGCAGTACGCATCTAAGTATCACGTCTGTCAAGCTTAGGCAACTTTGTCGGCTCTCTTGCAGACCTGCAAAATTAGATCGCAGCGCATCAACGTGTTACATGTTGCTGTCTTGAGTACGAGACAGGGTTCTGTAGGTACGCGATACGCATCTTTGCCCTATGTTGAACGGTTGAAACAACTGCGCCTTTCGATATCAGGCTGCGGAAGATACTTATAATGGAACACTCTTCGTGATATATGTAGCAGGAACTATTTGTCTTTTCTTCTGCTCTTCGTGAACGTACCTGTTCTCGCTGCTTCATTCGGATATCGTATCCCTTCACTCTTCGTAGACACACTCGACCTCATCATAAGCATACGACCCGACCTCAAGGCAACAACTACCAGAAGCCGCGTGCCATTACAACTCAGAAACTGTTACAGCAATGTCAGATTCTGGAACTCAATATGGCGACTTCAAGCTGTATCGCTATGACCCCAGCATGGCTGCTGCTGTCATCTTCATACTCGCGTTCATCGTGATTACTGCCTTGCACTTCTACCAAGTGGTCCGAACAAAGACTTACTTCTTCGCCCCGTTCGTTATTGGAGGACTCTTCGAAGTCATCGGCTATATCGGAGTGAGTCGATCTGTCCAACTAGCCAAATTTCCAGTGACTGATGTCTTTCTTTCAGCGTGCCGTATCAAGCGAGGAAGCTCCTGACTTCAGCATCCCCGCCTACTCCATCCAAGCTATCTTGATCCTCGTCGCTCCTGCTCTGTTTGCTGCAAGCATATACATGGAACTCGGACGCATCATCCTACTCACCGATGGCGAACAACATAGTATCATCCCCAGTAAATGGCTCACGAAGATCTTCGTCATTGGCGATGTCATCAGTTTCTGTCTACAAGCCGCCGGTGGTGGTATCATGGCTTCAGGCACACTTCAAGCACTCGAGAACGGCGAACACATCACCATTGCAGGTCTAGTCATTCAAATCCTCTTCTTCGGCTTCTTCATCATTGTCAGCATCACCTTTAACATCCGCATGGCAAGGGTGCCCACCAGCCGCAGCATGATCAACTCCAACCCTTGGAAGAAACACCTTTATACCCTCTATGGTGGCAGTGCGCTCATCCTAATCAGATCAGTTTTTCGTTTGATCGAGTACGCCCAGGGCAATGATGGCTATCTCATCTCGCACGAGTGGTTCCTATACATCTTCGATGCCTGCCTGATGCTTGCGACCATGGTGTTGTTTGCCTGGTACCACCCAAGTGAGATCTGGGCTATGCTGAATAAGAATGGTGGAAAGATGGTCAACCATGGCTACAAGATCGAGGCAGCGATTCCCATGATGTGAAAAAGGAGTTGGCACTGGCGAAGCTGAGTAGTGTCGCTATCAATCAAGGAGCGGTCTATATAGTATGATATGCAATTTTCAGTGGTTTAAACTAGAGTCATCATCTGGATATGTGATCATTGTGTAGAATCGTCATCAAATCACTACGAAATCAATAACTACATACCGTGTGATAAATGGATTGAATGTGGTGCTCCACGGGTGCATTTATGCTGGAAGTTCAATTCAGGGACCGAAAGGTCACTTCCTGAAAATCGGTCATAATATCACACCTCGGTCTTCAATGAATAGTCGATCACGAACAATTCTGACTGAACACGATCAATACAAGAAATCAAATCAACCTCATGAACAATCGTTATCTACTTTTTCTTAGACCCCAGATCATTGAACTTCTCCATCAGCGCAATCTTCTGGCTCCCGGTCCACTGCTGCTTTTCTGCTAACCACTGACCTTCGGCGGCACGCTGTAGCTCAACCAGCTTCCGCGATTTGTTGTATACTGCAGAGCGTAGGGTCTTTGCTAAGCCGGCCGTTGGATACTGTGTGATGGGTAAGCAACGATCCCAGAGATGAAAGGGGAGAGGTAAAGGCAGGGATGAGGGAAAAGGAAAGGAAAGATCTTCTTACCGCCCATGCACCAAACAGGGCAGCTCCCGGTTTGGTCACAAGGCCGGCTAATCCCTTGCCCAATCCGGTTGCTATGCCCAGAGCGCCTGACTTTTTATAGTCTTTGTAGGGCTGTACACCAAGCCCAGAGATTCCATCGTATAGGCCGTATGCGAAAGTCTTACCACCCACGGCAAAACCACTTCCAGCCCCTGTCACTTTGCCGTGGTCTCGTACTTCGTCGCCGTAGAATCTGGGCATGGTTTTGAACCCTTCCGCCATCGCGAGAGGGATGTCCAGTGCTATACCTTTCAGAGCTTTTGGTGCAAACCAGCCGACGCTCTTCACGCTTGCCAAAGCTGCTTTGCCTCCTGCAGATTGCTTGTCGCGTGACTTTGTCGATGTGGTTGTATGGATACTCGCACCTGACCCTTCTGGTTGCTCAGATTCCACGAGTGCTTCAGCGGCATTGACTTTGTCTTGTCGCCGTCGCTCTTCACTGTATGCTTTGATAGGTTCGGTAACCATGCCCGTGAGACAGCCTCCAAGGTCAACCGTAGTTGCCATAACAGCAGATAGCCCACCACCAACAGGCTCCCAACGCACGGGATCAATGACCATAGGCTTCGTTCTGTACCTATTGGACAGTCAGAAAGTAGCGCAACCTTGGGTATTGATAAACTTACGTCTTGAGGTCTTTTTGCACACTACTGCGTTGTGATATCGCAATCTCGGCGGCAAGCTTAGAAATCTTGACTTTGTTGCGACCCGACTTGATAGTCCAGACCGCTGGTTGATCAGGAATAAGATCACATTGCATCACCTCAAGGGAAAGATGCTTGTGAAAAGAGTTTACGGCGGCTTGGACACCCTGCTCGCGATCCATGCGCTCAGCGATAACTTCAGCTGCTAACGATGTCTCTTCCCTCATCAGGAAGCGAATAGATTCAGCTAGCGTGTCGACAGTCATATAGCGTGGTGACAAAGGCTTGGGTCCAGCACCGCAGTCAGCAACCATGTGACCCCAGAAAGGTTGACTAGATGTCACTAAGTGTCAGTCTTTGAACACAACAAGTTAAACGCTTGACTTACTCTCCAAAGAATGGGCAGATCAGCGTCGGGCGTGCATGTCTTAGACCGCAAGCGGTACTTCCTGCTCCCCCATGGTGTACGACAGCTGCCATACGCGGGAACAACCATTCGTGTGGGCAGTCGCCAATATAGTAGATGTTCTCTTCTACATCACCATCGAGGTCAGACCATCCTTTCGAGATAATCGCCCTCACACCAGAATCCCTCACAGCACCGAGAATTGTAGATAGCATCTTTGCAGGATCATCAAGAACAATGCTGCCGAAGCCGATATATACTGGCGGAGGTCCTGCGGCCAGAAAGTCGACAAGAGCCGGTTCGGGACTGTAAGCAGGCACGTCAGGCGCGTCACGGAAGAAGAAGCCACACACGTCTATAAGCATCAATAAGTGTATGATCAAGTAGAGCTATCACATTATACTTACCAACATACTCAGGCCAGTCTATAGGTTTGGGCACTAGACCTGGGCTCCAACAGTATGTCACAGGAACTTTGAGCATCTCTAGCAGCGCCGGTCCGTCCAGGAGGTTGATAGGTTCGAGCTCGATGCTCTGTCGCCAATCGTTGATCACATCACCCAATCTACGACACAGTTAGCTATGTGATACGGCGTAATGACTACGGGTCGAAAATGGCATACCCTTGCCAGGTCATCATGTCGACCACGTGGTATGACATATAGTTTGCTGCTGCATGACTTCCATCAACATTGGTCAAGTTTGCCAAAGGATGTGGGAAAGAACGAGTGCTTGTCCACGGCATTGTGAACATGAGATGGACTGGAATGCCTAAAGCTTGCGCGCAGTGCACATGCGCAAAGCTTGGAGGGTTCGCGATGATGGCATCTGCAACAAAAGGTTGGCCACTGAATTGATCCGGCAAAACACACGAGTCCCAGCAGCCAGAAAGCATTTCAGCGACCATTTGACGTTTACGACCGATCTCGCCGGACATCATTGTCTTCATGGAAGGCATGAGATTGGGGTTTCTAACCATGTAGGCCATCAAGGATGCTGGATCTCCTCCTATGGGATAGAATTCGAGCCCAGCTTGTCGAACGAAGGTAGCGAACATGTCGTGGGTAGCAAGTCGGACTCTGTGACCGTAACGCTGCAGCTCGGTGCCTAGAGCGACGAAAGGCTGTACATCTCCTCGAGTACCCACGACATGAATCACGATATTGAGCTTGACGGTCCATTTCAGGCTTGGTGCTGTAGCGTGGTCAGATGGCCTCTTGAAATCGTAGGCAGGAGGTGCTGGCTGTGAGTCTTCGGCTGGAGCAGAAGGAAAACATTTTGAGAAAGCTCGAATGACATTCGAATTGAAATCGATGTCGACACGTCCATCACCTGAGGTATCGACAATCAGCGCTACTCGTTCATGAACATTATAGACGTTTGATAGATACCTCTAATGTGGTAAGGACCCTCTGAGCCAGGCTCTATAGTTTCAGGGTCGTGAGAAGCATGATAGATCTGGTCGTAGCGTGGAGGAGGCGATGAATCTGATTCAAAATCCCCGCTGAGAGTGCTCTCGGAATCATTGGACTTGTGTCCCTTCATTTTGGTTCTGGTTAGTTTGGTCGGCGATGTGGTTCGGAGAAATCGATACGAGGCACACTGAAGAGGATGCTTGTCGAGACACGAATTGATAACCAGCGTCTTTAACAAGACGGCCGCGTGCTTTTGGCCTGAGAAAGAACTGAAATTGATGCGGAGTACGGATTGGTTGACCTTGAAGGAATATCGATGGGAAGGTGCGGCCACGAATTGTTTGCACGAGACGAGTAGCAATCGAAGAACAGAGTAGGGAAGTTTGTGTTGATACAAGGTCTACCAAGGAATTCAAGCAGTTTTAAGTCGTTCTTGCAGTTTACTCAGCCTCGAAGAGTAGGCTGCTACATTACTCGAGTAGGAGCAGAATATTGTTGTACATTACGGGTACCCACAAGCTGTCAGCACGGCCTCCAGGGAGTCTTAAAGAGTTGCCTAGTGTATCTGCGTATTGCGCAGACCATGTCGCATTCGAATCTCATTGGTTGTGTTTATTGTGTGCCGCATGAATCCTTCAACGCAAACTCATTCCTGGTCGGAGCACAGGTCACGTGCATCGTCGACAGCACAATTCGATATTCACCAGCCGCCGCTCTCCTTTCATCATGCTACACTACGATCACCACAAACGACCCTATCTTCCGCACGTTGAATCTTGAAAGCGACATATACTCTAATCGCTTGCAATGAACAGCTCGCACCAGTATTCGGTCGATGTGAGACTTCCATCGAATACGCGATACGCCGCCCTCAAACTAAGGTACAAGTATTCGGTCATCTATGGCGACCAAGAAGGCCTACTGCCTAATGAGCCTGTTAGAGTGACTAGGATACTCGGTTAGCGTAACAGACCGACCTTCAGATCAATGCGCCAGTCTGGAAGATACTATATCAGGATTTGGGTTTGAAACTGGCGTTGCGTATATTGCGTATACATCTCTCGCTGGTTTTGGGATGTATCTTGGCCAATGCACAGCCGTCCGTCAGACGTCGAAATGTGCTCAGTGTACTGGCCTCCTACTCAGGATACTCGAACACCTCGGTCACTTAAGTATGCCCCGTGCATACGCATGATGCGTGTTTGAAATAACCTTGATCCCTGATGTCATATCATCAATGCTGCACTAGGTATATACATAGGTCTTTGAGCTTCCTGCCACAGGTCAGTCAATCCCCTTTTCTTTACAGCAAACTAGTATGTGGTGCCAGCTCTCATTACCGCTACTCCTCTGCTTCCATGCTATTTGGGTGCGAGGCGATTCAGTCTTTGCCCGAGCAAGGAATGGTACCATTCATCTCCACTCTGATGGTACTCATCCTGCTCATTTTGTCATCGACCATAGTCATGATATCAATGGTTTTACTACTTTCCATGTCGTAAAAGCTTCTGGAAACACCTCTGATTTTAGTGTCGCGCATAGCGAGTCAAGAGCATTACTTGATAACTTGCAGGTGAGTTGGAACTTGTTAATACCAGTTCACCAAACATTTCAAGCTGATAAAGCATAGAGTGATGGCCCCATCGCGATGGCTGCTGCTCAGAACACTTATCGGGTTCAACAATATAACATTCCTGCATCAAACACAACGCATACAGACCGCTTATTACAAGGCGGAGTCAGATGGCAGATGCTCACTCTCGCTTCAGCAGGCGATCTTGTTCTGTCTGATGTGGGTATGGTTCCTTCTTACTACACAGCCAAGTCGCAAGGCTCTTTCGAGTGTTCAAACACCAATTGGACCAATGTATGGAACATTGGCGCGCGGACACTGGCATTGAGTATGACAGCTGCGGAATCTATCCCGGAGTTATGGCAGATACTACCCCAAGGGGCTTTCATTGAGAGCGCGGCACCTCAACCCTATGCTGGTCTCCAGGCGCAGTCATTGACTTCTTACGAGATGGATTTTGATGTCAGACCAGTTGTGGGTGGCTTCAGTTTCAAAGTATTAAGCGATACACTGGGCGATGGTATCTATATCTGGGTTGATATGGCCAACTCTACTGTGCAAGCCTTCAGTGGAACAACAGAAGACGGGACCCTCCTCGCAACCGCAGGCTTAAACGAGACAAGTTGTTCCATAGGATCCTGGCACCACGTCTCTGCTTCTGTCAACCTCTCAAGCATAAGTGTCTCGCTGGACGATGCGCCGGTGCTCTCACTTTCTCAGACTTCCAAGTTCTATGGCTCTTTTGGGATCGGTGCCGCAAATGGTCAATCTGCTACTTTCACCAACCTGACTGTCACCTCTGTAGGTGCCGAGATCTACATTTCATCTTTGACATCAAGATCAACTCTGGATGATTTCCTTGTGGGTACTAATACTCTCAGTGCTATTGTTGACGGCGCACGTCGTGACAGAATCGCATACGCTGGCGATCTAGACGTCGCAGCTCGAACAGTCGCAACAAGTAGCCATGCTCTCGAATACGTCAACGATACTCTCCGTCTCTTGAGTTCAAACCAGATGACCGCAGGGTATTTCGTGCCCACTGTAAAGATACAGCAGTCTCCAAGACAAAGGCTCATCGACATTAATCAGACAGGCTTGATTGGATATTCTTTCCAACTTCTGAGTGCAATGGGTGAATACTATATGGTCTCTGGAGATGTCGCAGCGGCCAGAGCATATGCACCTGCTGCTTCCCGCATGCTCGATTGGGCAGCATCGCAGACTCTTGAGAATGGTCTCTTCAACCTGACCGATTCCACTTTTGGAGGTGACTGGAACTACTACGACCCCTCTCAGTCCGGCATAGTCGCCAAATTCAATACCGTCTATGCGCTTGCTTTGCAAGAGGTTCTACCTATGCTCGTCGCAGCTGATGTGGAGACATCAGTCTACGAGAAGACTCTCAAAACTCTTCGAGAGTCCATCGACAAACAACTATACAATAGTGTCTTGGGTGCTTATTTCGTTTCGGAAGCTCAACAACAAGGCATCACTCAAGATGCAAACGCCATGGCTATACTAGCCAACGTCCCTCACGGGAACCACACAAAGCTCCAAATCTCACGCTCGATGGCTCGTCTTCTGTTCGTCGACCATGGTGCTCTACCCTTTTCCAATGGAACAACTGGCTTCTCGAAACTCATCAGCCCTTACGCATCATCGTACCACCTACGTGCTGCGTTCGATGCGCAAGATGCCGAGTCTGCTGTTTACCTGCTGGACCATACTTGGGTACCCATGACATTGCAAAGCAATGTCAACTACAGCGGCTGCTTCTGGGAGACATTGACGCTAGATGGTAAGCCTGGCTTAGGAGATGCCACATCGCTATGTCATGCATGGTCGTCAGGTCCAACCGCAGAGCTGACTAGACACGTACTCGGTATACAAGCGGTGATGCCGGCATACCGTGAATGGCGTGTTGAGCCCCAGTCTCTTGGCTTAAAGTGGGCTAGGGGTTCTCAGCCTACACCTCATGGCAGTATCGCCGTTGACTGGCGGTACGATGAGGCAGAGCTTCTTGCTATGAGTGTCTTCTCGCCTCCTGGTACCAATGGGACCGTGAGTCTACCCTTGCCGCTTAAGTCGAATGAAGCTGGCGCGGTTGTTACGCTGGTGAATGGACAGCTAGTGTCTGGATCAACCTTTGAAGTAGTGGGCGGCGAGACATTTGAGCTCATACAATATCTTGTTTGATCGGTCTAGCTGGCGAGGTGAGGTTGGTATTCTTAAACATGCAAAGTTTCACGCTGAGCCAAAATCTCAAGATGACCTGTGTCGGCTTCTCATATTTGTTCACAGTAGAGTATAGTGATGGTGTTGTTAGTGGCCAGCAACTACCCAAAGATAGCGCTTTGATCTCGGTGGTTTACTACAATGTAAGATTGAGAGAGCATCAGTCATCGGAGTGCTGCGTGATTGGGCTGCAACTCCGCCTCGACAAGGCGGAGTGCATGCATGAGGCTGTGGCGTCCTTATCATACCATATTAGCACCCTGTGCGCCGCGAGGATTTTGACCATCCTACACTTCATCTTTTCAAACAGATACAACACCATTCTAACCTAAATGGCGGAAGTCTTTGGAGCCGTCGCATCTGGTATAGGCATCGCAGGCGTTGCTGCCCAAGCCATAGATGGCATCCGAAAGTTGCAGGCTTTCTGCAACGACATCCGTGATGCGCCCGAAGAAGTCAAATACCTAACCACCGAACTGGAAATTCTGCTGGGTACGATAGCTAGTATCGAGGCCCAAATTCAAAGGAACTCCACGATGTGCGTAAACATGGATCCGACACCAGCATTGCGTTTTGTAGACCAGAGCGTCAGATCTTTGAACGCTGTCGTCGAGAAGCTCAATACGGAGATCGCTCAGAAACGGACAATGGGCTCGATGAAAATGGCTTGGAAAAAGAAAGTTCTGGAGTCGCACCTGATGAAGATTGAGAGGTCGAAAACATCGCTGGGCTTAGCTGTATCGGCATACTCGACGTAAGCTGGGCATGCCCTATATCAGAAGCACAAGCTGATCATCACAGCGAGCTGCACCTGCAGACCGCCATGAAAACTGATACAAGAATAGATCAATTGAGCATGAATGTGACGACATTGACAGCCTCTTGTCAAGCACGATTGGAGCCTCCATCCGCTCCTCAGATCAATGACAGCCAGCAAACTAGACCGAACGAACAGCTTTTTGTCGATGATGGTAGTAACAGAGACTGGCAACCTATTCGAAAGAAATCCAAGCTCTCGAACCGAAAATCAGTCATGTCTTTCACACTGATGCTGCCCCTATGGCTCCTGCAGCGGTCTTTACAGATCGAATTGAGTCGAACAGCTCAAAGCTGGACTCTGAGTCTAAGACCGTACCGGACAATCTCACGTGACGCTGATATCTGGAGGTC
Organism: Aureobasidium sp. EXF-3400; assembly: GCA_024195585.1. Classification (NCBI taxonomy): domain Eukaryota; kingdom Fungi; phylum Ascomycota; class Dothideomycetes; order Dothideales; family Saccotheciaceae; genus Aureobasidium; species Aureobasidium sp. EXF-3400. The sequence goes on from SWBL01000046.1 coordinate 27,051, forward strand.
CATAGAACAAGGCGACTTCGACTGGTTCCAAGATCTCATCGAGTCAGGACAAGCAACAGTACTTGATCGACTCGAAACCGGATGGACACTGCTACACGTAACTGCTGTGTATCTTCAAGCATGCTTCCAATTTGTTGACCTCGGCCCAGGAACTTGCCATCTACGCAGAGCCACAAGACCGCGAGTCATTTTCACGTATCGCTCATTTCCTCGTTGACCGTGGTGCTGATGTCAATGAGGCTACTTTACCAGGAACGTGAGTTAAGTGATTGTCCGATTCGGAGAGAATCACTGACTAGAAAATCGCATTTAGCCTAGCAATACATCACTTCAGCTGCAAAAATATGTTTTATCCGACGCGATCGACTATTGATCTCCGAGAAGACGACATTTTTCAGCTGCTTCTGGACGATATCGACAAGGATCCAAGCTCTTTCTGGGAACCTTTTTCTTTGGGTGTTCCACTCAACACGATGTTCGCCAATGAATTGAAGCGCAATTTTCCGTTAGACACAATGGAATATCCTAGGATGACGATGGCGGATCGTACGAAAGCTGCAAAGCACTTACATTTGCGTCAACCCTCACCACGAGAGTTAGCGAACTATCTAGGCTCAGGAAGTCTCGAAACCGCTTACTCAGAATTAGACGACAACTTAAAACGCGATGTTCTACGTGGAGCCCTTCGTCAATGGGGATGTTGTTCAGGAGACGAAGAAGCCAACAGCGAAGAGTGGGAGAAGACCATTCAAAGATTATTTGCTGCAGGAGATACATTCGAAGTGCTTCGCGGGGGCGAGGAGAGAGAAGAGAATCCACAAGAGGCAAAAGAAGAGAGGCTGAAAGATCAAGTTGTGGTCGAAGTGATACATAACTTTGCCACGTCATATGTCTGGGCCAAAGGAAGATACTATGAAAGCCGATGCGACACTCGAGGCTTTGTTGTCGCCTTCCAATACTTCATCTCAAAGACAGAGTATCTTGGGATCAGACTTGAGGCAAGACCGTTTTGCAGAAGGTTTGAGATTTGCGTAGACCATGAGTTCTTGAACTCGAGCGGCGCTTTCAATACAAACGGTCGCCAGTGGAAACCACATGAGTTCTGTCTATACTACGATGATGATTTGTCGACCTGGGTAATGTGGGATTCGATGTACGAAACATATTGTGGCGAGTTCTGGGACTTTATTGACCATCGAGAGAGAACGATGCCAGGTACATGGGTTGATTGAAGCAAATCATACTTTTCAGTATACAGGGCTTGTATTTTGCAAGAGATCTTACCATGATCAGGTTACGGAAAAACGCATTGCAATAAGCAATTTTTTTTGTCTCGCTTTTCTTAAAACAAAGTTGAGATGCGCAGAACAATAGAAGGATTCTATGATAGATTGCGACGACATGAATGCTAGTCAATTCGCACAAACGCTTCACAGAGATGGCATCTTGTCTTATGCTGGTTTGTAAATCAGACGAGAAGCACACGTTGACCCAACGACTCCATAGCTGTAGCCCAGTCCCATGATCCAGATCTGTTTTCGTCGCGTGAAGCCCAGCATTTCTGCATGATCTGTAGGGTACTTGTAGTGTTACCGAAAGCGTGTGCCTCTTCGCCAAGGTCTTCAATCAGGCTCTGGAAATACGTTTGAGTGTGTACATCCTCAGCCATGCTACCAGCGATACAAATTGGCCAAATTAGATTTCGCAGAGCTTGAGCATCGCAGATGAGTTGCAGTTCTTGTAGAGCATTCATTGTGTCGACGACACTATTCCGGACATCGTCGAGCTTCGGGTCAGCTCCTGAAATAATGGTGTTGAGATAAACTTGAGCGGCGTATGCGAAGACTAGTGTGATCGCTCGCTTGACAGCTTCTTGTTGAACACCAGGGTTAGTAAGAATTAGGTAAGCACCCATAGTCCCAAGGTGCGAAACACCTAGCGCGGCAAACGATTCATCAATTTCTGCGCGGAGTCCAGCGATGCCATCGCCTAAGCGTTTACGAATGGGATCAGCTTTCTCGAACAGTTTCCAAAAGCTCAGGCTGCAGGTTGAGACCGCATCAATTTTCCAAGCACCGAGCACCGCAATATCATTCGTGGCCAGGGCAACCCATGGTTGGCAGGGGATAATGTTTGCTAGGTCAATTTGTCCTTGCAACAAACCACCAGCTTCTGAGTGAAGACGAGGAGCATCGCTTGTAGATGCACAAGACAATATGTCGAACCATAGCACAGCTCCCACAAGAAAGTGTTCGGCGTTATCTTCCAGACGATGAGGTTCGAGCCCGCTGGAGGTAAATGGTGTGAGGTTTCCAGGAGATGGGGCAGTATATATAGAGGTCACGACTGGCATACCGCGAACAACCGTGGCCAAGGCATCGAGATGAACCTGCCATTGGCTTGTCCCGCCGCGAAAGAGTTCAAAGCTGATGAACTGTACACCACAAGCAAGAATTTGCAGTCTTCTCTTTCGACTACCTGGTTGTGCACCAGCAGAAACTTCGTAGCTGCTTTGCAAGAATATCTGGAGCTCTTGCAGAGCACGATTATGATGCTCATTGAGTTCATTCAAAGTATCGTGATAATGATGACCTCGAGCGTTACGAGCAAGTAACGAGTGCTGGTGCAATGCTCCTAGACTAAGAGCCGCGTGATACAGTGGTTTTGTTTCTGTTAGCAGCCACAACAGCCAACCTCTGCCACCATTCTGTATAGATGGAGAGTAAAATCGGAATTGAAGTGCAAAGACATGGTCCAAGTAGTGCATCAACAACTCTGCTTCTCGATGAAATCCGAAGCGGAAGTAAGAAGTCGCGCTTGGAGTCGGTGCTATTGAAGACGTACGGCTCGAAGCTTGCTCGAGGCTTCGGGGTCGAATATCTTCTTCTGACAGCTCAAGAGGTGGTTCTAAGATCTCAGGCGGGACATCAGCCCAGTCGTACTGTGTATCATGATCTTCGGCTGATGCACTGTCCACGCCTGACAGTCGTGCTTGCCTCGCACTGCGCTCTTCTGACTGTGCCCGGGACGTTGCTCTCTTGCGCTTGTTGTTCTGCTTGACAGCATCTTTGATCCTCATCAACTCAGCTTGCCGAGTCTCTGGATCTTTCATCCATTCGGGTCGATCTTCAAAGCCATGGCAAGTGATGTTACGTGAATTGCACGCATCACATGCTGGCTTCTTCCCATCGCATTTCTTTCGACGTAGTGTACATGTCCAGCAGCATCTAGAGTTCCGACGCGTACCAGTACTACGATTTGGTGACATGGAGAGTCTCCATGAACCTGTCTTAATTCAATGACGATGACCGCCTAATCGCTTGTTATCCGATGAAACGTGACTGGAGGTGGAGGTTGTGAGAAAATGTCCCCACAGCAAACTGGCAGTTGCTACCGAGTACGACTACCGAGGTTCAGCCATCAATGGCAACTCCAGACGAATCTTGGATCTCTCACAGTTGCAGACCCCTTTTCATCTTCATTTAGCACTTTACTGCTTTCGCCCACTGATCCTACGGGGCTTCGCTTGCTACGGTGTGCCGTGTGTATTGTCGTTTCGACAAGTTGCTGCTCCCGTGTCGCCTCTGCTACGCCGCCGATGTTAGGGCATCCGACGATTGCAGCCAGCCTGTTGGACCTCCTGAGTACTGCTTCTCTAGCTAGCAGAAATGCTTACACATCGGTTTGCGCATGCACGGGTTCGACGTACCTCTCCCTGGCCGGAGATGAGGATATAACGTCTCACTGGCCTTAGCATCCTTCACGAACCGCGAGAATCAAGGAACTCGAAAATTACCAAACGAACTCGCAGTCTAACAGACCTCTTCACGATGACCTTGTCTCATGAACTCACGATTGAGGATGCAAATCCATATCGAAAGAACCACTGATGAACAGGACGCCTCAGTTGCAAAATATATCATCTGGAGTTCAGCGTCCCATCACGAATGTCTGTCCAATTAGACTGAAGACTTTAGCTATCATCCATGAGCTTCTGCATGCTGGATGGACGTTGCGTGTACCCTTGTCAGTGCCTTTGATCCGCAATCGTTCTTTGCAGCCTGCGGCTGAGTTTCACTCCTCCTGGCAAATGCATCTCGTAATCCTATAACCTGCCTCTGTCATGAGCTATTCTGGTAGGTGAAGGAGCATTATAAGTATGAAGTTCTCTCATCACCTTTCTGTTACCTTTCTCCCAGCAAGCACAACTCTCTATCTTGAACACTTAGACATAAGACCACATTCCTTACCATGCTTTTCTCGACCCTTCCACTCCTTTTCGCAGCTACTGCGCTTGCGAGCCCTGTCCATCAACACAGTCGTTTATACAAGCGTGCTTGCGCTGCCGGCCCTGATACTCCAGCCGAGTTCCTCAGCTACACGGGCTATTCAGACCTGGCTTTGAACGCAGTCACTCCTCCCGGATACACAAACACCTTTACCAACCTTCAAGCCAGCAGCAGTGCAGATGGTTATGGCGGTTACACCGTCCTCCCCAGCTACGATGTCGCTTCCTGCGCAGCTCAATGCACATCCCGCGCCAACTGCCAGGCCTTCAACATTTACTTCGAGCGCGCACCTGCTGCCGCTCCATCCAACTGCACCAGCGCTGCAACTATAAAATGCGTATTCTGGAGTGGCGCTGTAAGCCCCTCCAACGCCCAAAACATCGGCTCCACACAAAACAACTTCCAAATCGTTATTGCTGGATCAAACGGCTATGTCGCTTCTGCAATCTCCCCATCTGCTGGGTACTCCATGCCTGTCTTGCTCAACAACAATGCTATTCAAGCACCTCTGGACTGCAATGGCAAAGACACATATCTCGGATTCCAGACTTTCAACACCAGTTTTGATGCTAGTAGGTGTGCGGCAGCATGTTCTGCTCAAGCTGCGTATGCAGTTGCTCACCCACCCAGCGATGGCAGTGAGCCAAAGACATGTCAGTTCTTCAATACTTATATGGAGAGCAAGAATGGGGTTGCGCAGGACCAGAAGTGTGTTTTGTATAGTCAGACTTGGGGCAAGAGTGTTGCGACTAATACTGGATATTCGTATGGAGAGGATGTTTATTCGGTGGGTATGTCTTATGCTTACTCGAATGCTACGGACGCGGGTATTTGTGTCAAGGCTTAAGAAGCTATTGTAAGATCGGTGGAGAGAAGATGTTAACATTGACGATACATGATGGATGTTTTATCATGAGAGGAGATGTACGATACAGCAGTATAGCTAGAACGCGGAGATCAATGGACACGAGGATAAAACTGCATGCTTGATAGTCTTTAGTATCTTTGTATAGTAGCATCCTCCTTATTTGCATATTATGGACCTCTTAGCTTCTAGCTCTGGCAAAAATCGCAGACCTAGATTCATCCAATATGAACAGGACGTAATTATGCAAAAGGTCAAAAAAAAAGAAAAAACAAGACACCGTGAGCAGGATTTGAACCTGCGATCTCCCGATTCGAAAGAATGACTAGACAAATGAATGACTAATCAAACGATTGGTATCAAACGAGTGATCCGAGAATCGGGTATGTTACCACTACACCACCACGGCTTTTTTTGCTTGTTAATAGCCTCTGAAGAAGTTGCAATATATTGTTTGGTGGATGGGAGGCAAGATGGAGTTCGTGTGAGCAAGTTTCCTAAGGGAGGTGGGTCACGGGGCTTCCGACATCGTAGCACAGCGAACTATGAACTCAATGCATCGTGAATGACCAGATGCAGCAGGGACGGAGACGAACAGTATCAACAAAGCGATAGATTTGTGATTCCTTGATGAGGTTTGCCGTTGCATTATTGCTGACTTCATATGTCTCGTTGCGACAATTCTGAGTGGTATAGAAGGGTATATCAGTTTAATCGTGCAAGATCCCGAAATCCGTAATACACAACCCTCCAGAGTGGCTCAGATTTTGAGAAAGGGCCCGAGACAATCGGTGGAGATGGAGTTCGAAAGTGAATCTCAAGGCTCAAACGCTTTGGGATATAATCTTCCATGAAGAGCTTTGACTCCAGGCTCTTGCACATCATATACATCGCTCTTGTGCAGCTCGGCCCAGTTTTCAGGAAGACGCATATACGGTGGCACGCGATATTGACCATCGCAAGCTCCGAGGTTGCATCGGAGATGGCACTTGCCATAGAGTCGGCAATAGCAATCAGAGGCACTAGGGCATGCTTGCTTGTTCAACTCGTCCAGGTCTACAGGGCCGTCTTGTTGCGGAACAAACAGAACGTGCCAAAGGTACGACAGCACTCGTCCAGCGATGCGGTCGTCACGGGGAGCAGCATTAGAATTCCTTGACATGCCGTAGCCATCGAGGAGCCACTGTCTTATAGCAACATACTCTTCGCGCGAGTGTCGGTGTATCGATTTTCTAGAAACGACAAACTGAGCGCAGCATTGCGCACGTAATGTGTCACTTCTTCCAAGTTTCAATTCCTTGCTCTTTCCATGCTTAAGGTATTCGTCACCGCCAAACAAGACGGCGAAAGCTTGTGGCATAGCGGCGTCCGAGACGGATCTCGCACTCCAGGGCTGCAGTACAGAGTTGATGGTGTTTTCAAAACTGCCCTGTGGTGGACCGAAATCTTTGGGACATGTGCCTGCGTTCCAGTCGCATCGAAGGTTGTGATATCCAGTAGCTGCAAGTGCAGATGGGACGTTCAGAGCGGCCAAGCTGGCTGCGTTGTCGTATAAGGGATCGTCATTGTGCCATTGGAATCTGCTGCCGTGGACAAAGACCGCACCAGCTTGCGGAATCGAGTCGTAGTTGTCGATCAGGAAGGTGAGGTAAGTGATAGACTCGTGGCCTCGGTTGGCAGGCACGCGAAGGTTCTTAACGGTCGGATCTGAAGGCGCATCGACTTCGTAAATGCAAAGGTGGTACTTGGATGAGAGACGTTCTAGCCATTCGGTGTCGCCATCAGCTTTGACGTGCGAGACCACCAAAGCGGGTTTGGAGCCTTTCTCGAGGCCAGGACATGTGCCTCGGGCTTCAGGGAGACTCTCTGCTGTTGTTCTGTAGCGAATTGTGTTCCATGAGAATACCTTCGCTGTAGATGGCCGCAGGAGCGAGACGATGAAGTAGATGACTACACACAAAAAGGCCAATTGCAACAGCGACTTGCGCGACCTTCGCAACATGTCGACGCAGCTGTCTTTGCTCTCTTCATCCTGCCTTGATGGAGCTTGACATTCTCCAACATCATCGACCCGCACGAGCCGTTCCGCATTCTCTCCTTCCTGCACTGCCACACCCCTTCAGCCACAAAGCTTGGTGCTCGCATCTAGACCTTTGAATTTATATTGCACAACACTTCAACTCCTCGTCAACTCGACTAGCTTTCGTGTTCTGATGAGCAGACGGAAGCCGTGTTCCTGCATTCTAAGCTGCAGCAGGAATTGCCCGGGAATGCTCGGTTAGACGGCCACGGTGCCCAATACAATAGTCCATCCGGTCGTGCCTAGCTTTTGACTTTACCCACACACTTCCTTGATTCGGACGATCCACCGAGTCGCAAGCATCGAACCTATCCTGAAGTTACAATCTTTTTCAGCGAAAGACAACGACCTCTCAAAGGCCATGCGAGGAAACAAACGCTGTCATCTCAATGATATTGCATAGCTACCCGTGCTTGTTGTCGTCAAGCTTGTGCGGCGGTACGCCTGGTGGTTGTCGAGTTAACCACACAATGATAAATTAGAGGCCAGCAACGGCATCGCTGCCCATACTTGGTCGCTGACTTGATAAAGTTGTCATTCAGGCGCGGGTTACCTACTCGAACGTCTTGATATTACAAGATGTCGTGCAAAGGTGGGACTCGATGTGTAATAATGGTGTTCACCATCAACCATGTCTGTGTCGCCAAGTCGGAAGCAGGCGGCCCATCATTGTGATATGCCTACTCTGTAACAAGACTATCACGACTCGCAGACGTCCAAGTTTCTCCTGAGGGGTGAATAGAGAGGAGACAAGCGTAGCATATGCTGGTCAGCTGGTACATGTACTTATGCATACAAAAGATGCAAAGGAGACGGCTGGGGAAATTATTTCCATGTGATAAGCTCCGACAGTCTCTAGGATTTGATGTGTGTGGATCTACGAACGAGATGAAGATCAGCCGTAGTGATTTGAGATTTGCTGCACCTTTGCAAAGCAGACTTTGGGACCAAGTGAAACACGAGCAACCAGGACAAACAGAACAGCGACAGTCGATGCACCAACAATCGCAAGTGGCTTGTTCGTCCGTCTTTGTTCACTGCTTGGCCGTTTTAGGTTGGCACGCTCCATCCTGCACAAAACAAACCGGCCAAGGGTCCGTCCACGTCATTGATAGAGCGGCCTGGGCGCTGGCTGTGTGACGTACAGACAATCTCTCCACACAATTCCATCATTACGCGACCCTTTCCCTCATACCGTTCGCTTTTGCATCTTTACCCAATTTTCTTGCCGTCTTCTGCTTCCTGTGAGATACCACCGATACCCTCCTGCAACTGAATGGTCACCATGGCCTCGTACACACAATCTCCGCCGCAAAATGGCCTCTACGAGTCTGTGCCGCAGCCACCTGAGCCTCTTCAGAACAGGGGCTTCGGCAATGCTTCGCAACACGATTTCGCCATTGGTAAGTCACGCTGAAATGCTGTACTCAATTGTCGAGTATGCTGACTTGTGCAGAGGGCGAAAAACCAATCACAGTTGGAGGTACTGTTGGTAACCCAACCCCTGTTGTCCTCGAGGATGCAGGCGTCAACCGCACTGTATCCAACGCCTCGACTGCCGCATACCGAGACATGACCCCTTCGCGCGGTGGTACTCTCAAGAAGAAGGCCAGTGTCAGCCGCAGGTCGAGTCTCGGTCGCAGCGCTAGTCGCAGAAGTCGCGCTGGAAGCATTGCTGGTGTTGGTACCCCAGGCGCTCGCGAAGACTACAACAGCGCCTTGACCACTCCTATTCCCACTCATGGTAGCCCTACTGACATTCTTGCGAACCGCTTCCAAGGTATGTTGAATCGCTTGATCTTGTCGTTTTTCGATTTTGACTTTTTTTTTTTGCAGCATGGCGCACACTATTGAAGTCCTTGATCACATACTTCCGTGAAATTCAATCCAGCTACGAGTCGCGCAGCAAGGCCTTGATCAAGGTTTCGAATGTTTTGGCCAATTCCGAGCATCCCACTGTTTTCATCACCGATGGTGGCCTTGCAGATGCCTCGCGCATCCTTGGTGACTACCACAAGCATTCAGTCGCCGAATCAAACAAATCACGCGATATTGAGCAGGATGTCGTTGCGGCTTTGACTGGGCTCAGAAGCGATCTGGGCCAGAAGATCAAGGAGATTAAGAGTCTTAATGGCGACTTCAAGAACTCCGTCGACAAAGAAAAGGAAACGACACGCAGGGCCGTTGATGCTCTTGCCGAAGCCTTGCAGCACGCAGATCACGGTGACGCCAGCAAGTCTGATCCTTTCATCGTTCGTCTTGGGGTAGACCGCAGTGTTGAGAAGCAGATTGATGAGGAAAATTACCTGCACCGTGCATACCTCAACCTTGAGAGCTCAGGCCGTGAACTCGAGTCGATTGTTGTGGGCGAGATCCAGAAGGCTTACAATGCCATGGCCAGCATCCTCAAGCGCGAGGGTGATGATGCGTACAACACTGTGGAGCAGCTTCGTGGCGGTCCCATTGCCATGCCCAAGGACCTTGAGTGGTCGCGCTTCGTCGAAACCGACCCTCACTTTGTCAACCCTAGACTGCCTCTTCGCCGTATTGAGGATATCGATTACCCTGGAAAGCATGATCCAGCAGCTGCTGAGGTCAGAGCCGGCATGCTCGAGCGCAAGAGCAAGTATCTCAAAAGCTACACTCCTGGCTGGTACGTTCTGTCGCCAACTCACTTGCACGAGTTCAAGTCGGCCGACAAGATCTACTCGCAACCTCCTGTCATGTCGCTCTACCTGCCTGACCAGAAGCTGGGTTCTCATTCTGAGCCCGGCTCGTCATCGCACAAGTTCATGCTCAAGGGCCGTCAGAGCGGCGGTATGCACCGTGGCCATTCCTGGGTCTTCCGTGCCGAGTCATACGAGACGATGATGGCTTGGTACGAGGCCATCAAGATTCTGACCGAAAAGACTGGCGAAGAGCGCGATGCCTTTGTTCGTCAGCATGTGCGCAGCATCAGCCAAAACAGTCACCGCCATAGCATCAGCAGTGATGGTCTAGAGGAAGACGAGGCTGACCGGGTTCCCTACTCTGCTCAGTCCAGCGTCGTCAATCAGCCTATTGGTGAGACTCGTCTCCAGCGCCCAGTCCCAGGTGAGTATGTGCTGTCCCTTTCATAGCTTAGTTCTACATTGTACAGAGCACAAACTGACGCAGTACGAAAGGCGGTCGCTTCCCGTCTGATCTTCAGATCCCTCGCACTATCGCCGCATCGCCTGACAGCGATTCTGATGAGGCCGACCACAGCACCGTTCCTGGCGTGACTGCTCTCCCTGCTGTAGCCGTCGTCGAACCTGCTCGCTACGATGACCCTTACCGCCTTCAGGGCGTTGCTACTCATGAGCAACAGCCTGCGTTCACATCCGCCACTCCTGGCTCTGTCGCTCATGCCAGAGAGACTTTGCCTATCAGACAGGAAGCCTCTACACCTGAGTCTTACCAGCCCAACCCTGTGGACAACTTCAACACAACTTCGGTTCCTCAGAATAACATGGTCCAACCCACCCAGACGTTCGTCTTGCCTGTCCAGCACGCAGCTCCAGCTCACCAGCCCCAGCCTGATGTTCCCATCAGCCCTGTCGAACAGCCACAATTTCTAGCCCCTCAGGCCGCTAAACCAATGAGACAAAACACCAACTACAGCGACTGGATGGCTCCCGCAGCTGCAGGAGTCGGCGCAGGCGTCTTGGGCACCGAAGCCTACCGTCATCAACAGAACAAGAATCTGTCTTCTACCAATCCCATTTCTGAAGAACAACAAACCCCTTACGAAGACGAGCGTCCTCGTGATTTGACTGGTGGTCACCCCACCATGCCAACCACTAATGACGCTGCTACCACTAATCCTTCAGCTTTTGCAGCCAACAACGGCATTTCAGGTGCTACATACACTAGCACTGCATCCACCCATGGCGCTGAGACTCCTGGTGCTCAGGACACCGATGGTCTCGGTGGCCTCGAAAGCGAAGGTGCACATGAAACCGGCAATTTTTTCCCCAAGGTTGTTAGACACGACACCGACATGAGCGTAAGCAAGCTTCACGTTCCCGGTGAATTCCCTCCTGCCACTCCTGGATTTGCTCCCACCGAGCAAAAGCCTGAGCAAAGGGCTCAGGGAAGCCTGTCTCCTCGTCCTGCAGTGGGCTCCCACGGTACTTTCATCGCACCCTCTGCCTGGGACTTGGCAAGAGAGTAAAGCATACAACGACAGCTCAAAAGATACAAAGCACGGGAAGTAAACAGGACTGTGGTGAACGACATGACTTTTTTCTCGTGATGACATGATTTCTTATGTTACCTCTGATCTTTTTTGATGTTGTTGATTAGTTTTTTTGGTTTTGCGTTTTCTGTCTTTTTTTCTGTTTTTGGTTCTTGACGAACATCGCGATTACCCTGTGTTACTCGGTTTTGTTTTTCTGTTACTATAAACGCACAACTCTAGTAATGTAATCCACAGTCTTATTTATTCTTTTGGCATGACAATTTTCTTATACACTTGTTCGGGTCAACTTTGTGCCTATATGAGCTTCTTTGGTCATAGTTCAGTGGTCAAGTAGCGCTTGAGATCATGAGCAGAGACGTTCTTAGCATTTGGACTCATCGACAAGGCCGAAACTGGACCAGAACTTGTGAGTTCTGCTGTAACCAAATGGTTGCTCGACGAGCCGAGGTTTTGAGAGGTATAAGGGGTTGGTTAAAGTGTTATTCAAGGATCAGGGTAGCAGACACAGCGACTCTGACTTGGTCGTGGACAAAGTCTTACTGATTTCCCGTGATGTCTCGTGAAGGTGCGACGGCGTAGTTGACAACTTTGCTCGGTATACTTTTCCCGAAAGCAAGAATGGTGCATTGATCAGCGATGTGTTGTAAAGTGTTCCTAGGCACCAGTGTTGAAAGTGACTTAGAAAGGTCAAAAGTCTCCACGTCATCCACCCATCTATCTTATTTTACCTTCTATCTTGGACAAATAAACACAACACAAACAACTACACCTGTTTTTGTCATATAGCGCATTCCAGCCAGACAACATTACATATCAACCACCTCGCAAAGCCGCAAGAAAACCATGCCGGAAATAGCCACCCGCCGCCAAATCTGCGAAGATACAATCCGTCGCTCAGAGCACATAACAGTAACAACACCAGGAGCTTCATTATCCAGTACCTTCATAACAAAAACCACATACCCTGAACTCTCGCCTTTGGACCCTACATTTCCAGCCTTGCCACCAAAACGCATAGAAGTCATTGACTCGGACACATTTCTGTGCGCGCGAAACATGCTAACCACAACTCCAACCCTGAAAAACAAAATCGCAGTTTTGAATTTGGCATCTGATGAAGAGCCCGGTGGTGGATGGAGGTACACTTTGAGTATGACACAAGAAGAAGCGTTGTGTTATTCTTCTACTCTGTTTCAGACGTTGAAAAAAGAATATTATCCTTGGCCTAATACCGGACAAGGAAGTATAGCAGGAGTGTTTTCGCCTAATGTGGTGGTGTTTAGAGATACTTTGGATAACGGGTGTCGCGAGTTGGGTGAAGAGGAGAGGACAGTGGTTTCGGTGGTTACGGTTGCGGCGCCTAGACGTCCTGAACTTACTGAGGATGGACAAGAGTTCGTGGATGGGACTGTGTTGGAGGGGTTTCGTGAGAAGGTTAGGTTGGTGTTGAGGTGTGCGGCAAGAGAAGGCAAGACTGGATTGGTGCTGGGGGCGTTGGGCTGTGGTGCTTATCGATGTCCGCCGCAGCTGGTTTGCGAGAGATGAAGCAGGTGTTGGAGGAAGAAGAGTTTAGGGGTTGGTTCGAGAGGGTGGTGTTTGCGGTCTATGGTACTGGACCTGTGGGCAAGAGGAATCTGGAGGTGTTTCGGAAGGTGTTTGGCAGTGAGACTTGAGGGTACTGTTAGTGTGGAGGCACTGTATCTAGAGCTGTGAGTTCTAGCTTGATGATACGAAACTGGTCAATAAATCCTGGACCTTTTACTGTGGAGTATGGCCCCGGGCATATGCTTGCTCCACGAGATCTCGATGATGGACAAGTTCGTGTGCATCGCGAGAGAGTATGATTCTCGTGCGTGTTTGTGGCGGCTTACAAGGTCGAAATGAACATGGATCTGTAAGCCCCTGTTCTTTGTTCTCGGGTACATACCAGGACCAGGGGTACTTCGGAGGGTATACCGACGGTTGATGTATGCTTACCTTCCCGCAGATAGTGTCGATTTCCGTGCCGCATCTTACATGTCGAGTCGTGAATATTTCTTGAACCATGGGCAGAAGACGGAAGCCCTGAAAGTGTGGCTAGCCATTCCGTCATTCGATGACTCGCAAGCCATGATACAAGCAGATGCGGCAGAGAGATGTATGATCTATTGAAGAATGCAAGAGATCAAGAAGGGTCGATGTGGGTTGAATTGGGTTGTTGCGCTACTGCAGGTGTATCGTGTTCAAGGACCGCTGTGCATAAGCGATAATGGGGCGCGATTGGTGATTCGCTGGCAAATATTATTGCATAGGATTAATGGACCGAAAGACAGAGTTAGTCGGCTATGAAGGGCCGTTGCAACGTTTATTTGGTTAAAGTTACAGCGGAGATCATAGAGCCATGGCAGAATGTCCAAATATCGCTTATGCAAACAGATGGCTTGGTTAAGAAGGAAGAATTGGCAACTTGATTTGCAATTGAAGGCATGGTTCCAAAGAAATAGCTAGCGCTTGGCTACTGACTGCTGAACCGAGTCAGTTTTGTGGCGCGAAGATCATCTATCTTGGGCTTGGGGAGGGAGCGAGTCGAGTCGGCGCGACCGTTTCGGCAACGCTTTTGGAAAGTTGACTTTTCCAGAGTGGACTCTGTGGCAGAGGGGTATACCCACTCTGTTATAACCGCTTAGTTAGGTACCGACGACAATGGAGACGAGCAGAAGGCTGCGAGGAGGAGGGATCCCTCAGCCTCAGCCTCGTTCGCAACCGCGCCCGCTGCCTCCTTCTTTGTCCTTGTATCCGAGTACCAGCAGCTCCGCTGCCCAATCGTCCCTGCCTCTGAACCGAGTGCATGCCCCATTGCCTGCTACTCCTCCTCCCGGCCATTCGCACCTGGCACACAATGCTCCTTCCCCTCCTCTGACGCCTTCACTGCCGTCAGATCCTCCGCAATTGCGGCCCGAGTCGTGGCAGTCGGTCACGCAAGACTCTGTTCTGGACAATCTGCTGTTGTCCTTTGATCGAATGATGCCTGGTTCTGCTGCTGGCCCACCCGAGCACCGTCCGAATATGCCTCATATCCACGGCGACGGCTTTGATACGACCAGTACGAGTACGACCTTCACCCCGCCGAGAGCCCTGCAACGCCTGCAACAACGCGTGCGAGGTCACACATACTCGTCCTCTGCGTCGCACGACTCCGACACCATCAGCAACAACTCGCAGCTCACCGCCCGCATTCGCACAAACAGCCACTCCGACTCACGCCCTTCTACTGTTCAGAGTGTCGACTACGGCTACGGCCAGGTCCTCGGCACTACACGTATCGGTGGACACGACAAATCCGACCCACGTACACAAGGCACTCCTGAGGTTGTTTCCAATGGCATTCTCGACCGCGGCCGCCCCATCCCCAGCATGTTCAGCACCTACGAAGTCCATTGCCCTGAACCAAGAGTCCCTGGTGGACCATCAAAATCAAACACAACCAAAGAGCCGGTCTCTACAAACAACTCTGATATCCCGCAGAGCATCCGCGACCAAGCCCTAGAATTTGTGCGACAGTCCAACATGCGTGCCCAATCGCCTTCGAATATGCTCGAACAACCTCCGACCAATTCTTCTGCATCCATAGCATCCTCGCTCTCCAAACAATCTTCTGCTCACGATACTCCGAAAGAGCGCCCTGGTTTCTTCAGGCGAGTCTTTGGTTCTTCAACTCGCACCAATTCCTTCCCGGACCAGCAGAGGCCTACTATTAGGGATCACTCAGCCCACAGTGTTGAGACCACTGCACCAGCTGTGCCTGCGAAGACTCAGGCCAACTTTACTGATCCTCCTCAAAATGTTGTCACTAAGAAAGCCTCCTTTTTCAGACGTCGTAAGAAATCGATGACCGATGCTCCTCCGCCTCCACCCTTGCCGAATTCTGTTGTATCCGCTTCTCATCTCCAAGACGAACCTCAACCTGTAAGTCCAGGTGCAAGCAGTCTCCGAATGGTCATGGATCGCTATTTCGGCGATTCTGATTGTCAGTTGAACAAGACTGACTCTAACCATTCTAAGCCTGTCGATACTCCCGTTAGCCGACCCACTCGAACCAGCATTCTCAGCCATGACACGGACGAGTCCTCGGAACTCGACATGTTCCACTCCGGATATACCCCTCCACCGGATGCATCTATACGAAGAGTGGGAGTAGAACCGCTGGAACCTCGAGCAGGCGGAATTAGGGCTGTAACCTCGAGTGCTCAGCAAAAGTCCTTCACTAGTCCAAAACTGGATGATATGGAGCGTAATTTCGGTGGAGTGAACGAGCGCCTACAAACTGGAATTGCGCGTCCGAACCTGGCCCAGAGCAACTCGTTCTTATCTGATAAGAGCGATGCTGATGACAGCCAAGCTCCATCCATCATCTCTGCTGTCAGCGAAACCTATATCGAATCCTCAGGCACGTTCAGTCCTGTTTCACCAATTGCCACCCCAGCAGAGAGATTCGTCACATCTCCAACTTCTGACATGGAAAGAGAACCCGTATCGCCTAGGTCACACTTCTTTGAGCACAACCGCGATAGTCTTGGTCTACCGATTGAAGGCGTCAGAGCGCCACAAAGCTATGTTGTGTCTAATGACGACAGTGACCTGCCTTCATTCCAGGTTGATGGTCACACTGTTCGTCCATCGGTCGAGGTCGCCCGTGGTATGCTCGGTACCATCGATGAGCCGACAGCTGACGAGCGAGAACGCGCTCGTCAAATATACCAGGGCGAAGAGCAAGAAATGCTCAAAGACGAAGCTGCTCCATGGCTTGGTGACAAGAACCCCGTCAGCGCTCGCACTCTGACCGCATATATGGACCTTTATGACTTTGCCAACCGGAACATTCTAAGTGGCTTACGCACGCTCTGCGATAGGCTCGTCTTGAAAGGAGAGAGCCAACAGGTTGACCGCATCTTGGATGCCTTTTCTAGAAGATGGGACGAATGCAACCCTCAGAACGGCTTCAAGGGGCCAGGTGTAGTACATGCCATCTGCTATGCGCTTTTACTGCTTAACACTGATCAACACATGGCCGATATTCAACACAAGATGACACGATCCGAGTTCATCAAGAATACCATGCCTGCGGTCAAATCGGCTGCAGAGAGTGCGACCATCAGACCCTCTCGTTCTCAAAGGCCTTCTTTGCCTTGGTCAGATACCACACCCAAGTCACCTGATGATGACGACCGTAGTTCTGTCGATTTCCGAAGATCGACCAAGCGCCTCTCATTCAGACCGGGTATGGGCAGGTTCGAAACTGATCCTGGCCCGGCTGAAAATGCAGAATTCGGCTCAATGAATCATATGGTCAACCGTCCGTTCGATGGTCCTGAGCATAAATGGTTGTCAGAAGTTGAGTCAGTACTCAAAGCGTTTTACGGCTCGATTGTTTCTTTGGCTCTTCCTCTACATGGTTCTCAGAAGTCAAAAGAACACCCCGGCTCTTCCCACAGCCCCGCAAACCTCACTGTTGCAGGGAATCTAAGACGTACTGGTTCGATCATATCCAAGGCACCTTCTGAGGGCTTCTCCTATCGAAGCAAGAGGAACAACAGCGCTCTATCGTCCCATTGGAACGCAACCAACAACAGGTCGAGACAGAAGGTATACTCTGCTTCGACCGTTGGCTCAACCCGAACGTCGATCGACGATGGCCGATCTGTTTGGAGTCCATCTGCACAAAGCAGTATGTGGAGCAAGATATCCATGGGCAGGACCCAGACCACGATGAGTGTTGAAAGCTTTGCTGTGCATCCAGACTTCAAGCAGAGCTTAGGATTCACCAACGCATTGTCGCAAGCAATTATCCGAGAGAGTGCAGGTGATACTGAATCGGTCATGAAAATTGGTACAGTGCTTGAAGATGAAAGCCTGGAGTTGGCTGGTGCGCCCTGGGCCAAAGAAGGCATGGTTAAGCACAAACACCACCTGGATGGTCCTGAGAAGAAAGCCAAGGAGCGTAGCTGGAGTGAAACTTTTGCTGTGGTCGAGAAGGGGTATTTGCACCTGTTCAACTTCAACAGGACTACAACAAAGATCAACGACATGCGTAGCACTAAGCGTCAGCTACCAAAGACAGGCAAAGCGGCTAGTGTGGCGCCGTCTGTCGTGGGTGGCGGTAACTGGACTGACAACGCGGACGAAACTGATCAGTTCCTTCTGAGGCAATCTCTTGCGACTGTTCTACCACACCCGGGCTATAGTAAGACTCGTCCGCATGTTTGGGCGTTGAGCTTACCGACTGGAGCTGTTCATTTGTTCCATGTTGGCACCGCGGAGATCGCAGAAGAGTTCGTTTCTACGGTGAACTATTGGTCTGCGCGTCTGAGCAAAGAACCTTTAGTGGGTGGTGTTGACAACATCGAATACGGCTGGAGTGATAACATCATCAATCCTGCTCTCCTTGGCAACAGCAATGGAGATCCTGTTGCAAAGCCTCCATCCAGATCTGGAGGCAGTCACGCATACTCGGCATCTGTCAATAGTGTTGGCAAGCAGAGTATGCAATCGACAGTCCGTGGCTCTTTTGACCAGACGTTCGGATCAAGATCCAGACTACCTGGGGACCGCGCTCAGATCGCTGATTGGAAGCCTCCCGCAGCCTCGATGCTGCCCTCACAGCTGCTCGAGATTGATCAACTTCGCAGTCTCAAAGCATATGTGGCTTCTGTAGAGATTGAACTGGAGCGCCACAATGAGTTGCGAAGTGCTGTGAACCTTGCTTACACGAACCACTACGGCCAGAACTGGAACAAGGTCACGGGCAACTGGGAGAAGAAGAGCGCTTATCTTCTGCGCGAAGTCGTCAAGTTCAGGACTTATATCGAAGCTCTTGAACGGGCCGGTCGCGAGAAAGAAAAGGTCTACGAGGAGCGCCATGCTCGCGAACAAGAAAGAGCCGCCCTTGGCTCCAAGGATGGAAAGAAGGAGAACATCAAAGCATGATCGAAGTCACTCCAGCCATCTCGAGCCCCCGACATACTTTGCCCCGAGAGGCCAGATGACCTCTGTTTTCTCTTTTCTCCAACAACCTTTTTTTTTCCTTTGTTTTATCGAGAGATGCTTACGTTTTGGCTTTCTGCTTCTTTTTTTTTTTTCTGTTTCAATCATGCATGTTTGTCACGTCGAGGATACCCCGCTTACTCATTGTTGTTTTCTTCTTCACTTCGTCTCTATTGCATAATGCATAAACAACACTTTCTTATCATAATTTATTCAATTCTTACGAGCACCGTTATAGAGAACCAGATTACTCTCTCTCTCTCCCGAACTAGAATGAAGTGTTTTGTTACCGAATGTCGATTTATAGAGCTTTTTGTGAGATTTTCTGGTGCCAATAAATACTCTAGAGTCTATTTCAGCAAAAGTGAGGTGAGGCAGCTTGATTGTTCTTGGCTTTTGATTCAGGGGATCGATTCTACTCTGTTACTAAAAGTCTTGATCAGAAAAAGGGTCTGCCTATTTCTATAGACATCAAGGGGATATTCGTATATTAGTTAGTACTACTCGTGGTTGGGAGAAACAACTTTGTCAAGTTTGGATATGCTAATATAGAAACGTATTGATGGAGCGAAACCGTGGTCAAAAGGTCGAGAAAAAGCTCACAAAAAAAGATTGCATTATTGCAGCGATCCAGTGAGAAACGTGCAAGGAAGAAAGGAAGGGCCAAACAAAACAACCACCCAAGTAAATCGCTCCTTCTAAACTAATACTTCTTAAGAAGAAGTGAAGAAGCAAGGCAGTACAAAAAGCAAGAAAGATGTGATTTGATTAGGGTGGCTAATCAGCCAGACAATAAATCAGATACTCTGGCACAAAAGGAAACAACAAAACAGGGGAAGAAAAAAACATTTGAGTGGAAACAAACAAGAAACATAACGATAAAAGGCCAGAAAAGCATGTGAAATCAGAAAACCAAAGCGATTCAAAACATAGATTGGTTTCGAGAGACTGTTTTCTGGGCCCTGGTGGCTTTGCAAGGGGCCCAGAATAGATGAGACGAAGCTTCTTCTGAGCTCTGATGACCGGATACTTCTGGTGAAGGGCGGGATATGTTCTTTGTGGTAGGTGTCAAGGCGCCTGGTTGGAAGCGATATGGCAACGATCCTCTTGGTCACCGCTCTCTACAGTATGTAGGGTAGGTATTTCAAGTAATCCAAGGAACCAGCTGATTTATCATTCTTGGCGCCACCACCTTCTTGATCATCATCTACTCGATCATCAACAAATGGACAAGAACGGCGGACTTGAGGATCGCGGACCATCTTCACCATCATCACCATTATTGCCTTCGACGGCAGTTCCAGAAGTTGCTATTCCCAATTTCTCAAGGTCAATACTAGCAGTGTGGCCCTTCAAGTAAGGTGTACCATCTCGGAGCAAACCATAGTCGACATCGTAGACAAAAGTGCCATTCTCGTCTCTCAATGGAAACGGTTCCGTAGACCACATATTGTTATAAATGTTGTATTCGAGGTCGAATCGTTCTTCGGGGAGGACTCCAAGCTCGAGGAACTTTGCTCGTTTAGCGGGTTCCCATGCTCGCAGGTAAGTTTGTGCTTCTTCGAGGCGCTTTCGCTTCTTCGTCGCTGCCTCGGTCTCTGCAGGCGTTGGTGGTGTGTCTTTTGGCGGAGGCTTTGAAGCTTTCTCTTCGTCGTGTTTTCGTTGTTGCTCCTCGAACCATGCATCGTTGCCAAAAGTGTCCATACCATGAACGTGTCGCAGGAATGTGGGACTTTTTGTGATGGTTCGCAGGACTCCTCCTGAAGGGGGTCGCTTTGACGGATCAAATTTTAAACATCGGGACAATAATCGTCTCAGGTCAGTCGAATAGTTCTGACCAGGAAGCTCGCCCTGCCAGTTCAGGATCTCAGGTTCCATTTCCTCGTGCTTCTTTCCAAGACGATAACGAATCTCATCGGGTTGCGGAGTCAACTTCATCATTGATTCGGCCACTCTTGCAATCTGCCAAACGTTCGTCCAGTCATTGCACCCCATATTTTGAAGAGAGTGGTCGTCGTACACATAGGGTGCGTATACCTCCGGCGGTACGTAGCCAGTCGTCGTTTGGCAGCTTAATTTGGATTTGCGATTCTGTTCATCGTCAGAGTTGGTTAAGCCTAGATCAAATAAAGTCAGCAAGTCTCTCGAAGTGTGTATCGGCGCACTATGAGTCTCCTTGGGTATGCTACCGTTTTGAAATACCTCTTGAGCAGCCTCGACTGCATGGCATAGGATTAAGCAGGCCCAATAGGTGATACATAGTGGTTGTACAGCGGGTCAAACTTACATCCGCCTCCGAGATCAGCGATGTGAGGGCGAGGATAGATAGGAAAGGCCGACGTGCGTGAGGGTGCAGCAAGTAATATGTTTTCGGGTTTCATATCGAAAACGACAATAATGTCTGATTTAGTAGATCCCTCGCGCTTTTGAGCTTGCTCTTTCAACTGCACAGCTCCACTAAACAAGCAGTGGAGAGTGTGCCAGATAAAGGGTTCGGGTATCGCCTTGCGTGCTTTCCGGTGAGTATATATCAGGTCGAACAAAGTCCCGTAATCATACAGGGGCATGTATAGTCTCCAGTGATTGTATTCGGGTGCTCTGAGACTAGGTTCCTTTTTTGAAAAGCCCCACAGGGGCACGGAGAAGATCTCTTCTTTCGAATTAGGCTCAGTCATCATGCCTTGCAGATAAGCTTCCTTGCAGAATCTCTTGTCGCTGCGAGCATGACCTAGCGCACGCTCTGGATCAACGTCAAAGTCGAGGCCTTTGCGAACGAGCTGCTTGTAGACATTTCGATAGAAACCCTTCTCTTCGGTAGAGTGCCTGTCGAAGCTATGTTTGATGGCGCATTGTTTGAGGGGCTTGTTGGTTGCGTTGTCGATCATAATCCACAAGGTGACCTCGCCATAAGAGCCTCCACCGAGTCTATAGCCGCCGATCCAGGTTGTACCGAGCGGTGGAGCTGGGAGGACGTCGAGATATTGAAGGCCGTCGGAGTCTGCGAGAATGGCGGCTTTCTGTGCACTACTGAGTGGCGGTGGAGCCATGCTGGCTGAAGTGATAGTATACTGGTTAGATTGGGGAGGAGGAGTTGAACATGTTCGAGTGCAAAAGTTGTCTGAATAGACTCCAGGTCATGACGATAGCTTTGTCCGCTTCCGGTCATGATGATTGTGCTTTGTACTGTGTACTCGAAAAAATTGAACAGACAAAGACTAGAAAGAGTGGTGAGCATTCAGCACGACAATGAAGTGAGATGTGCTGGCTAGTCAATGTTTTGATGAAGCATTTCCGCATCCGGACATGTCAATCGAGTCGAGCGAGCAGAGCTTAGACAAGCTCGGAGGAGTACAGCTCGTAAGCTCAGACACACATCAAGACATAGTTGATATGTATCGATGAGTTAGAGGCAGAGGAGGAGGATATGGTCAGGCGTCATGGTAAGAAAGTGGTGCTGGTAAAGACCAGGCTATCTTGGCCAGAAGCTCCACAGGTACTCAAATCAAGCGACTCTTTCATCGTCGAAGGCAGAAGATGTAAGTAAGGGCTAGAGCATGGCAGTAACAATAAGCCGGCAACAAGAATCCAATACAAAGGTTGATGGAATGATTGGAAAGAGGTGCCGCCCACTTGGAAAGAGGTACCCACCATGGGTCGCGCTCACCGCCTTTGTCGGCAGACCCCAGATTGTGGCCGAAACATCGTCATTCCATCAATCTCGACTTTGAAAGCAGCAGCAGACAGTCCAGTCCAAAACACACATATACATACCAACCATCATGACGATACCGCTACTACCACGCCTCAGC
Organism: Aureobasidium sp. EXF-3400; assembly: GCA_024195585.1. NCBI lineage: Eukaryota > Fungi > Ascomycota > Dothideomycetes > Dothideales > Saccotheciaceae > Aureobasidium > Aureobasidium sp. EXF-3400. Next base: position 49,336 of record SWBL01000046.1, read on the forward strand.
GCACAATGCGCCCTCAAGACCATAGCCACAGCCACACGCGCGCCCCTCACAACAACAGCAACAAGAAGCTTCACCTCACTCCCGCCCTACCCACCCACAAACCGCGACACTCCCGCCCGACCACCACGAGCCGCCATGCCCATGCCCTTCGTTACCGAGACCGTTGGTGGAGGCTGGCACACCTACGATATCTTCTCGCGCCTCCTCAAAGAACGCATCATCTGTCTAAATGGCGAGGTCGACGAAACAATCTCTGCAAGCATAGTTGCTCAGCTACTATTCCTCGAAGCCGATGCACCGCAAAAGCCTATATCTTTGTACATCAACTCGCCGGGAGGTATTGTCACGGCTGGATTGGCCATCTACGATACCATGACGTATATTCGCAGTCCCGTCAGCACCATCTGTATGGGCCAGGCTGCTAGTATGGGCAGTTTGTTGCTGTGTGGAGGTGCAGAGGGCCAGAGATATACTCTCCCGCATAGCAGGATTATGATTCACCAAGTCAGTGGTGGATACCAGGGTCAAGCTTCCGACATCGCCATCCATGCAAAGGAGATTTTGCGTGTGCGCGAGCAGTTGAATGAGATCTATCTCAGACACTTGACAAAAAAGCATACCATGGAGGAGATCCAAAAGTACATGGAGAGAGACTACTTCATGGGTGCCAAGGAAGCTCTTGAGTTCGGTATTGTGGACAAGATCTTAGAGAGGAGAGAGCAGGTTGGCGAGGCACGATAGACCAAACATTCGTCATGTCCGCATGAGATACGGTTTCTGCGTGACAGGGTCGAGTATAACAACAATCGCCACTCTGTCATCGAACCCGACACATTGGGTCAAAGACGTTCCGTACCTAAGCCGACCCACCAAACCAACATAGGAAAATTACCCATCCAAGTCCCGACTAGATCTTTTAAGACAAACCACAATCGATCTCACTACCTGTCACTACTTCACGATCAGCGTGCCATGGAACGTCTAATCTATCCTCTACACTCCGGACCCGCAGATGATGTCTTACCTGCATCCTGCAAAAAGCCCTAAGGCTGCCCGTAAGGCTGAAACATATATACTCAAACTCGACGTCGTAACCAACCCTGCCTATAGCTCATGCTCTTATATCTGTCCGTAGTAGAGTAGGCTACAACGTGAGGATAGTAGGTAAACAGATAAATGATGTATTGAAAATTCAAAGTCGGTATCTCGTAATCTACATGGGGTATATAAAAAGCTCAGAATAGAAAGACCAAAGAGAAGCTGGGGTGTTACAGATGTGTGTTTCGTGACAAATGAAAAAGGGAAGAATCCTGCTTAGACAACTTCCAGCAGAGACTCTTCACTGGATTGACTTCGTGATCGATGGGCAGTTGGACCCATCGCGTGCATTTCCATGGTTTCTCCAGTGGTGCTGGGTCTATTGGAGAAGATCTGCAACTCTCTGGTTACAGTGACAAAACCATCGTCTTTGGGACTCATGTTGTGGCCAGAGGTGATATAAGAGCCGGAAACGCCTTTGCTGCCATCCAATCCCATAGGAGTGCTTCTGGGAGTTCTACTTCGAGAAGATGTGAAGCCGGTTCGTGCCTTGTCGAACCAGAAGGCAAAGAGAGGGCGCAGGGTTGCCAGACAAGCGGCGGTGATACCGAGGCCGAGTTCAACGATAGATACGATTCCGTAGTTGGGAGCGGAGATCAAGAGATCCTGCAGTGCCACGCCAATGACATCGACGTAGGCCAGACGCACAAGAGAGCAGATACTGCCCAGCACACCAAGACCAAGGATAGTGCATACCGTAATTTTCTGTTGCCTGTGCATCTGCGCAGCTCTAACGACGAAAATGGGAACTTCAAGCAAAGTCAGTCTTCGTGTTTCGAAGACGAAATAAGAGTCTCATGACTTACTGATTGCAAAGATCCAATCGGTGACCGCATTGAGTACTCCGTGGGTATAGTTGAGAGGTCGCAAGACGGTCCGGAATGGCAAGCATTTTCCTAACGCCTCGTTCTTGCCATAGTCTGCAGGGCTGCCGCATTGGAAGATGGCGACAAAAAGCCAAGCGGTTCCAAAGAGAGTATATAATGTCACGGAGCCAATGATGACCTGACGCTGCCACCGTTGGTTGACGACACGTAGGAAGAAAATCGCTAGACTGAGCTTGAAGATGATGGTCGTCAGGATGTAAAGACCGAAGATGCAAACGACCAACTGAAAGCGTGGTTAGAAGTGTAGTATCCGTAGGATGTCAAGCAACATACTGTCAAGATGTAATTCACGGTGTCTTGATCTGCAACGCCTGGGGGAACTATCTCTAGCCTCGCGATGGCAATGAGCAATGAAGTTGTTACGGCAAACAAGGCCTGCAAAGTCAGAATCGTATTCTAGGAACATGTATAAATCAGTACTCACCCAAGTCACCATCATAAGCCAATCGTCCCATCCAAACGAACGAATCATCCAGCCTCTGACATATATCCTAGCAATCACTGTGATGGCGGACAAAGCTAGAAATACAGCTGAGATTGCAAGCATGTCATAAGACTTGAGCTCATGGAGAGTCGGTGTCCCATTGGCCGCAGTCATGATCGCCAATCTTGCACCGAATGATGTCTAGTCGAATGACAGATAGTATCAAGCGTCGATTTGGAGAGGTAGAGTGCAATGAATACAAATGTCTTGGTGGACCAAGAGGAAAGACGAAAAGAGAAGGTAGGGAAGTAGTACCTACTATAGATCGATGGCGACAATAAGCTCGATCAACCAGGTTGATGGGAAGCGAGGGCGAATTTAGCGTTTTGCTATGGTCTCAGACAACACAACCGGGCATTGCATCAAGGCATCCCCACAGCGGCTACCTTTTCCGGCAAGCATATTTAGCGAAGAACGTGGCAAGACTTATCTACCGTCGAGTCGAATAATCTCTTGAATCAAGTCGAGGCGTGAGTTAGTCGCGAGCCAGAACGACATTAGCAACTTCCATAGGCTCCACTTGCGGATAATGTGAGGGTAGGTTTGAGTGGTCATGGTAGCTTGGGAATCAGCAAACGCTCTACTGGCTGCCGGATTAAGGCTCTGCTCGTGTCCCGTAGTGGCTGGATTGAGGTTTCCCGTATGAACGGAGATATCAAGCGAAGAGGCAACAGGAAACGGAGAGCGGCAGTCCCATTGCATTAACAGACAGGCTTGTTTGAGCTCGCCAGGTAGGGCTTAGTGTCGCGCAGGTCTGGCCAGGGTCCGATCTGAACATGAGCGCGGAGGATCTGCCGGGCTGCATCCCGAATTTTGAAACGATCGCGCAAAAGCGTAGGTTTGTGAGTCGGCGGAATGGGCATTTCATGTCCTACGTGAATACCATGATACTTGATGGCAATGACAAGAAAGTCTTGACAAGTAGGACCTTGGAGGGTTCGAAGCTGGCTGGAGAACAGACCCTCATGGACGAGCACGGATGAACGATGAGATGCAATTTAATGACTCAAGATGGCAGCGGTACGGCAGCCGGGTGCTGGGTTCATGCAAGGCGCAACCTTACGATGATCAAGCAGTGAACGGCAGATTGGGAATGGAAGGGGAGGGGGATTTGGAAGCAGTTTCAACTTCCTCCTTGTAGAAACGTGAAAATGATACAGGCAAAAGATCGATAGAACAGCGTGTTGTATTGGGAGCGACGCTATGATTGATATGGCAGCTACGCGAAAAAGCAGTCTTGTTTGGAAGAGACGTTGATCACATAAGCAAGAAATGTAGAGCGAGAAACGCGAGCTGACGTTAGTAGAATAGGTTTCGAGTCTGTGCCCAATGGTCCAATGGAACAAGAAGGTCGGCTGTTTGATAAGAACAGGCAAGGCGGCAGGCGGGATGATGGAAAGCCGAACGCGTTTATGAGAACGGGCGTCAAAAGAAACGCATGCGCTGCAAGGTACAGAAGCAAGACCAAGCACGAGAGTTTGTTGGTGAAGATCAGGGGGGTATGATTGATAGCTACAGGGTATGGCAGTGTTGGTGCACGAATCTGCTTGCGTAAGAGTGTACGAGATTACGACTTCGGACTACTGATCAGTGAGGCTATGCGCAAGTGTGGTTAAGAGGGACAGCAAAGGGCCCCGTCGCTCTAGATCCACGTGTTTGCGGTGGATCGTCACTAGGGCGGCGTTCGCCGTGCGGGAAGGCCGCCGTGCACTGAGGCCTGTGTGGTCCAGCGACTCATCTGAAGCGCTGAATGCTTGGTGAAGTGCAACGTTCCTGGCTGCCTTGTCCAAGCAGCTTGCGTGTGTGCAATGAAGCTGTGCAGACAGTGAGCAGCAGCAGCGCTCCATCCTCACTCAACATATCCTCTGGTTTTGCGCCGGCCGTCATGCCGCCAAACAGACACCGAGATGACAGCCCCAGCACCCAGGTCGCTCTCCATCTGTCGCACCTAGACATGGCTCGACACGACACTCCTACCACAAGAAAGCGGCCCGCAGACATGGCTGAGATCAACGAAACCTCAGGCGTATACGACAAGGTCATGCCCTCTCCCTCTCCCTCTCCCACCAATTCGAACTCGCCTACACCTAACAACCCCACCTCACCGCGGGGTCGCTTCGTCCTCCATCCTCCACGCCGTGTTACTTCTCCTCCACCTCCTACTCCGATTGCTTCGCCCAATCTCGAAGATGAACACGATCTATTTATCCCTACAGCTATAAAGATTGCCCAAGACAAATTGTCTGCCTTGCGCTGCGATTCTCCAACAAACCCTACCGAGGATGATACCTGCAGCCAAGATGAGAACATGACCTGGCAACAAGATGAGATCACTGGACATCATATTGACCACACTGCCGATGACGATGGTGAAGGCATCAATGGCATCGGCTTCATACCAACACCTGCTATCGTCACTAAGCGCTCCGAATGGCGCGCTCGTGAATCAAGAGAAGCAAGACAACGCCGCTACGACAAGCGCAAAACTTCACAACGTGATTCCGCCATCTCTCTTGATGAGGGAGGCTCTTTCAAGCGCCGCATGGTTAGGTTTGCCGAGGCCTGATCATCGCCATACCGCTCTTGCTATACGAAGCTTTATGACCAGGTGGGCTATAATGTTTTCAGGGAGTTGCTTTTATTGCTGTGATTGGCGTTGCACGGCGTTGCTACAGGATACCCATAAACAAGAAGGACATCAGGCTGGGACAAGGACATGATCTTTCTTTGTAACATATCAAGAAGAATGATATGCATGCTTTCTAACCTCAAACGACATGTGACTTTTAAGCTTCCGCTAGGGCGATATGTCAAGATCTCAGTAGAGCATTTGATACGATCTCTCTTCCGATTCGTACTCGTATGCATGCTGATCGTGATGGAACTAATCACCAACACCAGGGCTCTCCATACGACTTGGTGCATCGTTTATAGACCTGGTGCATCGTTTATATTGATACGAAGCGTACGAAGTGTACGAAGCTCGTACGATCCTACAACAGTCAGCACTCACATCACATATAAGTCCCCTTGGTGGTGGCATTATAAGTAGTCTTTGATTTCCATCGACGCACTTCACATGCTCTACACCGATGTTTCACGACATGAGCTTTCCGGAGTGTTCCGTTAATGGGATGATCACTTCGCAAGCCCTGCTCGATCCAAGACATGTAAGTCTTTGAGAGATATGTCGATTGCGATTCCACACAACCATAACGCGCAAGCAAAAATCACAACGTGGCTCACAGACATGTTTACGGACATCTGAAAATTTGCAAACATGACCTTCTAGTACTTCAACAAGATGGTGGCAAGCATGTTGATGGCAAGCAGCTCTTGCAAAGAATGGCAAGGCATGCATGCTGCTTGGTCAAAGCTTCACGGGATCTACACTCTCCGTAACTCCGTCGGTGTCTGGAAGTGCTTGCCGAGCCCTGCCTTGCGTAACTTTACCCTGAACGAACTCTTTTGTCAGCACTATTCTTTCTATGCCTCGGAATCTTCTTGCCTGCCAACCGGTTAGACAAGAGATATACATAGGGACCCTACTCAGCCCTCAGTGAGTAATGGTTGATCAATATCGATTTGATTATGCCACCTACTCGAAAGGCGTAAGACGACGCGTTGATTGCAATAGCTTTGACTGTGGCTGACTCGTTGTAGCCATCACAAATCACGAAATGGTTGCAACCAATGCAAAAAGAGACACGTCAAGGTCAACATAAATCACAGCTTGGCGAATTGAAGATTCGCGCTGATTGTCTTCCAGTGCGACGAAGTCCGACCAACCTGTGGAAACTGCGCGAAACGAGACGCAACTTGCAGTTTTTCTCTGAATGAGCAAACCCCTTCGACTGGTCATGAGGATCGAGACACGCCACCAAATGTTGTCGACACTCAGCACAAAATTCTCTCACGGGCCGAAGAGATGGACCTGATGCACTTCTTCATAACGACTAGCATCAAAACCGTCTGTCACGATCCTAAAGACTGGCACATGTGGGAACATAATATTCCTCAACTGGCCTTCGAGAGCGAATATCTGCTTGACATCCTGTTGGCCCTGGCTTGTGTTCATCGTTCCAAGCTACATCCACTCAACGCTAAGTTTTGGGTCCGGTGTGCGATTGAATATCAAAACCGGGCGTTACCAGTTTTTTACAAGGTACTTGGCGATGTCAACGATGAGACATGCCACGCAGCTTTTGCCTTGTAAGTCTCGCCCAATCGTGTATATGGAAGTCCTCGAGCGGCCAGGTGCAATCAAAGAACATCTCGGTCTCAAGAGAGTCTAGTTCTTCTCCCTTTTCAGGCTAGCAATACTAACAAGGAATACCTTAGCTCGTTTGTCACAACTATGGTAGAGATTTCAATACCTCATCCAGACATGGATCCCATTGAGCAACTCGTGGGACTGCGCAACTACTTTAGAGGAACAGCAATGCTCTATCTGACAATGCTAGAGCCCCTCAAATACGGCCCCATGACCCCGTTCTTCAAACCAAAAACTATCACATGGGAGTACGATGCAGAAATTCGAAGATCTTTCCATGCCAGAATTACCGCACTTTACGACGTAGTCGCTGGAAGTCCTGACGAGAAAACCTACAACGAAACCATTGCTCTCTTACTAAGACTATTTTACGACTCACCATTCGCCGTTATGGCCTTCTCGTTACTTGTCGGGCCAGACTTCTTCCAGCTTGTTTGTCAGCGCGAGCCTCTCGCCGTGCTGATTTACATCCATTGCGGTGTCTTGTTTACCAACATCAACGAATGGTGGTGTGATGGCCTTGGAAAACGTATCGTCAACGAGTTGACACTTCCTGCAGAAGTGCTGGAAAGCAACCCAAAAATCGCATCTGCTCTTTTGTGGGCCAAGAAACAAGCCACCAAGTTCACAGAGCCAAACAAGGTCTTATTTTGGCGAATATTTGTGAGTCGACGAGCTTCGAGACCGCATGATGAGATTTGCTGATAGTTTCCAAGGACTCCACACAGCCCAACGAATGCGTCGAGGATTTGCTGCATCCAGACGACAACTTGCATAGTCTTCGTTCGAACAACGTTTCTGCGGTAACGACACCTGATAACGGTCGACCAAGAAACGGCAGTCTGAAATGCTGAGGCATTGAAGACTCGGCAATCATCAGGCCACTAATTCGCACCACGAATCGTCTCATCGAAACTGAGCAATACAGGCTCAAGCAAGCATTTTACGTCCCAGCATCCCTCAGATGCTTGGGACATATTCATGCATCTAGGCGTCCACGGTTGGAGGGAGCACGCTATACTAATTTTGGAGCTCGCGCTATATCAGCTTTCGTGCTTAATTTGAACCATCATCCGCAGGGTAACGTCTCGCCATATAGATTTTCATTAGAGGCGCTATCGAACCATGTAATATATCAATGCTAACAAGTATAACAAGTGAAGAAGGATCACATAACAATGTACGGATATCTGTGAACTGGTCCCACATGTAACATGTTGGACAGGACAGTACTCTAGTGGCTTGTGTCACCGATTCCAGGCTGAATTAGCAGTACCACAAGGGTTGGCGTGCATATGTCCTCAAACCCCACTTTCCATTGATCGGTCAACTCATGGTTGGATATAAAACAATGCAACAAGGATCATAGCGGTACGGACTCCCAAATCTCAGTTTGTTCACCACGTTCTACCTCTGTCTTTGCCGCCTTGTATCAACGATGAATGCCTCAGACCTTGACCCCATTAACACCATCCTCAGCCCTTCCGAACTCATTGACCCTTCAACCGACCAATACAAATCCGAATCGCAGACATGGCAAGCGCATCGCAACCTTCATCCAAAGCTGCTCGCTAGACCAAGATCAATCGAAACTCTTGCTGCTCTGATTGCTTTCCTCGCTGCCTCGGATTTAGATTGGGCAGTTCGGTGTCAGGGTATTGGCGATGCAAGTGCAAGAGATGTGTTGGTTAGTCTGATGGCTTTCAACGACTTTGCATTAGATGCTCAGAGCGAGTGTATCGTGATTGGAGCTGGGATGACTTGGGGGGAGGTGGAGAAGAAGTTGGAGGAGGAAGCGCCGGGCTATCAAGGTATGTTCCTTTAGCTGCTCTCTACAGTCGTTTCACTAACCATCCTGGGGTGATTTTGGTTACTGACCAAGTTTGTTTCTCTAGCTCTGAGTGCACGTTGCAGTTTCGTCGGTGTAAGCGGTATGATTCTCCATGGCGGTCTTTCTTGGATCTCATCAACTTATGGTCTCGCCTCCGACCCTCAAAACTTCCTCGACGCTCAAGTCATAAAGCTAGATGGCAGTATCATCTGGGCATCCGAGGAACCAGATCTTCTTCTCGCTCTTCGCGGAGGTGGTCATGAAGTCGCCATCGTAACGGCTTTCAGATTGAAAGTGTACAAATACTCTCAAAACATTTACAGTGGAAGTATAAAGTTTCCGCGTTATGCATTGCACGAAGTGGCAAAAGGGGTCGAAGGCTTTGGGAGAAGGATGGAGGAGTGGCCTGGTGCGGCAATGTACCTCTATAACACTGACTTGATGGAGGGATCCTTCATTGGTGCGGCTGCTCAACCTGGTATAGCGATCTGGCTATTCGATCCCGAAGGCGAGGAACATGGGAGAAAGATATTCGACTGGGCTTTCAAGATTGATGGAGCTGTGGACGAGACGAAAGTCATGAATTTGAGGCAGATAAACATCCATGGCGGTAAGTTTCTCATCCAATTTTATCTTTTTTGTGCAGCATGTCAAGCTGATGCAGAAGATTAAAACAGACAGCGTACTTGCAGCCAAAGGAATTTGTTCAGCAAGCATGTCCAACATCACCATCCCTTCCACCGCCATGACACAACAACTTATCCTTCGCGCTTGGGAATGGCTTGACACAACAATCGCCCTCGAGCCCACCAAACTCCACGTTGGCACTTTCGTCCTGCTCGAGCTATTCCAAAAACCAGTTTTCAGATCCGCCGACGGGAACGATCAGTGTGCTTGGCCACACACAACCAACCAGCATCTTCTACAATTGGGTGTTGGGAGACTAGATGAAGGCGATTATCCCACCCAGTTGGACAGAGATGCTCTTGACATGCTCAAGAATGCTGGAAAGCTGATTGTGGGAGACAAGTTCTCGCCTGCGGATCATTTTGTCAACTTTTTGCAGCCGTGGAATGATCGTAGAGCGGTAAGACTTCAATCTCATGACAATACTTCTGTGTCGTTTGCTGACTGGTGTGTCAGGTCTTTGGCGAGAATTACGACAAGCTACAAGCCGTCAAGAAAAAGTACGACCCCAGGGGTGTCCTGATCAGGAATTATGAATAGTGCTCGACGACGTGTGATACGATCAGCTTGCTCTCTTTGTGTATGATCTCATTATTATTCGTTACCCATTACTCATTATATGCTCGCTAGAATCATCAAATGCTCCTAAAAATCGCTCCAAATCACACGATGCGTAGCCGTTCTCCCACATCAAGTCTGACAATCTGTGTTCTGCAATCCGCTTTTCCACGCTTTCCGACCTGATGCAATGCAATACTTTTATTCTCCTCATCCAACTTTCTTTGTGCTTCCTCTGCAGAGTAAACTGAACTCTTGATCAATGCTACAGACCAGCCTCTGTTGTCCTTGACCTCGTCATGCGCGCTGATCCAGTACCGAGCTCCCAACTTTCGAACAATTTCAGCGCCTCCAGGATATCCTGCTGCCACAACACCACCCATGAACCAAGGGTTTTCCTCGGTATTGATGGAGTGGAACAGAGCAGTCAATGGCAATGCGGACTCCTTAGCCAAGAACGACGATGCATAAGGCTCAACCGCAGCGTACGCCACACCGTGGGGGCTGTATAGAACGCTGATTGTCTTCTCAAATGGCGCAAAAGTAGGCAAATCTCCTTCGAGTTCCATGGGCGAGTCAGGGGGTGTCAAAGAGTCGTTCCTATCGAGTACGAGGTCCAAAAAGTTTCCTGCCATTGGAGAATCTTGAGGCGTTGGTGGAAGGTTGAGCAGATTGACGACAGAGCCATTCACCGAAGTTGTCTTGCTATCGGGTGCTCTATATGTAAGCCCGATCGCATTGTGGAGTCTTGTTGGATCCATTTTTTGTGGCATGAACGAAACTGTGACTTCACCGCCTTGGCTGGTGAGCGAGTATCCTGGGATGGGTATGCGTATAACAGACTTGTCGTCTTTACTGTTGAACGGCTGCATTATTTGAATGGTCGCATGCGTGAAATGTTTCCATGATTTGATTAATTTGGCAGCTATCGGAGTTGCCAGAATGTGAACTTTGGAATCTGCCGGGAGTGTGCACAATGTTTGTTTGTGGCAATGATCAGGTTTGTCCTGGGATATGATGATGAGATCCGGTTCTGGTATATCCCGTAATGATGAAATGCACGGCGAAGTCGTGTGATGTGAGATCTGGAAAGATTCTTTCCAGACCGAAGAGCTCCCCGTCACCCAAGGATCGATCAGAATAGTGAAAGAACCAGGAAACCCAGCCGAGGCATGAGCAGGCGCGAATGCAGGGATGAAATCGATCAAGAATGTGGTGTCGGCATTAAGAGGCTTCACATTTATGGCCATATCGACAAACCACGAAACTCCTCACAAGAGTAATGAAGGAAGCAGAAGACGACAAAGGAGAAAAAGACAAGGTGTTGAGGCATGTTTGAGTGAAACCTTGAAAAACGTCCTGAATGTTTCCCCGTTGAAAGACAGAAACATCAACCGAACTAAAAGTGGATTCGGGGACCCAGATCTGCATGGAGCAAGAGCCAAGCCCAAGCCACCGGATCGCGGCTGCCCTGCTCGAGGCAATCACACGCGGCCGGGCTGAACAGCTCAAAGAGATCGAAAAGCTGATCGAGGGAGGCTACCCCCACAACAACAATCTCGTCGCAGTGCTTGTCGTGATTTGCAACTTGTCTGCTCTCTTCTCCGAGTTCTCCCATCTTGTGTCGATCTTCTCAAGTGTGATAACCTATCTTGAACGCTCATGTCTCGAATTCCAACCGCCGGAACTTCAAGCGAGTCCGATCGGGGATCTCGGCAGATATTACTCTTTCTCGGGGTTCGCCTACAGTCCCTCGCGAGATCCGATCGCGAATGGCAGCTGCTCGCGATTTCTTGACCCAAGTGACTTCATGAAGCAGGCACGACCGCGTAGAGATGACAGCTTCATCTTCTGCCTTTTGTTGTGTCGGGGTTTTGAAGCTTGTATTGAGGTACTTCCTGCCTGTATCACTCATAGCGGCTCGAGGTCGTGTGAAATTTCCCACTCGACATCCTTGCGTATGATGCCTGTCTGCGAGCTGATTGACTGATTTTCATCCCGCTGTTCATGGTGTACTGATGTCCTTGTGCCTAGCTTCGAGTTCAAGCTCAGCCCTTGAGATGCTGATCGCGCCGGTGTGATGTGATTCCGATGATGGGGCTTGATCGGCCCCATCAAAAGATACGCGCCATTGACCTCGTTACGCGAAGCACTGTGCGAGTCGTCCGTCTTTGCGACAGTAATGTTGTCAAAAGGACTCATGAACGATCGAAACGAGGGTATCGACGCACTGACGAGCGACCACGCCAGCCATATCTGGATGTAGATGGCTGGTGGTATGAAAGAGAAGCCCTTGTCCTCTGCACGAACCGTTTGTGAGAGTCGTCGCATATGCATAATGGAGAATGCTATCACCCTAGGCTTTGTCAGAATGGTCACATCTCATATCCAGGTGGCTACTCACGCGAGTCTAAATGCGAAAGCAGTCATGACAAGCATCTTCGGTCGCGAGCCTATCAGCACACCAGATACCAGGTAGGAGGGGACAATCATAAGAGCGGCTTCTGTGACGATATCGAATATCGTTATGGCTCGCCATCGAACGATCTGACTTGAAATCAGTAGAGCGCTTGATTGGCCGTATCACCATACTAACATAAGATGCACACTTTTGCGCTTGAGAGAAGAAGTGGTAAGGAGAGCAATTGATCAGAAGAACGAACACAGCAGCCACACTCCACGCAACTGTGATGCCCAATAACGACCAGCACAGTACAGCATTGAGTCTTGTGTTGTGAGTGAAGAGACGCCTGACGAACAAGGCTAGCGAGACTTTGGAGAGCGTGTATGCCAGGACGAACATGATTTCAGCTGCGTACACGGTCTGCGCTAGTCAGTCGACAAAGCGTGTCATGCCGCTACACTTGTAGACTCACTTGATCGATTTTCGATATCTGATCCTGCTGGAGTGTTCTGCTTGACTGGCCGAACCCTGCTTTCAGGCCAACAAAGATAGGAATATGCTGACAAGCAGCCATAGACTGAACATTTTGGTCAGATGGAACGCCCTTAGGAGGAAAGCTCAACTCACTGTTGCCATCAGTAGCACCCAATCGTCAGGACCATAAAGACCCCATCTATCAGGATTACGCATTCAGTCAACGACCCCTTGTCTTCGTGCAGTCCCTGACTCACCTGACCTTCAGTCGTACCAACAAGGTGCCAAATGGATATATCAAGGATAGCAACGCGACAATCCAGACATAGCCAGCATGGTCTGTATCGCTGATACGAGAGAAGTACGTAATCCCAGGCGGCAGAGGAGCGCCATTGACTGTCGTTAGGTTCATAGCCATGTGGGCATCTGCAGCTGCTGCAGGTCAAGTTCGAAGCAAGAAAATCGATAGAAGCACATCACCGAATGCATTCGTAAGGTGCGCATGCTGCTACATTTGTCTCTTTATTACACTGCCGCTCGCTTTCTTGTCCTTTGAATCAGGGTTTATGCCTCCTGCTCACGTTATCGCCGATGGAGGACCTCATTTGAGATTGATGCTCGGCTTGTCGGACCCGCGAAACATAAGCTCGGGACCCTTGGTCTGTTCGTGGTTATGGCACCTGTCGGCAGAAGCGACCCTTGTCGACGTTCAAGTCAGCCTAAAGCACGCAAACCGCTCGCGCGGTCGGCTCATCTCGCCATACGGCCCGTCTGAATCGTGGTAGGGCCACACGGTATACGATACCGCTTGTTTCTAACCGTGCCTAGAAGACTGAATTGATCGACATGGCACTTCATGGCGTCTGCAGGTGAGATGAAACTCGCTTGTTCTCACTAACGAGCTACTTCCTGGTGAGAGAAGCTTGGTGTGTGGCTTTTAAGTTCTGATGGTAAGCAGCAAACTTTCTAGATGGCACTACAACAGGATCGTATGGATGAGTGCATCCTCTCACAATATCTCATCAGGTGAGAGAGAGACACTGATGTGCAAGTCTGTGATTTTGACTTCGAGCCCTGCATTTGCGACTTCGCACGTTCAATAGTTCGTGGTCTGGCAACCCAACTCAACTTCCTCGCACAGGGACGACATTTTGGTGGCGCAAATGAATATACCGTGGGTTTGGCAAAAAGTAATTCGGAGAAGAGAGCGTCCGCGTCAAGCAGCTCGTCAAACACTAATGGTTTGACGAATTGCTTTCAAGCAGACCTATAGGCAATTTTCTTCTTATCAGTTGACGGAAGCGCAATCAGTCCATGCGGTCGTGCATGCGGCACAGCAAGATAGCTGCGATGGGATCCCTATATTTTGGTTTCAACTTGGAAAGTTTTCGATAGCTTGCTTCACTCTGCAGGATCAATTGGGTTTTTCCATCGTCTATAAACTCCATCCTTTGCTTCGTGTTTTCAATGCCCAGCCAGTGTCGGGCCTTTGTGAGTGTGGTTTGGCAAAGGAAGCGACGTCCGTCCCTTATCAGCCGGCTAATCTATCTGGTATAGGACCAAAAAGCCTGGACCCTCCGACTCCGCAGATCTTTTGGAGGGGTTCGAACATGGTCCGCCGAAACAACTTCGGCTCTCAAACCATGTTCATCCTTCAGGAATATTTAACGTGCGTAAAGTGGGACCAAACAAGACCCGAAAATAATTTATCCAAGACGCTTGAGACCATTTGCTGCCGTGCGGCGGCGTGGGTGGCTTGCATACGCCAAGCGACGAAACAAAAGGCTTGCCTTGAGGTTGCAATATGCAGAATGAACTCTAGGCCCGGGCTATCGTTGAAGGATAGTCCATGCACTGCGGCATGGTATTGCATCAGCAGAGAGGCGTGCAGATGGTCGGTAGTGCTCATTTGCTTCTTGGGTGTCTCTCTTTGCCTCAACATGGAAGGTGGCTCATGTGTGCGCATTGTACTAAAATTGATTGGTGAAGAGGACTGCAACTATATGACTTCTGTAACCCTTGATACATTATTTCCTTTCGCCCTGTTTTCCTTACGAAGTTCAAGGCTTTTCTATCGCACTTGGATTCTATTGCCTATATCGCCATGTCGACGTCTTTGGAAGACAACAAGACCAGCGCTATTCGCTTTGGCGAGCGTGAGATTGGTGACTCTGACCATCGACCTACAAAAACCGCTGCCGCTGCCCGCCATGCGCAATTCGAACTGGGAGAGTACAATGACTCTCCCAGAGATGAAGAGATGGACGAATCGACAGATGCATATGGTTCCGTACCAGCAGACAAGCGCGACATGATGCGCATGGGCAAGGAGCAAGAACTTCGTGTAAGTGCTTGCAAAGAGTGATGTTATATCTGCGGACATTGCTGACGTTTGAGTACAGAGAGTGTTTCGACAAGTGTCTCTGCTGTCATTCACTGCCATCTTGATGGCAACATGGGAATTCGTTCTCATGGCTTGTACGCAAGGTCTCGTTGACGGCGGTCGTGGCGGTCTATTCTGGAGCTATATCTGGGTTATGATTGGTTACGGATTCATCATTGCCAGTTTGGCGGAAATGAGTTCCATGGCTCCTACATGGTAAGTCTCGAATTTTCGATAGGTCGACTGTAGCTGAACAAACCTTTGCAGTGGAGGACAGTATCACTGGGTGTCAGAGTTCGCACCTCCAAGTTGCCAGAAGTTCTTGTCATACATTACAGGATGGGTGTCGACGCTAAGTTGGCAAGCCGGGTATGTGACACATCACAACGTACTTACCAAACATACTAATGTACAGTCAGAAACGCTTCTGGAGGTTTTCTCTGTGGAACACTGATCCAGTCTTTGATCGTTATCAAGAACCCTGACTACGCTGCACCTGGCTGGCAAGGCACGCTGCTCGTCTTTCCTGTAATGTTGGTCTGTGTTGTGTTCAACATCTGGTTCAACCATTGGCTGCCTAGCATGCAGAATGCAGTCATGGTACTGCACATTGCTGGGTTCCTGGCTATTATGGTGGTCTTCTGGGTACTCAGTCCACATGTGCCTGCGAAAGATGTCTTCTTGGACCTCCAAAACGGTGGCGGTTGGCAGACGACAGGACTCGCTCTCATGATCGGTCAGGTTTCTGCAGTTGGGTTCCTCGGAGCCTCAGACGCAGCGGCGCACATGTCAGAGGAAGTCAAGGATGCCGGACTGTCGGTCCCAAGAGCTATGGTGAGTGGTCATGGTGTACATGCTGGTCCTCGAACATGCTAACATTCATGGAAGTGGTGGACCTATATCGTAAACGGTCTTCTCGGTCTGATCATGTTGGTATCATTCCTCTTCGCTATGCCATCTGTCGACGATGCCATCAACGATCCGACTGGCTACCCAATGATGTACGCCTTCCAGCAGGCAATGCCCATGACCGGCACCATTGTCCTGGCTGTGCTTATGATGGTCTTGTTGATGGCTGGTAACATTTCCTATCAAGCTTCAACTGCAAGACAGACATACGCGTTCGCCCGCGACCGTGGCTTTCCTGGTTCTCGCTGGTTGGGATATGTCAGTCCGAAGCTGATGATCCCAGTGAATGCTGTGATTTTCTCAGCGGTGTTCACCATAATCTTATCGTTGATCAACATCGGATCTTCGGCTGCTTTCAATGCAATCATCTCGCTTGGTGCTGTAGCACAGATGGGAACGTACGCCATCTCAATCACTTGCGTACTGTACAGACGCCTGACAGCCCCGCACCTTCTCCCAAAGGCAAGGTGGAGTCTTGGCCGCTGGGGTGTGTTGGTGAACTTGCTCGGCCTTCTCTTTGCCTGGGAGGCCTTCTTCTGGTGTAAGTGATAGAAGATTTTCTTGGAAATCATCACTGACAAACACATAGGCTTCTGGCCTAATGCTCAGCCCGTTACAGTCGACAACTTCAACTGGGCACCGGTCATGTTTGTTGCAGTTGTTGTGGCAGCCCTGATCACCTACTTCGTCCAAGGACGCCGTGTATACAACGGCCCAGTAGTAATCGTGCAAGGTCGTCAGGAGGAGTCATAGGCAGTATGACAGTGACAACAGAACCGATGCCAACATCGCTGTGTCTTCCTACCTGTACATAGAAGTTGAAACAAGGGCGTTCAATGTTCAGATAAACGGTCGAAATTAGGTTTCGACTTTATTTTGGCGTTGCTTTTTGGCCGTCAATGACCGTGCGCTCAACGAGCATGTGAAGCATGTGAAGGGCTTCCTCGGAGCTGGAGGGAACAGAAGACAACTGCTGCAACCACTGAGCGAGAGAGCTGCGACGACGTGCAAGTTGTGTTGATGGCCCAGAACGAGACAACGACAGAGTCGTCGTGGATGTTGTCTTGAACCAAGAGCTAGCTGAGTCGCAGCCAATGGCAGATTGCGAAACGGGCGGTGAAGTCATTATCTGCTGGGCTGGGTTTCGGCGGCGTCGCGGTCAGAAGAATCGTCCAAGGGTCGGTCGCGTCGCTCATGTCTGTTTTGCAGCCTCCTGAGCTGCCGTGGCCTGTGCCTTTTCTGCTGCTCTTCTTTCTCAGGTGCTCGCTGCTTGCCCCGCGTGTGTGGGGCGTTTGTTGCCAGCTTCTCTCAACTCTCCTCCTATCGTCACGTATCTCTTCGAGTCTATACCTCTTCGACGCGCTCCGTCTTCCACGTACGCTATATTGCTTCTTTGCCGTGCTGTGGATAAGCTTCAGTGAGCTCCAATCGAGCTCCATGATAGCTCCTTACCCCTCCGGCCGTACCCGCCTGAGCTGGTAATCCGACCTGCCTCTGTTCCTTCGCCCCGACAGGCTTCAATCATCGTCATCCGTTTGCGTAGCTTGGATCAGGTGCCTTGCGGCTGGTCAAGCTGACAGCTCGAGCTGCAAGACTCGACTCTTCAATCGACATGCCTCCCAAGTTGAACCACACGTCTAACCATCACGCGTCTGATCCGGACAATGAAGTCGTCTGTCCGATCAAGTCTGCTGATGGCAGCAACTGTCGCAAGAAATGCTTGGGCGTGCGTCCCCCTATTTCTTCTCTCTGTTTTTGATCCGTCTCCCGATATTCACTGCTTTGCTGTCTTTGAATGTGTATTCCTGTATTTGTATCCGTCCCATGCACCATGCTGTCCCGTCTGCCCCGCGAGTCGTTCCTCCACGCCGCAATGCTTCATCGTATTGGTTAAGTCAACATGGGAATGCGACTTACAAAGGCATTATAGGAGAAGCGTTTCCGCTCGATGCAGGAGCACATCCGACGAGCGCATCCGGAATATTACATTCCCAAGCTGCCGGCAACCAAGGAGAGCTTCGACTTGATGGTTAACTCACCACCGTCTGAGCGGCCTCCTCGAGTAGAGCTATGGTCGCCGACGTCTGCGCCTCGCCAACCGCGACCACAGCCTGCAGACCACCACCGTAACAACGACCAGTATGCAGTTGGAGGACCCTCTGCAGGTGTGTTCAATGCGCCCTTGAGCGTTGCATATGACGGGCTGAGCTCATATGGATTGCAAGGCGGGCTGGGCCCCGTTCAGATAGCTCCCGACGGCTACGGCTTGCCAGCAGAATACCGAAGGGGCTCCCTCATCCCGGCTGCGAACGCGGCTGCTGCGCTGGCACAGCTGCACTATGCTCGACCAGACGGAGAGTGGGACAATGATCAAGTAGGCCCTGACTGCGCTGATGACGCTGCTCCGAGCGCTAAGTACATGCGTCAGAACTATTTCAACGACCATGTGTCCGACGCAAAGAGAGCTCACATGGTGGATCCCACGCTCTCAGCCGGCCAACAATTCCTCGATAGCCAATACCAAGAAGATCAGGGAACCCCGACGGGCCTGTCGCTGCTCAAGTCGCCCTCGAGTCGTCAGAACACCCTTCCTCCCATGCAGCTTTCCATTTCCCATAGCTCACATAAGAACTCGCTGACACAGAGTGCCCGCAAAGCAAAGCACGAAAGAGACAAGATCAAGAACGAGAACCGCAAGGCCCTCAGTGCCGAACCTAACATGTACGGCAAGAGATGGGAAGATTTAATAGACGCTGCGACGTCTGCTACCGAAGAGGATCGGGACCTGACACCTGTGCGTTGGATACAATTCTCTTTTGTTACGACCGGCTGCCACTGACAGTCTGTACCAGCTACCCGTCTCGCCCTACAAGTCACCACAAGTCGGTGCACGCACACCACTCGCTCCCTTCGCTCTCGGCTCTCAATTCCAATCATATACCGCCTCACCCTTACAACAAACCCTCACGCCTCCTCCTGCCGATGCAGACGGACCACCTCTCGACATGGGCCCATTCCCCTCAGTCGAAGACAACCCCGTTTCATCCTCGATCGACTCGAATCAATCAGGCAACAACTTCCACATCATGCCATCACAAAATATGTCTTCGGACTCATCACCCATGTTCTCGAACCCCGTACAAATATACTGCGCAGGCTGTAGGAGGCTTAGTATTCTCAAGGAGTGTTTCGCTTGCACAGAGTGTATCTGCGGTCTCTGCTCAGGTTGTGTCGATGCACTCATGGCAGAACAGTCCCGCGGACGCATAGCACAATGTCCACGGTGTCGCACAATGAGTGGACGATTCAAACAGTTCCAGCTCGACATACGCTAGGGACTGTTTCACTCCACAACACCTTCCATTCTTTCTCCGACTTGTTTAATATAGCACAACTTCATTGTTATCCTTTCTTAGTGGCTGGCTTGGCTGTCTGATTCTGGGACTTGTTTGGCGCTGGTAGGCGTTTTGCTGGTGGTTGCTTATGCATTGTTTCTTCATGGACAAATGGGATGGGATAGACTGCTGTGGGAAGCTGGACCTGGAACGAACAATAGGAAGAACAATCATTTCTGGGACATCCGGACAATTAAGTGCTTCTCTGTTTCACTTCATTCATGATCGGTGTGCCACGCGGAAGTTTTACTTGATCGTGTTGCACTTATCCGTTACCTTTCAGTCGTTGGTCTCACTCAATTTTCTGCAGTCTCACTTGGAACTGCTCTAACACCTATTTATATTCTGACTTCGGTCAGCCATCAACCTTTTCTTTCGCATCAACACAACTCGAACGGAAGAAGGCAACGGATTCGACCTTCGTGTCAATCGACCATTCGTCGCTTCCTTCCTTGATCATCATGTCGACTCCACCGGCTCAGCAAAGCGCAGTCAAGCCATCCTCGGGCGCCGTCTCGACACCTGACAAGCAACCTTCAACGTAAGTCGGCCCCAAGGCCCCAAGAACCTTTGCAAACATGATGTTGACACTGAATTGATGATTGCAGCAAGCATTTCCAGAGCTTGGTGACTCTGATCGTCGGAAAAGAGAAGAAAGCATACACTCTGCACAAAGACCTCCTTTGCTTCAACTCCGACTACTTTCGTGCCGCATTCAACGGATCGTTCAAGGAAGCAGCAGAACGCAAGCTTGAACTCCCTGGCGTAGACAAAGATGTCTTTGAAGCGGCCCAGCTCTGGTTTTATACACGAAACCTTCAACTGCCCACTGACAACACCTACAATTTCCTTGTTGACCTGTGGATCTTTGCGGACCAGCATCAGATACCCCTTCTCCAGAATCAAATCATGGATAGGATCTTTGCCAAGTGCCTCCAGTCTAACATCTTCAACCCTGCTGTAGTCCCTACAGTCTATGCGCAGACCACGACAGGATCCTCGCTACGCAAAGCTGTCATTGAAATCCTCGCTTGGACAACGCGCATCGAATCTGAGCCTGGTGCATTCCTTTCCGGACTTGCGACGGACTGGACAAATGAGAGCTTCATCGATCTCGTGATCGCAATCAACCAGTCTCGACTGAGCAA
The DNA here is from genome assembly GCA_024195585.1 of Aureobasidium sp. EXF-3400. Lineage (NCBI taxonomy): Eukaryota > Fungi > Ascomycota > Dothideomycetes > Dothideales > Saccotheciaceae > Aureobasidium > Aureobasidium sp. EXF-3400. The sequence goes on from SWBL01000046.1 coordinate 69,867, forward strand.
GACCGTCAAGTTCCCTGACCTTCCCAAGAGAGATAAGTGCTTCTTCCATGTCCACGGCAAGGACGAACATTGTTGAGATCTCGAAGAAGATCAACAACACCATGGAAACCTTCTTGACTCCAGTCAGGTACGACCAAGCATTGTCCAACGAATCGAAAGCCCACCTGACATTTCCAAAGAACAACATTTGAGCTCCTAGGTTCACCGCCGATCACTGCCTTCAGCAACCCGGCCGAATATCATATCGAAGAGCAAGGAACATCTTCAGAATTCTGTAGCGTACTCAATGGCTTTCACCAAATGCTCCTCAAGACATCTTCCCAATAGATCAGCCTCGAGCTCAGATTCCACTATTTCCACCAGGTTCATCAGTAGCAATGTGAACAGTAACCAATGTGTATCTATAAAATCACTCTAGACTATCAAGATCTTCACTCGAATTCGGCGCTCAGAACATCCTTGAAAGTTCGACTACAGTCGAGTGAAGATGAATGACACACAAATGTCTGGTGTCCTTGTTCACTTTCACACTTGAGGCAACCATATAGTCGCGTTGCACCTTCCTTGTCTTCCTCATCTTCCTCGTCTATCGAAACGAATCACTGGGCAGTAGTGGCTCACTGAGTCTCGTGTCGACCGTCACTCCGCATCTGGCATCCTCGCATCGCGTCTCTGCATCAACACACCTCTATATAAACAAGCATTCTCGTCTGCTACGTCAGCTCCTAACCAACTACAATACCTTTCCAACTCTCAAGTCATCATGTCCCAGGAATCTCTTTTTGGCCCATCTACAGGCGCGGTCTCAATCACCAACAAGTTCCCTTCAAAGTAATTTCACTTCTCACGCACCAGCGAAAATCAGACACTAAGAATCTACAGAAAGTACTTTCAAGGTCTAGTTACCATTGTCATTGGCCCCTCCAAGAAAGAGTTTGCCGTCCACAAAGATTTGTTGTCCTTCTACTCAGACTACTTCCGCGCGGCCTTCAACGGATCCTTCGTAGAAGCAATCGACAAGAGGATCGAACTGCACGACGTTGATCAAGAAGTGTTCGACAACTTTCACGGCTGGTTCTACACTCGCAAGTTCGTCTGCAATGACAACAGAGCCCTGGGATACCCGGCTCTTTGCAAGCTCTGGATCTTTGGCGATCGCTTCCAGACACCTATGCTACAGAACTGTGTCATCGACGAGATATTTGCTAAGAGATCACGAGATGGTTTCTTTAACTTTGCAATGGCCAAGGTTGCTTATGACAACACTCTGGCTGGATCACCTCTTCGCAGAGCAATGATTGAGATCCTGGCTTACTTGGCATTCACGAAGGATCGTGATAATGGTGCGGTGTTCGTTAGCTGTGGCGGGTACTTCACAGCCGAGATACTCCAAGACCTTGTCAGAGAGCTTTTTACGGCTCGTGAGAACAACGTGCCTCATGGTCAGGCGCCCAAGAGAGACAAGTGCTTCTTCCATGTCCACAGCAAGAATGAGCACTGTTGATCATTCACAACTTCTACGGATTTGCACCCCAATCTATCGAGGTAAACTTCAGTATTACTGTACCGCCCAACATATCCTCTACTGTAATCACGCTGACACTAGACCACGACAGACGAGACCGTAATGCCACAGGCACTTTCCAAATTCAGCGCTCAGCATCTCATGCCATACAAAATACGCGAACAGCTCATCTCACGCCTGATGCAGCCCATCTATTCAAATCCAAGCCGATCAAGAACAAAGACGAGGAAAAGTTGAAACTTTAAATTAGCAGTATTAACACATTCCTTTTGTTTCCAAACAGATACACAATCTTTTTCACATGCCAAATTTTATAGCTCTTGCTCTGGCCCAGCAGTGATATTGTACAATGCATGACCTGCAGAAATGCATAGAATGTTTCGAACAAGAGATGCAGCCAAGGTGACTTTATAAGTTCTCGACTCTTGATGGACAACATCTAAGCTTGTTCATGAACTCATTTGATTTTCTCTAAGTCGATTTTTTGTCTTTAATCATTTTCTCATCTTTTTTTTTCTTTTTTCTTTTTTCTTTTCTTTTTCTTTTTTTTTTGCATAATCGGCAGCTGATATAAGCAGGGTCGCGCCACCGGCAGGTATTTTCGATATCAACCCACCAATATCTCGACTGCCATTGATTCTGTATCCTTGAGTAGTGCTTGTATCCATGTATATGTCCTCTTAGATCATATGGCCATGAGCTGGAGATTGTAGATCAACTATGTGGCTCAAAATTGCAGATATTCAGAATATACCAATTCCTGATCTGACAGTCACGCTCGATACGGTGATGTTTCTGCACACTTTATATGAATGAACTTGCAAACCAAAAGATACGACAGAGTCAGTGGAAAGGTATGCTTGGATCCCTTGATTCGACAGAAGTCAAGCTAGAAAAAGTCAAGCAAGCGGTAGAGTGTCTAACCGATCTCTGAATATTCTCCTAAACGAGACAAAAATCGGGATGAGATGTACAACCACGAGAATAATGAAAATGACTGTGCACAATTAAGATGTATGCATTAAGCAGAAGATACCGAATTAAACAGATAGTAAATTAAGCACTATTCAGTACATGTCTCAATCACATACGAAGCAACCCCACCACTAGACTCTCTTTCTCATCTACTCAGGCACAATGGGAGCAACAGCTCTCCAGAAATCACATCTGTTACCACGACCGCCTTCCCAAGTGTACGCGTTAACAACCTCAAAGTTGTTCTGCAGACCAGGGCCCTCATAAACAGTATCATTGAGCTTTCCCACTCCAGAAGGGCCGTAAACTTCATGTCCACCAGTCTCGTTGAGATTGACCTGGACAGGGTTCCAGACGTTGAAGCGAGGGAAGTTGACAGCTGCTTGACCACCAGCACCTGCAATGTTTGAGGGAATTGAGGGGTTGGAGTTGACGACGAATTGGCCCCAGATGGACATGAAGGCTTGCTCGAATTGGGAACCTTGGGTGGGTGCTGCGGGGCCGAAGTAGCCAGAGACGTCGGCACCGTGTTGAGCGGCTGGGACGGAGTATTGGTACCTGTAAGAGGACTTGTCGCCAGTGTAGGCTTCGGCCATCCAGTAGGAGGGGCAGACAAAGGTTGTCTCGGCGTAGATGTTATCGGCGCGCTGTTGTTGGCCTGTGGCTAGGGAAGATTCGTTGATGGCGGTTGCACCTGAGTTACCGAGGGTTGCAAATTCGACTGCGGAAGACGAGTCTGAGGCGTTGGAACTAGGGTCTGATGTTATGCGTGGTTAGCATTCTGTAAAGTAAATATGGACACGAGGAGAATGCTTACAGTAGCGGAGGACCCTGGCAATATCGTCGTTGCTGAACAGCGGGAAGGTAAGTTCCAACCAAGCGACGAGATCAGCTTCGGTTGTGATATTCTGAGGGACGAACAGAGGGCCTTCATTGGCGTTGTTGCCGACGAGGAGGTTCTGTCCGTTCACCTTCTTCTCAAGGAGTTGCGCGCTAGGTACTTGCTGAATGAATACATCATCCGTGACAGGCAAGAATCCCCAAGTTCCGAAATTTCCGTCAGCGCTGACATTGAAACTGGCGTACTGCAAAGTTGTGGTGTTTTGGTTGACCAAGCATTCAAAGATAGTGCGAGAAGAAGATCCATAGGCAGTGTTGGGCATGCAGCCAGCATGAGCGGCAAAAGCGTAGTAAGACTGCGAAGGCACCCAATCCTTGTATCCATATTGCATCGGCAAGTAAGGAGAAGCCGCAATGGCGTTCTTGAACAACGAAGTGCCCAAAGTACCACCGTAAGCCATGGCTTGCAGCATAACCGAACCACCTCCAGCCGACTCGCCTGAGATAGTCACAGAGCGTGGGTCACCTCCAAAGGAGGAGATGTATTCTTGGACCCACTTCAGAGCAAAGGTTTGATCGAGGATACCAGCATTGACAGTACCGAATCGGCTGACCTCATCCGAAGAAAGGAAACCAAAGGCACCGAGACGGTACTGGATAGCTACGCCAACAAAAGAATTGTTGTTGGTGTTGATAATAGCTTGCAGGTCTTCTTGGCCATTGCCCAGTCCATAACCACCGCCATGGATCCAAACGAGTACCGGAAGATTTTCTGCATTTGGTGGAGCATAGACATTGAGGAACAGACAGTCCTCGGTCGAGAGAGTGCCGTTGTTAGGTGACAGAGAGCTCTGAGGGCATTGAGGAGCAAAGCTGCTGGCCTGGATAACCTGACTACGGTTCTCTGCAGGAGGTTGCGGTTCTTGCCAGCGCAGAGATCCAACAGGAGGTGCAGCGAAACGAATACTTGGTGCCGATTGTCAGCGTTGAAAGAAAGGTGAGACGTCTTTTGACATACCCGCGCCAGATGTTGATGCCTGTAGTCTGGTTGGTGAAGCCCTCGTAGATCTCGTAGCCGAGATCAACTTCTAAGCTACTGTTGCCAGACTGCCTTTTGGCCTTGAATTGTTCAAAAGGATGAGAGACAGGCACAGCGGCACTGGCAGCCAATGAAGCTGCACCAAGGAAGGCGCCAACGAGGGTTGAGAGGGAAGGCATTGAATTGATATAGAAGAAGGCACCACCTACATTGCAACAGCTGGGTCATGGGTACCCTACTTATACTTGAGCTCACAATGGGTACAGAAGGTCCAAACTGCAATGAGCTACTACCCCGCCGGCTATGTCTCTGGATCTGTTGCATCAAAACTGGAAAGACGAATAGCCGTGACGACCATAGCTCTGCACGAGGGCGGTCACACATGCAGAAGCGGAATTTAGTGTCAACAAAACACGGCACACCATATCGATGGACCATGCACCCCAGCCTGATCTGCTGTGAGCGGGGCATCGGCGGAGATACCAGCCATGTGCCGTAGCTTGGAGTAACCATACCATCAGCCACTGAGACATTTGACATAGAAGGTTTACTAACCCCAAAGGACGTCCTCGGTAAGAACTTTTACATGGCTACCCTAGGTGAACTCTCGACCCTTTGATCCGCTGTCAATATGCGTAGCTTACTGTGACCAGCATGCAAGTCCTTGCTTGTGAAGGTGATGCTGACGCTTGACAACCAACAGCATGCATGCAACGACTGGAAAAACACATCAACTCGAACCGAACAATTTCATCTCGTCACCCACGTCATGACTGCCAACCCCACTTCCCCAGTTTCTGGCAAAACAAGCCATTGACGGGTGATGGGGTTGGATGACAAACCTCTCGAATGGCGGGGCCGCTATACAAACCTTGCTTTGCTCGGCTCGGTGTTGATCCGGTGTCGCTGAACACTAACAAGACGCGTTCCTGAGCTACTCGCGTAGAGTGTAGACCATCGGACGGATCGTCGACCATCCGTCAGGCACATCAGGTCTCGACCACACAATGTGTTATCGTAAAACCCGATCAGGGGAGCCGAGCAAATATCATTGCATAAAAGTTGAGAGTGACATATCAATTGTGGGCATAGAATGGCAATGCTTTTCATACCCCCAACCTTTCATGCTACTTGCTTTACCAGCTCTACCAATTTATCTATCAAAACCCCGCTAAGAGCAATGCGCGTGGTGCAACAATGATGGTTCGACAATCGTTCAAGGTTCACCTCCCGTGTGGGGTTCCTTTCTCAACGACCCTCTCCATGTTCCCAATCACTTTCTATAGAGACCCATTAGGTTGTTGGGCTGGAGCTTGCATGGCAGCCTGGGGTGCTGCAGAACTGCCTCCCATGGGTGCTGTTTGCGCCGCCAGTCCAGATTGAGGTTGCATGGCTAGTGCTGCGCGCTGTCTCTCCATCATCATTCTCTGTTGTTCAGCAGGCAGTGTACTGTGGAAGCCAGAAGGTCCAACTGCTGAAGGTGTGTTCGGGTTCGGAGGCTGGGCGAATGTCGGCGTGGCGCGACCAGAGGAGGGTTGTGGTTGAGAAGCGGCAAGATTTTGTGCACGGGATTGATACGTTTGTTGCGGTACAGGTGTACTGGCAGAACCATAAGTAGGCCGCGTTTGCCCATAGTTTTGTGGCGTGTAGGCAGCGCCAGAGGGAGTACCGTTGGCAAAGGTCGATGCAGCGGTGCGAGGGGCATAGGTGGTTTGAGGAATGTTAAAGCCTGGGCGAGCAGGATTGGAAGGCTGGGGAGTCTGAGTGCTGTATTGTGAGGCATATGTCGGTCGCTGTTGACCATAGTACTGCGTGCTGAAGGACGAGCGACCGTTGCTGGTAGTGTTGTAAGTGTTAGGATAGCTGGCACCCGGACGTGGGGCAGTAGCAGGTGCATTATAGCTTTGTGAAGCACCACGATAGTTCGCGGCCGGGGTCCTGGAATTGGAATTGTAGTAACTTGCCGATGCGCGACTGGGAACAGATGGCGTGCGTCCGTATTGGGAGGTCGGGTCTGGTTTCTGAGCAGCGGCAGCCTGCATAGCTGAAGAGCGGATCAAGCGAGTCAATTGATCTTCCTCCATAGTTCCACGGTACTCCTTGCCCTGGATGACAATGTTCTTCTTGACGGCCAAGTCTGCAAACTTGTCGCCATCAAGTTTGGCAACAGCATAAGGCGGAAGCTTGGAAATCAGTTGGGCCAATTGCGATCGCAGAGCTCTGTAGGTCTCGTTCTCCTCGGCCGAAGGGGCAGTCGCTGTACCGACCATAGCGCTCAACAATGGACTGGGACTTGCAGGGTTCCGCGAGCCAGTGGGAATGTAAGAGTTGCGGATCCGTTGATGAGACGATAAAGCTTTTAGAAGGTCAGAAATTTCAGCGAGCATTTGTTCGACCTCGCGTTCTTCTTCGTTGATGGTAGACACGACTTCAATTTTGTTGAGCTTCAAAGCATCTTCATCGAAAGCCTCGATTGCCTTCTGAATTGCTTCAAGGTCGTCTGCGCCTAAAACGTCTTCAGCCGCTTCGACCGGAGTTTGCTTGACTGATTCTTCGGGGTCGACTTTGAAGGGAGATTCCTGCAAAGCTGGATCAAGAACGAAGTGGTCATCAAATCGCCTCTGACCCATTCTGTGCCACCAGACCATGTCCTTTGTCTCTTTGGCCACCAAAGCTTTGGAGTTGTCCTGAGTCGGAGCAAAACCCGAGTAAGCGGCACGGAACAGAGCAGTCTCTTGAGCGAGAATGTCGGCAGGAGATGGATCTTCAGTAGGCTTTGGTTGTTCTTGGCCATTCAAAAGGCTTTCCCTCCGTCTGCGCTTGATTGCAGATACGGACTCTTTGATTTCGTTAGCACCATAGCCTACCCAGGTTCCCACGGTCAGGGGTTGCAGAGTGTACCCGGCCTTTCTCGAAGCTTTCGGAAGTTCGCCAAGCGTCCATGAAATTGTAGCGGACTTGGATGATGAATGTCTAGTTGGCTTGGGAGGGTTCAGGGTTGGCAACGTGGCAGGCGAAGGGAAGACATCGGCAAAGGTAGGATTAGCTTTTCGAGTAACGAGAGCGTCGCTAGGAGGTAGGGGTACGACTTTGGTGGCAGAAAGCATGGTGGGTAGACCGAGTTCCTCGACAGAAAGGCCAGGAGCTTGTGCGGATGCGTTTGAGAGTGGCAGACTAGAGAAGAGTTGTCTCGCTTGGGGAGCATTTCCGAACAGACTCAAGACTGTCTTTGTGGACTGGGTCGCGAGCGAGTCTTCCTCCTCCTTCTTGATGGGCATCTTCTCATCTTTAGGTCGTTCACGATCCAGACAGTCCTTAACGAGGGCGCGAAAAGTTGAGAGGGTGCGCATTGTGGTGACATGTTGGTTGGGGAGACGTTGGGCGTTCTTTACAGGATCCTTGGCCTTTAGTGGCTCGAAGAGGGTGTCGACAGCATGATCGAGATCGCGCTCAAAGTCGTCAAGACTTGGGTAGAGGTTGTTCTGCAAGCGTGAAGCGATGGTGTTTTGTTCGTCGTCATGGTCAAGTTTTGGACGCTTAGTAGAATCGCCATTGGTATGGGAGAGTCGCGACGCGTTTGGAAGTGGTAGGTGCAAAACTGAAGGTTCGGGATCGTGGCTATTATGGTTGTCAGTACAAGAGATGATGGATGGTGGTCAGTGGACGCGACGGACGTCTTTAGAAGCTCCCAAAGGTCTTGGTACAGCTGAGTCTGTGTTTGAAGTTGGGGCTCCGACTCGTGGCGCTTTCGCTTGACGCCAGTGGGCGAGGATTCGACAGTCACAGGTGGATACTCGGCGACGACGTCGACGTCGCCATTGCTTTGGTGGCCGTCGGTCATGGTGGTCATGTCGGGCGTGGTCCCCGCGTCTTTGGTCGCAAAAGTCGCAATGAGGGAAGACGCGTTGTGCTTTGGATTGGCGGCTGCCCCAGCTTTTGCACAATAGCAGGCTCGCAACAATACAGAAGGTCGATTGTCGAGCAGCTTCAATAGCAGAGGTCAATAGCGACAGCAATTCGATGATCAGACTATAGGAACAATCATTCCTGCGACAACCTGACTCTCTCTCTACCAACCCAGACGTGGCCCTTGCGTGCAGCGGCTCTCTCCGCTCCCGCTTCGGCCTGGACGGCTTTTGCTTTGTTTGCTTGGCTCTCCAACACGGTCGAAGGTGGACATAATTTTGAACAGCTGGGAATAATAGCACTGGAAGCAGACTTGTTGCACACGACCTGATGAATGCCAGTTGTTGGTGCTCTGTCCCTCGGTAGACGGGCCCAATGTGCTACTCGAATCCACTATGCTTGTTCCTGGTCGTTTGGCAACAACGCCCGTCGCTCCTTCTCCAACTACGCTCATGTGAGGAGTGACCACCTTCCTGCTGGCAAGCAGCGCTCTTTGCTGCGTAAAGTCGCCGACGACTTCCCTGCCGACCGCTCCGCTGCTGTCAATCTCCATCCATCACGCCAAGATGCCCTTCTCAAGCCGTCGACATGGCATCTCTCGTCAAGTCCCACCCACGATGCATTGAAGAAGATTGTCGACCGCCGCCTGCAACTCATGGCCGCATTGGAATCATCTGACAAGCTCGTATTATCCGACACGCCTTACAACCAGTCCGATACGCTCCATGACACAACCATCTCCTTGACCAACCAAGAACATAGCATTCTCCGCTCTTTGGGCTACACACAACACCATGTTGACTACTACTCCAACATCCTCTCTGCCAAAGACTCGCTTCTAGCCGTACGCTTACTCACAGCCACACACGCTCCTCCATTCTTCGTCTATCATGACTTCCTCGCCCGCAAACACATCCGCCCGGAAGCTCTTGGTCTTCTTTTGAAAAACTTGCCCTGCTGGCACCCCGACACTCCCAAACTATCCCTTCTTGTGCTTCCAATCTTCAAGAGCTTGGTCTATCATTGCCGTCGCGTCTGGCCTGCTGCTATTCCCCTTATGGCTACTTGGCTGACCCAGCAACTTCGTTTGTCTGATGATCGTCTCGCCCGTTTCCACGAATCAGCAACCTACGAGGAAGACATCACCTTCGTCTCGCACTTGACTTTGCAATACAACCACGCCCTCAATTTGCTTTCTCAACCCTCACACATCTCTCCTTTCAAGAACATCGTCTTTCAAGAGACTGCTCAAGCCACCATACTCAAATACATGGCTGACCATGCTCCTGCCCTTGCCATCAATCGCGTAGGCTATCGCGCTGTCGTACGCGTCCAGCTAGCCACTAAAAAGACTCCTTCTGAGAAAGAATGGGCCAGGCTCAAATCTCCCTCCTGGCCTCCGTGGAAAGAAGATCGCACCGGCATGGATGCCCGTATTGATCTCGACTATGGTGTTAGTCGTGCTCACCAAATCTTGATGAGGATGCAGGAGGCTGGCTATCCACTCCAAGGATGGGATCACGTCGCCATGATATATGCCGGTTGGGACACGGATCGCAGCCCTACAATCCAAAAAAGAATATTTCTCAACAACTTGCCTGGGGACCGGATCGAGAAAAGCCTCTGGGTCGCTCGCATCAAGACGACTCGTACAGCCCAGCAAGCTTGGGCTTGTTTTCTGGCTTATCAGGATGAGAACCTTCCCTTTGACAACCGCATCTATCATGCCATGTTCGAAGTCTTGATACAAGAGCGCAAAAGGCTTCGACTCGGCCCTGAAAACATTGGTCATGAAGTTGACGACGATGATCTGGATCCTTTGTATCCAGGCGATACCATGGAGATTGGTTCGCCTCCGTCTTCTGCTCATCAATTGACATATATTCGTGCCGAGATGCCTTCAGTCCAACAGCTCTATGACCACATGCGTGAGGATGGAAAACATCCTTCTGACGACACTCTAACTATGCTTTTGGACAGCGCTGAGACTCTCGCAGAGGGCTTGCTGTATCTTGAGACCGGCGCCGGAAGATATCGCATTGCTGTTAGCGCTCTCCTACATGGATCGGAGAGTCACCAGGTTTTGCACGTCTTGCCTGATCAACTCTTTGCGGCCTATATACGCCTTCTCTGCCGCTTTCCTCACACTCCACTTGACCGAGAATTGACGCGGCTTTGGCGATACGGCACCATCGTAAGATCCAACTTCGATCTCCGACAACCTTTGGCCCGGGCTCTCTATCTGCTTGTTGAGCAGAAACGGACACATCGCCCATCCTGGAATTGTGTGTTTGCTGCGCTGGCTCGTAGATCTGCACCAGCCTTGGCTTCGAGCTGGCGATCCCTACATCTCCGAGGTGACGAGTCTCTGAAAGCGGAGAGCGAGCTGTACGACAAGATTTTCGCGTTCAATCTGGCCCGTCAGATTGATGAGACTATGTGGGAGAACGATCTCACGCTAGATGAGGATGGCTTCCAGAGCATCTGCGTCATCGCTGAGCATGCAGCCAGCGCTGTCCACAATGTTTTCCAGAAATACGGATACAACCCAGAATTCGCGCCCGAAGCCAATACTGGCCTCATCAGGAATGCAAATGCAATGTTCAGAGATGGCCACGACTGGCTGAAAGAACAGTTCTGGACCCTGACTGAAGGCGAGAGAGGATCCATGTCTACTATGCCGAAAACAGTAAATCCTACAGTCAAGCTGCCTCGTTTGTACACCGTCCCTCGTCCGGCTCTGTTGCACGCCTACATTCGCGCTCTTGGTGTTCTGCGTGACTACGATGGCCTCTATGAGCTGGTCCAATGGATGGTCAAACATCGAAACGGGCTTGCCAAGCGTTGTGCTATGGATCGCAGAGGCCAAACATTGATGCGGAGAGCATTAGTTGCTCTACGCGTGTTTGTAGAAGATCGATGGGAGCCCCTGAAACCCGATCTTGACGAAGAACAGATTCCTCCTTCCGCATCAGATGAACATATTGAGAAGATTAAAAGGCTTGTGGAGTCGGTGAAGCAATGGGGTGGGTGGCCGTCAGACGAAGAGGTTGAGATGTATGTCGAGTATGGTCGAGGAGGTGATTGACGAAAGAAGTGAGACGGCAATGGTGCCTTTGAGGTGTGATTGGCGATTGTACATATACGCTTCGATTTTCTATAATTATAGTGTGGCTCGGTTAGTGGGATACAAAATCTATATGGGGGACGGTGCATTTTGGAATGTCTGGATATGCATAGACACGGTTTATGGCAAGCAATTGGCTGTATTTGTACAACAATGAATTTATCACCTAATATACAGTTCCTATCGAGCATTTGGTCCTTCCTTGCTGTGTCACACCCCGAAAGCAAAAGATCACCATTCCCGTTCCCACCTCGAACGCCTTTTGCGCCTTCCTATCGATGTGAGAGAGAACTCACATGACCAGATACTTCTCAGCAATCTTCCTCGCCGCCTTTTCGTTACTGTTCATGGCGAGGATATGCATCAACGCAAACGCCGCTTCCTGAGTAAACTCCTCCGGATCCACCTCTTCTTCATCTTCCTCGCCATCGCTTTCCTCCAGTCTCTTCTTCTCTCTCGCCTCTTCTCTGACTCTGTCTGCCAACGCCAGACACTTTTCATACTCTGGAATAGCCAAATGCATAATTCCTAGCAAATGCCAGGAACGACCCACATTATACAAAGCCTCCTGTTCCAGAATCGCTTGTCCTGTTTTGATGCGCAGAGCAACATATCTCTGTAGGAACGCCACGCCTTGATAGATTTGCCAATGTCTGTTTTCTGCTTGTCGTTTCATTGCCATTTGCATGTATGCAGTAGCGATACAAAGGTTTATAGACACGTTATCGGGGTCTAATGTCAAAGCGCGGAAATAGTAGTTTAGAGCCGAGGTCCAGGATTGTGCTGCTGCCATGATATGTCCGTACAGAGATATCACGCCGGCATCGAGGTCAGGAAGATTGTAGGGATTTGCATCGCGTTTTCCGGCGTGGGTGTACGAGGATCTTTCTTGGCCTGTGAATGCATACAGAGCCCTGGATTCTGGGTCTAGAAGGGCGTAGTCGAGGGCTTTTACTTGACGCAGGATGAATTTTTGGGTTGGCCCGCTGTTGAACCAGTTACTGTAGCCAGCGAACAAACGGTTTACGGCTGCAAAGAGTTGGTAGGCTGCACCGCTGTGTGGCCACTCGATGATGAAGAATCGGCCTACCTCGCAGACTTTTTGCTCGTCGTTGAGGAGAAGGGCACAAGCCATCCACGTTGCATGAATTTGAGTCTTATGCGCCAGACTGTGGTAGAAAACCGTACAACTAAACGCCGTCGTCAAAACCTCGTAGCATTTTTCCCGGTCAGCGGCTTTGGCAAGCAACAAAGCGTATTCGCAAAACATGTCTAGCCACTCTGTAAACTTGATATCGTGGAAGTTGTCAGGGATGCTTTCGTCAGGAATTGCTCCTTCATCCACATCCATACTACCATCTTCTGCGATGCGCTTTTTCATAGCTTCCATTTCTGCAACGACGGGGTTTTTGGTGTTGCGCCCGTAGCCGGTGAATTTGATGTGTTTGTCGCGGCCTGGGTAGAAGGCTCGCACGGTCTTGAAGTCGTCGATCATTTCTTGGGCGGCTTCGAAGTAGGTCTGTAGGGCATCTTCGTCTTCATCTAGGGTTTCTCTGGCGGAGTTGACGAGGACGTGGTTGGCCTTGATACGTTGGTCTTGTTGTTGCAGACGCTCGAAGGTTTGAGACACGCGCGCCCTGGAGGCTCTGGGTTTTGCTGTCTTTGGACGACCGCGTTTGCCTGGACGGAAGGCTATGAATCTCTCGTCGTCGTCGTCACCCTCATCTTCGTCTTCTTCCTCATCGTCTTGGCCTTCATCTTGGTAGTCACCGTCATCACCATCCTCAGGCATGGGTCCTAGGGAATAATGTCTAGAGACTGGACCTGCGACTCTGCCTGTAGGAGCAGATTGTTCAGGTCGCGGCATAAGAGGTGCAAGAGCTCGTGGCGGAGGAGGCTTATCAACAGTGATTTTGGCCTTCTTCACTGCATCACTTCGGCCAAGCCTAATGACCTCGTGTACCAGTGGAACAGCCTCTGCCATTCTCTGCTCAGCTTCATACAGTTTTGCCAATGCGATACGCGACTTGATGTCTTCTGGGTCATTGTCGACAATGAACTTCCAGCAAGATTCTGCATCCGCGTTGCGATTGAACATCATGTAGCAGTCTGCAAGCTTCATGTAGTAGTCGTGATCGCATGCTTCAGGCACGGATCTGATGGGCTCGTAGAAAATGATGGCTTCTGCGTAGTAAGTCTGCTCGATCAAGGCCTCGGCAACGTCTCTGAACAGATCAAAGTACTCTGAAATCTCGTCTTTGAGGTCCAGAAGTATTTGGAAGTGACGCATTGCCTCTGGCAGATCGGCTCTGCTAATTTTGACGCGGAAGAGACCGAGTTTGACACGCAGCTCCAGTGGTAGACCTTCTCCGTACATCTCTTTCTTGTTTGCGAATCGACTGTACTTGAATTCCGGGATCTGTATCCTGCGTGGCACGTCGTCGTTGTCGAATTCTCTGTCGTCACTTGTCACGTTATCCCAGAATGTGTCCTCTTTCCTTCCCAGCAACCATCTTGAGAGCTTTTTGAGGTGGAAGGCTGCTTGTGTAGGATTTTCGCACTTCTCAACCAGATCGAGGTAGACGTTGAGATGAGACCATTGCGTCTCTGGAACACCGAGAGATCTGCCCTTGAAGTAGAAGTTGATTGCAACATCGTAGGCATCCTTTGCACGTTGGATCTCTGGCAAACTTGCCGAGTAAGCACACAGATCCGCGTACTGTTTGACAATGTTGAGGTCATGGGGTTTTTGACGGACCATCATCTTGGCTTCTCCTCTTGCTCTCGCAGGTTGCTCAGACTCCAGCAGGAGGTTGAGCTTCTCGCGGCGAGCATCGTAGTCATCGGGATCGAGCTTGATCGCCCAGGCGAAACAATAGATGGCTTGTTCCAGCACAGCGGGAGTGCGATTCTCTCCTGCCAGCTCCAGAGTTCGCTCCGCAACAGTCCACCAGAGAGCCGGGTCACGTCTTGTGTGAGCACCGTGTAAGAGCACAGTCAGCGAATCCTGATCTTTTCCTTGTGCCAGAAGAATCTCAGACAGCAAACTGTGGGCAGCGAAAATCTCGGGATTAGCCTTGACGGCATCACGCGCGTAATCTGCAGCAGCCTGATAATTGTTATTCAGGAAGGCTTGCGTGGCGAGTGATTGCAACCTCTTGAACTCTGGATCAGGCTCTGCAACAGTGTTTCGTTTGTCGCCGTTCTTGCGACGTCCTTCTCCACGAGGAACACCGTTTCCTCTGCCTCGACCTCGGCCACGACCTCTTCCACTGGCCATCTTGGGATCGTGTTCTGTTCCTTTGATTGCCCATTTCCAGCCGCGTCGCCCTCGTCCAGTGCCTCGTCCACGTCCGCGACCGCGACCTTTACCACGACCTCGAGATCCTGCAGCAATCTCCTCATCGAGGATGTCGTTTAGAATGTCGGAGTTGATCGACATGTCGTCTGAGCTATCGCCGCCTGCATCAGACATTGCAAAGTCAGGGTCTATGCGAGGATTGTCTCTAACATCCAAGATTTCACGTTCAAGACTGTTTAGACGGCTCCGCTGAGGTTGGAGATCCTCCTCTTCGAATTCGTCTTCGTATGTGATCTCATCTTTGGGGCCGAACTGATTGTTGTGATGGAAGTCTGAGTGAGAGCTTTGAGGGTTCAAGACGAAGTTTAGACCGTACTGCGCCTGTAAAGCACCATAACCAGCACTCGGGTCTTCGTCAACATCCGAATCGACATCCATATCATGTCTAGGCATAAAACCCTCATGCATCAAAGGCTGTGGACCGCGCGGCATAAAACCTTCATGCATAAGAGGTTGAGGCATGGGAGGATAGAAATCCTCTTGCGGAGGAGCGTAGGCATAGCTATAAGGATCGGTCTGGTGTGAAACCTCGGGGTAGGGAGTTAGATAGTGGCTAGAAGCAGGATCCGGGTAGGAAAGATCGTGTTGTTGGTCGTTCATGATGGATGGATCTTTCAGCTTCCAGCAGATTTATCAGAGCCTAGTTTCCTTTTGCGTGCGCACTCCATCAAAGGTCAAAGAATCCAGTGTGAGTCAGGTTTGTTCGATGCTAATAAGAGATTGCGAGGTTTCGTGACGACGGAAGTAAAAAGAAATGACCGAGATGGTCGCGTCGAGAGAATTCGAGATAGGACTTGCGGGGTGTGAAACCCTAGAACCCTAATAATTATCGCACGCGCAACGGTGAAAGACACTACACGATAGTCAAACATCTAATAGACGATATGCGACTCGAGTTCATTCGGCGTGATATTGGTACAGTATTTTACATATGATACAGGTTCGAGACGTGACTTCAATGTCCATGCTCCTCCTCGTCCGGCTTCAACCTCCATATCGCCACTATGCAGAACTTAATTCAGGGTCGAGAGTGACCAGACAAGAGGCACCAGGCATATCTTGATGTGCTGGAAAGTGGTGAAGCGAACGCAGTGGTGTGAAGCTAAGTTGGATAGCATGTATGCGACTTGTAAACGAGGCGCGGGTATATTTGGTTTTGACGAGAGGATCACTTTTGCTGGACAGCAATGTCGCTGGCACCTTCGCCTTGTAGTCTCTTGAGCGTTTGGTCTCGCTGGTATTCCATGACTCTTCGCTTCTTGAAGTATTGAACCTGGCGCAAAGTTAGAGGGTCGCCGCAGATGGTGTGGAGGGAGTAGAGACATACCCAACTCGAGGCACAGTTCTGGTCAAACTTGGCCGACTCAGTCGCGCAGAGGCTGTCTGCCTTCTCGGATTGCTTCACACTGTCGATAATGTTGTTCTTGTCGAGGCAGGCAAAGTAGGCGTCGCGAGCTTCCCAGCAGTGTGCACGCTTTGTGCGGTCGGGCGCAATGAATCCTCCATCGCCGGATGCCTTTGGTGCCTCGGGAGCATTGGGCTTGTCTGAACCGAACCAACCCATCTTGACAGTAGATTGATATGCGAATATCTCAAAAGTTCATTCGGAGCTCAAAGCGGCGATTCACAGTTGGAGAAGCGTCGGCGAGTCGGCGTCTACGTCAGCGAGGGAGTCGCTTTGGTTCCTGTCACAAGCTCATGACCTTTTGTTATTCTGAATAATCAACAATACCCTTTTCACGAATATGCCTCGTCGAAGGCGTCCTGCTCGGCCAGGTGCTCTCGCAGATCTAGCACCAAAAAGAATCTTTGCCCAGATCGTCATTCTTCAACTCCTATACTACGCCGTCGCAGCTGCCTTGATCTTGTTCACCACCGTCGTCGCAGGCAGAGACGTTACTGCAGACCTCCTCCTCAGCTGGCGCACTGTCCGAAGCGATGTCACTACCGGCTGGATGCTCGGTCTCTGCTGGATGATGGACAGTCTGATCTGGTATGCCGCAACTTGTCCTCACATAAATACCCCTTCCTTGCTAACACATTTGCGCCAACAGTGTCATCTTCCTGCTGCTCTTCATCGCCCGATCCAAACTCGTTCCTGACTTCGCCATAACCATCCACGTCATCAACCTTGTCGTCACTACCTTCTACACAAAAGAGTTGCCAACTCAGGTCTTTTGGTGGGGTCTACAGTTCTGCAGCGCTGCCCTCATGATCTTCCTCGGCGTTTGGGCTTGCCAGTGGAGAGAGCTGAAACCCATATCCTTTGGAGGAAAGTCGAAACAGTCCGCTGCTACTACCGACCCAGCCGCTGTAGAGGAGGGTGCTGGTTTTGCAAGAGAAAGCAGAGGTGCTGATGGAGCTGGAGCATACGAAATGGTAGCCATGTCTGAAAGAGACCATGCTGCATGATGAAAATACGACTCTTACGACCAGCGAATAATACTAATTCAACCCTCGGCACTGTCAGTCCAACATGCGCAATTAGCATTGCGCCAATCACTCGAGAAACGACCTTCTTCGTCTCTGATTTTGCTCAAAAGCATTCATAATTCTCGACTTCTCTCCCCTCCAGACACAAGGGCGAATTCACTTCATTCAGCCTCACTACGCCGTCCGATTCCTGAAACACTGCCTCCAGGTTTGCCTGAGCATGGACACGCAACCTGTTCGCTCCAGTCATGATCATGCATGTGACTTGCCGGTGCTTGCGTCTGGCTAGTGTCTTCGTCGAGGAGCCTAGCACATTGACTATCCGCGCCGATATTGGATGTAATGGGAGAACTGGATAATCGCCTGCAAATCTCTAGTGTTAAGTCCGATCGCAGTCAAAGAGCACATGGAAGATGACACGTACGTGTTGATACACGTTTTCCAAGGGGCAGCCAGACATGAACCATCTCATCATCGTCGCTAGCGGTGAACAGCAATTCCACCGAATCTGGCATACGATCAAGATGTGTCAACGGATGCGCCTTATGGTGGGAACCACTCAGCAGTTGAGGCTTTTGATCAAGAAATATTGGTAGATGTAGAGGTAATGCGGCGACTAGGCTGCAAGCAAGCAGGAAAATGAGTGGACGCAGCATTGCAGCTGTATGACCATGATGTTTTTAACAGATTCGTCGAGGACGCCTGAAATTCGGAAGAAAGGTCTATGGTTGCACCGCAGGCTATTTCAATGCCTCGCCAGAAGGCGTAGTTCAGCCTTCAGCCTTGCTGCAAGGAATGCATGAATCTTCCTTGGGCGCCACGATGCACGCAGCTGTTTGAGGTTTTAGATCCTGATGAGACTCCTGCATTACTCGTTGGATACTCGACAAGTACTTCGATACATGTTTTCAGCCATGGTAGTTGGGGCCGGCGTATTGTGTTGCGCTGGCAAGTCGAGAATCATGTACTTTGGCGAGCTGAACGCATTTAATAGACAAACACATTTCAATTCTAACCAACGCTATACATGCACCTCTTTCAATGGCCACTTCATCGTAAGAAATAAAATCAACAAATGTGACTATCTTCGAAATGGTATGCTGAGCACAGACCAAGGTCTTGCTTCAGTCGAAGACAGACTCGAATTCTCTAGACACTACTCGTATCTAAACTCGACTCAAAATCGTTTCGACCCAAATCCTGTGACAGGAAACCTCGGAATGAAGACATGGCGTGGTCTTAGTCGACGAACGCTTCAGGTGGACAGCTCTGTTCGCTGGTCATCCACAACACAAAAACCAGCCAACATTGCATCGCTTCTCAAATCATCTGCGGAGAATGATGAGAAAACCTCGCCAGAAATTGAGGTCAATGGCTACGTACGAACTATCAGAAAACAAAAGCGTATAGCCTTTGCTGCGGTTGGAGATGGCTCGTCTTTGCAACCCGTTCAGGCTGTCTTGACGCCGGATCAAGCTTTGTCGTATGTTCAGACCTCGAATTATCAATAGCGAATACTAAAGTGTTAACTACAGTCTATCTACTGGAGATGCAATCAAACTTCGTGGTAAATGGCAAAAGTGTCCTCCAGGCAAAGCTCAAACACATGAATTGCAAGTGTCAGAAGCCACAAAGTTGGGCTACAATGACCCTACCGTACGCATCTGGATGACTTTTTCTTACCAAACATAAGCTGAAAGAGTTCCGCAGACAAATCCAATTCAGAAGAAATACCAAACTCCAGAGTTTCTGAGGACCTTGCCACATCTGCGGTCTCGACTGCCTTTCAATGCACTCGTACTACACCTCAGGTCACAGGTTATTGGCAGCATCACAAACTTCTTCAACAAAGAAGGCTTCGTGCAGACGCATCCACCAATTCTGACATCCTCGGACTGCGAAGGTGCAGGGGAGGTGTTCACAGTATCTTCAAACGCTTCCAAGGACAGCGCACAAAAGTCAGATGATGGTGAGGTCGAGCACTTCTTCCGCACACCAAAGTACCTCACAGTGTCATCTCAGTTGCATCTTGAAGCTCTGGCACAATCTGTTGGAAACGTATGGACTCTATCACCGACTTTCAGAGCAGAGAAGAGTGACACGCCTCGCCATCTTAGCGAGTTCTACATGCTTGAAGGCGAGATGTGTTTTGTGGATGATGCCAACCAAGTCATGGATTTGATCGAGAAGATGCTGTCGACCATGGCAACAGAGTTGCAAGAATCACACACAGTACAGCAAATCCTTCAGGCCAAAGCAAGTCAAACCTCAGAAGAGGCAGCGGAAGAAGGCGCAGTCACTGCGGAAGAGCTCTCTCGCCGCTGGCAAGGTATGGCTCAATCGAACTGGCCTCGAGTCCAATACGCCAAAGCCATTGAAACACTAGAAGATGCCGTTAGACAAGGCACAGTGTTCCAATTCACCCCATCATGGGAGGAAGGGCTTCAAGCCGAGCATGAACGCTTCCTAGCAGAGCACTTTGGCAAAGGCCAACCAGTCTTCATCACCGACTACCCCATTGAGCAGAAGCCCTTCTACATGTCAAAGACACCCGGCAGTGATCGCACAGTGGCCTGCTTCGACCTCTTGGTCCCTGATCTCTGTGAATTGATAGGCGGTTCAATGCGCGAGCACGATTTGTCTGCAATTCAAAAGGCCATGCAGCAGCGTGGTATGCTGCGCGAACTGACGCCAGAGCAGCAAGCTGCTGGTGAAAGCGAGATCCTTGAGCACAAGCTCTATGAAGGCAAACATGCAGGATCACTCGACTGGTACTTGGACCTCAGACGCTATGGCAGTGTTCCTCATGGAGGGTTCGGTTTGGGCTTTGATAGATTACTGTGCTATCTGGCTGGTGTGGGCAGTATCAGAGATGTGGTTGCTTTCCCGCGCTGGTATGGGCGCTGCGACTGCTAGACCTTTACCTGAGCTATACATAATCCGTTAAACACACTCAACTCAAACATAGCCCCTGGATGACAATTTTAGACTACAAGGTCTTTAGATCTGGTTTCCTTGTGTGCTGGACGGATAGCATTTCCACAAACAGTCCGCAAGCGACTTCGGAGAGCTCTCGCTTGTCCCGCGCAGTTTTAAGTTATCTGATTGATAATATCTGTTTTCGGTTAATCTATATTGGCGCGGCATTGCGTTAATCTTCCATTGCTCGCTTTGTTTGATGTTGTTTGCATTTATCCTTTGCGACGAGGAGATGAAGATACTGCCCTCCATAAGATAGAATAGCAGAAAACCAAGAGTTCATGATGGTCAAAGGAGGTTCGGACATGCCTCGGCATCAGGGGCAGAACACAAATCGCATGGCAGCTAGCGCGGAGATGGTTGCATAGTTTCTCTAGAAGCAAAGAAGGTTTCGCGGGACACGGCCTTCCGAGGCTTCAAAAAGTCGCTGGAAGAGCACCGGTCGTCATACGGCATGTCCCATGTATTGAGCATGCATGGTGGATTGCTCGTTCCCATCTTTTTCCTGGCCAGGCCGTAGAAACAAAGACAACGAGATCTGTTTGTTTCCCATCTCACAGCCAGCAGCGATATACGTCTCGCAGACCGATTGAAACGAGAGGACCAAGCATTGCCCCGAACTGAACGACTCCGGATTCTGTCTTCTCGACACTTTTACAAATATCGGCGCGTCACCGCTGGTAACCTTTTGCAAAGCTTCCAAGAAGCCACCACTTTTGCCGCATACACATTTAGCGACAACAGCTGTTTCGCGCGAAATCACATACACCTCTCCATATTCCCCTATCACACGCCAACCTGGATTCTCAGAGTCTTGCCCCTACAGTCGGACACATGTCCGTGCAAGAGAAAATAATCCTCGACGAGGACACTGAATACGAGTGAGCTTCTCCTGCGAAACGCTGCGCGACAAGAATGGTCCAATTGACGACGATATTACTACAGCTATGAGGGTCTGCCGCCAAATTTCAGTCTGGCCGCCAACATGGCAGCCGGTGCCTTCGCTGGTGTCGCCGAACACTCGGTCATGTACCCCATTGATCTGTTGAAGGTGCGTTGAGGAGCGCGGATGGAGTTGGATTAGGAGAGATATGCTGACCTCGAGAAACTCAGACGCGAATGCAAGTCATGAGCCCGACACCTGCGGCCATCTACACTGGTCTTGGAAATGCGATCGCTACTATCTCACGAGCTGAGGGTTACATGTCGTTATGGAGAGGCTTGTCGAGTGTGATTGTCGGCGCTGGACCTGCGCACGCCGTTTATTTCGCTACATACGAGGTCGTCAAGCAGCAGATGGGTGGAAACGCAGCTGGCCACCACCCTCTCGCAGCAGGTGAGACTTTGACGTTTTTACTGTTTTGCTTGGTTGAGTGCTGACGAGATGTATAGCAACCAGTGGTGCCTGCGCAACAATTGCCAGCGATGCCTTCATGAACCCCTTTGACGGTACGCGACCGCCCGACAAATTCTCCAAGACGGCCAACTAACGCAATTCGTAGTTATTAAGCAGCGCATGCAAGTACACGGAAGTGTCTACACATCACTCACCCAATGCGCACGCTCCGTCTTCCGCAACGAGGGCATCCGCGCCTTCTACGTTTCGTACCCCACTACTCTCGCCATGACCGTTCCCTTTACCGCTCTCCAATTCACCGCCTACGAGTCTATCACAAAGTTCATGCACCGCCGCCCTGGCTACGACCCCCTGACCCACTGCACTGCTGGTGGTCTTGCTGGTGGTATCGCCGCTGCCGCCACTACCCCTCTCGATGTCATCAAGACTTTGTTGCAAACCAGAGGTAGCTCCACTGATGCCGAGATCAGAGGCGCCAAGGGTTTGTTCGACGCTGCTGGTATCATCTGGAGAAGAGATGGCGCAAAGGGTTTCTTCAGGGGTATGAAGGCTAGAGTCGTCACTGCTGCACCCAGCACTGCTATCTGC
This sequence comes from Aureobasidium sp. EXF-3400, assembly GCA_024195585.1. Taxonomy (NCBI): domain Eukaryota; kingdom Fungi; phylum Ascomycota; class Dothideomycetes; order Dothideales; family Saccotheciaceae; genus Aureobasidium; species Aureobasidium sp. EXF-3400. The sequence continues at coordinate 91,997 of SWBL01000046.1, forward strand.
TGGTATGTTTTATACCGCCTCCAACATGTGTCGATAAGTCCCACTAACTCGTTCTACAGGTCTGCCTACGAGGTCGCCAAGGCATACTTCATTCGCGCCGAAGAAGCCAAATGAATTTGACCGATCACATTCTCGACCCTTCTAGCATCTCGACATCTTTTCGTTCTCGTTTCCTCTCGTCAATCTTATCGGTTCATTCCACAAACTCCCTATTCCTGCAAGAGAAGGCGTTGGTATATCTTGGAGTTGCGCAACGCCTGTGATGAGACAATCGAGGCATAGACGGCTGTTAATTTTCTATTTGGAGTCTTCTCTGTTTTGGACGATCGAAGCGCTTCCTTTCCTCTTCCACGCCTCTGGTCTTGGTCCATGTTCAATTTTCGCGCCGGCTACATCTATCTTGAAGATTGCGCGTGGACTATGAAAGATTTGTGTTTCTCTATTGTCACAATTCCCAGGCGTTACGGCGATCTCTTCAAAAGACGGTGGTTGTGTTACAATGAAGGAGAGCGACATGAGTTTTTTCCAGCCATATGAAAAAATGGCTATTGTAGGATTAGGTGAAGGAAGAAGGATCTGGGTTTTGCGTGTACAGGAAAAGCAAAAAGAGAGCATATCACTCGAGCAAAGCAAAGAGAGCAAGAAAAAAAATCACGAAATATCCGAAGGCACTTTCTTCCTGATTGCAAGAATATCTTGCCGCTGTTTGCAAGAGTTTTGTGTGAGCAGTCCTGACGTGAGCACATCTTGAGTTGATGGGCTGTGCGAGTTGTTTCGTCGCACATCAACCCTGCCATCTCCCAGCCTCTCCCGCGTCCAACCAAGCAGGTTTTCTACACATGGCACTGCATCTTCTTTGCTTTCCTTTCCGTGTACCTGCATCTTTTGACCTTTTCTTCTCTTTTGCATATTGAGGCTCTTGTTATCAACATCCATATCTCTGGAACCCGTCCTTCTCGAGGAATATTTGATCTTCGAGCTTGCAACCCCGCCAACCAGCCACTTGGGTCCTCTGCCAAGGATATCACAATCGTCACAAACACGCCTTTACTTTTTGAACTCTTTGCCAACGGTTTTCTGACTTCAACGGGAATTCGGGATAGCCGTTGCGACTGTTGACGGCTTTGTGCGATACTCTCGAAGGTTTCCTGCTGTGAAGTGAAGAGGACAAAACATTGCGATCGATCATCGTTAATCGGCACGGCATTTCTCACACACTCTGGTGAACGACTCAAGGAGTTCTCTCGAGTGAACAACTTCACTTCTGTGCGAAATCTGATTGTGAAGGAGGATCAACACTTTCCTAAAACTTCACTGAATCTCATCACTTTGACTGAAAAGCATCAATTCTCACATCAAACCCTCACTCATCCCGGTCTCCGCCTATTCTCTTACTTCTTGATCGTCTTTGTCATCAACAGCGAGACAAACCCAACAGCACAACCAAGCAAACAATGGCGCGCACAGAAACCACAGTCTCGAGAGAGCGCGTGACGGTGATACGCCGCTATCCCTGGCCTGAGAATCTGCTCAATTGGTGGACCATCGTCATGCTCGCAACCGGCGGCTTGATCACCGGTGTCTTTGGCGACTTCATGACCATCCAGAACAGAATGGGTTTGGGCACGCCTTGGTAAGTTTGATCTCTTGTGTCTGCATACCAAGAAGCTGCGTTACATGGCAGAAAGTACAAAGTGCTAATTTCAGTGGGTATAGGTTGTTTCCTTATGCCGTTACTGTGGGCTCACTTACTCTGTTCTTTGTTATCCTCATGATCATCTTGCTCGCGCAAAAGAAACTCCAACCTGCATGGGTGTTGTTGGGAAGTTTTATCCTGATCGCTTTGTTCCTTGCCGGTCTCATCGAAACAGCCATTCAGCTTTTCGGAAATGTAAGTTGTGCCAACCACTCTTATCTCCCCTTCCTTCTCTTCACTTTCTCCCCTCCTATATCTTGCAAAAGGCTAATTTTGAGGCTATACAGGGCAATGTATCCACCTACTGCAACCGCTACGTCAACAACAACAACATCCGCGGCGTCTCCATCGATACCCTGGCTTGGCTGGAACAAAACTCCATTTGTTCGCAGTGGGATGCGGCATTTGCTTTCTGGATCATCGGATTGGTTTTCTTGATCTGGATGATGGTTATGGCTGCTCAGGTGAATAACAAGCGTGGTTTTTATGACTGATTGATTTTTTCTCTCTTGCTTTTGCGTTGAAGTTTTTCGATGTATTTGTTCTTGTTGCATACCCCTTGTTTGTTCTTGTCGTTCTTCTTGATCTTCGTTGTTGTGTCTTTTTTTTCCCCCTTGTTGCTGCTTTTTGTTTTTCTTGTGACACGGTCTTGCGAGATCATATGATACCATAATGTGGGAAGGACCTGGGACAGCAACTGTTCTTGATATACACAATGACGAAAATGTCCTATATATACATACCTCAATCAGCACCCTTGAAAGGGTGCTGCAATGAACACTTATATCTACATACCTTTTGTCTCACGAGACAACCTTCCCTTCACGTCCTCGATCGACGTCCAATTTCAATCAGGAATAGCATCGCATGCAAACCTTTCTACTTACTCTTTTCCTTGCTTTCCAATCTGTTTTGTTTCTGGATCTCACAATCTTACTCTCTTCGTTGTTTATCTGCTTCTCAATATTCAAGAGAAAGGTGTTCTCTACTAACCAATCTTCCTTGCACAGATCTCCCACCTCAACTCCAAAACCTCCTCATCCACAAAACGGTGGTATTACTTTATCGACAAGCCTTCTACGCACCATACCTGCTCCTGCAAGCTATCTCCACACCACACCTGCTCTTGCAAGTATTCCCACAACACTTCTGAAGATTTGAGGGGAAGAAGTGGAAGGACTAGTGGTGAAGCTACCAGAGGAAATAGCTGTGAGGTTGAGGGTGGGGATGGTGCGGGTTATCAGGTTAATGCGGATCATGGCCGTGGCGAGAGAAGTAAGGAGAAGAGACAGCGTAACAGAGAAGGTTGGTGGTGGAGAGCTTAGGTGTGTTGATGAGGCAGAAGATGGCACGAAGGGCGAGACGAGTAAAAGATGAAGACGATGGAACGAGAATGTATTTGCTAGTGAGATCATCACCAACGAGAAATTAAATCAAGCATCAGTACCAGCAGCAACATCGTCTAGAACTTCTTTGATAACATCCCAGTCTTTCTCAATGCTGGATTTCCAATTCGAGATGGCAAATCTACATGCTGGCTCTGCTTGCCAAGATGTCCCTGAGACATAGATCTTTCTCGTGGCGTTGATCTTTCGCACTAATGCTGCGTTCAGATCTGGATTGACTGCTCTAAACAAGACAATGATGAAGATGCTTGAGTGGGTGTGATCATCTTGCTGGGTCGAAGGGGGAAGAAGTTGGTAAGCATCGCTTGCATGCATGTAAGCGGCAATCTTACGAGCAAGTTCAATCTGGCGTTCGAGCATATCAACAAATCCTTCTCGTCCATATGCAACTAGATTTGCATACACGGGCAGTGCTCTGAACCTTCTCGAATTTTCAATACCGATGTTGAGTGGTGAAGGTACACTGCCATTTGCCGCATTGAGATACGGTGCACCCGGGTTCTGAAACACAGCCGTGGCAAGATCCAAGTGACGAGAGAGGAGAATGCCGCAGTCGTAGGGGACATTGAATAGCTTGTGTGCGTCTGCAGCTATTGAGTCTGCGAATTCGAGGTTTCTTACGCCGCGCTTCAAAAGCTCGTACTCTGGTGTGGATGGAAGGATTCGGGCGAGTAGACCAAATGCTGCGTCGACGTGCAACCAGGCACCATACTGATCAGCCAGTTTACGCAGCACAAGCATTTCATCCGCGTCGGTGGCAAATAGGCCGCTGTTTACTTCAGAGCAAGATATTGAGATGATTGAAGCAACGTTTTGGCTCTTTTGTAGTGCTAGCTCCAGAGCTTTTAGATCAAATCGATGGGGCGCATGAGCTTGATGGTCGCCCACATCTCTCACACTAGCATGTCCAAGGCCAAGTATCGATGCCGCTTTCCTGAGCGAGCTATGAGGCACAGTGGTCAGGATTTGAATGTTGTTGATGCCAGCAGCTTGCATAGCAGCAAAAAGACCTTGGGACGAAACATCTGCAGTGACACCAGTACGAGCTGCCGCAACCTTGATAATATGCTCGCGAGCACAAGCAAGACCGACGACATTGCTTGCTGTAGCACCAGTAGTGAACAGCCTATGGTTCCATTGTTTAGGGTCTAGGTCGACCAAGTCACACACCATGTCCAAGGCAGCGGCTTCAACGTCCGTAGCTATGGTCTCGTTGGGCAGATGTACTTGGACGTTCTGATCATATTCAGTGACCATGTTGTCGGCGAAGACAGCAGCAGGAGTTGCGCCTCCAGTCACAAATCCATAGTAGCGGGAGGATTGGCTGTTCGCATTGAGGGCAGGAGCTACGTCTTGCGTCAAATGTTGTTTAGCAGCATCCAAGCCGAGTCCGGTACAAGGAAGCTCTCTGTGTAAGTCCAGCAATGCCCGTGAGATCTGTGAAGCAGGTGGAAGCACATGCGAAGGACTCGCTGATGATTTTGTCTCCATACTGATGCGATGGAATAGCCAGAATCTATATTGTGTCGCACAGCTCTGTTTAATGGATGGTCAATTGTCCACTAAGAAGGATCAAAGCACTTATGCATGAGACGGCCACTCCTGCCTTCTGGTTTCGGCCAGTTGTCACACGTGTTGCAAGGGAAAGTGCTGAGGGCGCTAAGATGAGTGGCTGACGAAGTCGCTCCTTCTGGTTCAGGAGACGGAAGCGAAGGTCGGGCACAGTATAGTTCTAGGCAACAACATAACGACGGAACGATATTCAAACGATTGGAACATCAAGCATCGAGTTCCGTCAGACGATGTAATCAACATGCTTTGGAAACTAGTCAGAGCCGTTCACAATCACCCATTGGCGAAGGACGCTTCATTAATCAAGAAAGCGGTATTTCAATCACGAGTATGACCAGAGAGATATCACGAGTGCTAAGATGGCTACGCCTCGCAAACACCATATCAATTAAGGAAGTGTTCCGCATTTCTATCATAAGTTCAGATACTCTATACAATGACAGTGTCTTGCATGCGAAGAGGTTGTAAACTTGAGCAGGGTGAGACCGTGAGCAAGGGAAACAGCGCCAAGGGATCCACCATATCGAGTTAGCGCAAAGCACGTGAGGTCGCGGCTCGTCGCGGGCAGTCGCGTCTGCCGCGATTCGAGATTCCAGAACGAATTAATCGAGCAGGAACAGGCGCCACTCGAGGAAGAGACAATTCATGTTGGAGGAGCAAGACAGACGACATCAATATTCGTGATGCTCAATGACTAAGAACAACCTCCGCGAGCAGCTTGGATGGTTGCTACAGGAAAAACCGTGTATTCCAAAACACTCGCCCTCGCTACCGCCAATACCTCTATCCTCTGGTCCCTCTTCGCAGACACAGCTTTCGCAGAACGTAACCGGGAATGTCAACTCGCCACCGACACGTTCGTCGATACAAACAACGCGTCCGACCACTGCATCCACTGCAGTAGAGCGAGAAAGACCGAATCCAATCCCGCGTGGCGAGCCCAGTGCGAACATGGCAAGGTTGAGAGCCGCTGCCTCGTCCTCTCCTACTAAGCCGGCTCCTGTGTCTCTTCCCGAGAGGTCATCTCAATCGAATAATAGACCAGCCATTTCCAAACTGTCCAACCGTCTCGATTCGTATGCTCAATCACCCGCCGCACGTACCAACATGTCCCGAACAACACCTGCATTGCCTTTCGAGGTTGATATTCTCGACCTTACGGAAGATGCTTTGCCCACACCGGTTCGACTATTGTCACATCTGAAAGGCCAAAAGAGAAAGAGCGATGAGCACAGAGCTGATACATACAACCGCTCGACTTCAAAAGCGCCTCGTCTAGAGACGATCCAACAACCTGACGATGATGACGATGATAGTTTCATGTCTATCGATGACCTGGTAGATGACGAACCAATTGGCCCACCTCCTCCGTATTCGACCGTCGCACAATCACCGGCTAAGCGCCCTGCTCAAGCGCCTGTACCGTCTTCGAGTTCGACCATGGGTCCTCCACCACAAGAGAGACGAGTCGAGCGTCAAGTAGTGGATAGTGAAGACGAAGATATGGAAGACATTCACGACAATATACTCGAGCCACGTCTGCCATCTCCTGTCAAGTTGAAGCAGCAATCAGTATCTCCAAAGAAACCACTGCAGACTCCCGCGCTCAGACGTGTCGCTGAATCGCCTGCTGTTGGCTCGCAATCTCCTGGTCTTGCACCACTATCTTCGAGCGAAGATGCTCTCATAAACAAGTTTCTCTCCTGGACCCAAGAAGACTTCGAGTCGAAGCTGGCCGAGGCTGGTGATCGTCTCGCACAAGCTACTGACGATTACATGGCAGCCATGGAGTCCCTAGAACTTGATGACGTACCAGCCCATATCACAGACGCCTATGAGCAGGCAGGTGAGGTTGAGGAAACTTTGAAAAGTTTGAAGAGTTTCAAGGACAGACTTGATGCACTAGACTTCGAAATGAAGAACATCTCAGGTCTTGTGAGGAAAGCTCTACTTGCCCGACAAAAACCTACAAAAGAGCATGAGGAGATGAAACAGCTCAAACAACGTATTCGCGACACACATACCGATATCCTGCCGCTTCTTCAAAGTCTGGAGTCTGCCGGTCTCATGTCCACCTTCAAGAAGCCCGCTGCTGTCGCGGTAAAGTCGACTCAAGCAGTACCCAGAGCGAAGACGGAGATCTTGCGGAGTCCTGGTCCTGAAAGGATCAAGCAGACTCAGCTATCCAGTGGCAGAAATGTCGAAAGCTTCCCCGGTGTTGAGGACACTCCACCTAGACCAACAAGAAGAATCAAGCCTGAGCCAGACATGGAGGATCCCAGTGTGATGGAGATTAGTCCGCCTCGTCACTTTCCCGAAAGGAACGTCCGCCCCAACAATAACAATGCTCCTCTTTCACCGTCGAAACGGAACAACACAACTTCGACCAGTCACCAAACCTCGACAAAACCAACAACCTCGACTAGAGATTTTGCTCAACCTCACAGACACAGTAACAAGGAGAATTATGGAGTGCCTGACGAATTTGACGAGTTCGAGGAGGAAGATGAAAGCCTCTTCAGCAACATCATGGGTACACCTCCAGCGCAAGTCGTTGATGATGATGAAGAAAACTACGATGACGAATTCGGCGACGATGAGGACCTTATGGAACTTGCGACAGAGTTTGAAGATCATTCTACTTTCCACGGCGTATCTCGTCAGTCCAATGATCGATCCGCTACCGTCCAAATCTCGAATGCTTCCAAGTCACGACCAAAGAAACCTACTCCTGTCAAGAGACCGGAGACACTTGATGAAGAAGTTGGAGACTTCCCATGGACTAAACAAGTCAAGAGCGGACTTACCAAGGTTTTTAAACTGCCTGGATTCCGATTGAATCAGGCCAACGCGATCAATGCCACACTTGCGGGCCGACATGTTTTCGTGCTCATGCCGACTGGAGGTGGTAAATCCTTGTGCTACCAACTACCAGCGATTGTCAAGTTAGGAAAGACGTCTGGCGTCACTGTCGTCGTCTCGCCATTGCTGAGTTTGATGGAAGATCAGGTCTCGCACTTGCGAGCACGGGGTATCCAAGCATTTGCACTCACTGGCAATACGACGATGGATGAGCGCAGGGAAGTCACAAGCACCTTTACGAAACCCAACGTACAGGAGTTTGTGCAGCTGCTCTACGTCACACCAGAGATGTTGAACAAGAGTGGTATGATGAAGACTGCTTTCAAAGATCTGCACCGCAAAGGCAAGCTTGCGAGGATTGTCATCGACGAAGCCCACTGCGTCAGTCAATGGGGGCACGACTTCAGACCGGACTACAAAGAACTTGGTATGGTCTTGAACGAATATCCTGGTGTGCCCATCATGGCCCTCACAGCTACTGCGACCGAAAACGTCAAAGTCGACACCATTGGTAACCTCGGTATCAATGGTTGTGACGTCTTTTCGCAGAGCTTCAACCGTCCGAACTTGAGATACTATGTCTACAGCAAGCCGAAGAAGTCAGTGCTTCTTGACAGAATCCAAGAGATTATCGAGGATGAACACAAGAATGAGTGTGGTATCATATACTGCCTTTCGAGGAAACAATGCGAGGATGTCGCCGGAGAGCTCCGTGCACGTCGTATTAAAGCTCATCATTATCATGCTGGCATGGAACCCGAAGCAAAAAGCAAGGTTCAAAAGGATTGGCAACGAGGTGAAACCAAGGTTATCGTCGCAACCATCGCCTTCGGCATGGGTATTGACAAGCCCGACGTTCGTTTCGTCATCCACCACACGATTCCCAAGAGTCTTGAGGGGTACTACCAGGAGACTGGTCGTGCTGGACGTGACGGTGCAGAGTCAGACTGTTACCTGTTCTATGGCACCCACGACTTGTTTACGCTACGAAAGATGATCGACGAGAACGAGAGCGGTAGCAAGGAACAGAAAGATCGTCAACACGATATGCTTCGCAGAGTTGCACAGTTTTGCTTGAACAAAACAGACTGCCGTCGCGTTCAGGTCCTAGCTTACTTCGCAGAGAGTTTCTCGAAGGGAGACTGCAACAATGCTTGCGACAATTGTAACACAACTGAAGAGCTAGTCCAAGAAGACTACACTGAGCTCGGCCTCGCTGCAGTCGAGCTTGTCAAGGAGATCGCCTCTGTCCGTAATGTTACTCTCCATCAATGTCTTGATCTTTTTCGAGGCACCGGTCGTAACCTCGACCCTGAGGACAAGAAAGCCGAGAACTTTGGTGCGGGTAAAGATCTTGATCGAGAGAACGTTGATCGCCTGTTTGGTCTTCTATTGGCTGAAGATGTTATCCGCGAGTTCTCTGTGTTCAACAAATCGAAATTCGCCAACCAATACATCGGACTTGGACCGAAAAGGCACATGTTCGGACATGGGCGCGGCAAGCAGAAGCTGATGCTTTACGTTCCAGTAGCAGCAGCGGGTGGAAAAGCCACCAAACGAAAGCCAAAGGCTACGATGGGCACCGGCGTCAAGGCCTCCAAGGCGGCTAAGAAAGGCCAGCAGTATCCTTCCACCAATATCTCCTCTCCAGTCCAAGCAGGCCCAAGCCGAAAGCGTGGCGAACTTACTCGCAATGGCTACAAGCGTGATACCTTCATCGTCGAAGATCCTGACGAGGACGAAGACTACGCCCAGTCTGAGGATGAGGAGGATGAGGACGGTTATTTCGAGCCCCTTCGAACAGAAGCAACCTCTCGCTCTCGAAACCAAACAAGGCTTGGAGAACCAATTACTAGGGACGAAGCTCTTCACAATCTGGACGAAATCCACCAGGATGTGATCGCGTCGTTCGTTCAGCAAGCCAAAGAAGAGATGCTGCTACTTATGAAGAGAAAACAATTGCGTCAACAACCATTCTCCGATACAATGCTGCGTGAGATGGCCATCAAGTTCCCGAAGACACTGGATGCCATGAAAGGAATCAGGGGCATCGATCCGGTCAAGGTTGATTACCACGGCACAAGCTTGCTTCCTCTGATCGCTCAATACAAGAAACACCTCGATACGATGATGCAAGGCTCAGAAGACGTGCCATACGATCCAAATCACGCTACAGTGATCTATATCGAGAGTGACGACGAGAAGGACGACGATGATGATGAGTTTGGATACGACGGTGGATTCAGTTCTGAGCCCGAGGGCGCAAGTCAAGAAAGATCCTCATACTTCAAACCCAATGCTGAGGTCGAGGCGTTCAACGCTAGGTTCTCACAGTCACAGGCTGCTCCTAAAGCAGCTGTGCCACCGCCCAACAAGCGCGCTGCCCGTACCGGGTCTGGTGGCGCTAAATTTGGTGGCAAGAAAGGAGCTCCTCGTCGGCCAAGTTATGGCAAAGGCAAATCCGCTGCTGGAGGAGCAGTCAAAAAACGCGCACCAGCTGCAAAGAAACAAAGTAGCATTGCTGCGAAGTACGCGTACAACGACAGCGGGGCTGGCCCATCCAAAAGAGGAGGCGGTGGTGGTGGCACTTCTAGTGGAATTGGCATGATGCCATTGTAAGGAGACCTTTTTCGTATTCCTCATTGTTTTTGCCTTTCTTTGCTATGAATTGGTGTCAAGGGTATTGAAAGGGTTGCACATTGCTTCACTTGTGCATGCATAGGGTGTTTGCTTCAAGAGGCAGGTTTCTTGTTTTATTGCTTGCATCTTCTTAGACCTTTTTCATGAGTTACGATATGAAAGAATTCAACAAACAATATTGTTGAGGTTGATGAAGCACAGAAGATTGAATTCACATGGAATGGGCTACTTGTTTATTGATGTGTACTTCTGTGTCTTGTGCACATGTACAGTGTCAAGGTACATTCAAGCAATGCTGCAGACTGACTCCCAATGAGCTTTTTACGTATTGCTCCATCAAATCAGCCATGGAGCACATCAAGAAAAGCAACGCAAAGGTGTCACATCACTCAGTCTCAGAACCAAACCCTGGACTCCTCCTTGAGTAGTGTATATATTCACCTCAAGTTGCTTTTGTTGCTGTGATGGAGTTGAGTGGTGTAATCGCTTACACTCCATGCCTAGCAACATTTGGTAATGGAACAATCAATCAAAATTTCTGCCGTGTATGACTTGAATTGCTTCATGTGGGCTAATATCCGTCATTGGGTGACTTTTATCAAGGAGTTTGGTAGGGAGTCTGTCCACAAGATAGTTTTTGCTCTTTCAGTGAACGGAACGGTCAGAGGCTATATATTAGAGCTGTATTTGTCACGGAATGGCTCCAACTGATTCAGGACAAGTAATCATTTTGTATGGTAGTGTTGACGCCTTTGCATTCTACTTGAGTTAGGCAACCGCAGGTGCTTGTGTAGTAGCGGCCAACTCCCTTTCAATCCTCAGTTTACGGATCTCTTCCTCTTCACTACCGCCTGCATCTCTAAACACATGATCCATCTCTTCCAAACTCTTTCCATTGGTCTCCGGAACACAGAAGAATACCCAAATGCCTGAAAAGACGCAGAAAGCGGCGAAGAAGATGTAGGCGCCGTAGTTTTTCGTGCCGGAGATTAGAGGTGGGGTTATGAGGCCGATGATACTTTGTTGAGGTGTTAATCATTGAATGGTTGTGTTAGGAGGAAGGGGATGATGAACTCACAAGTTGTTCAGCCAATTTGAGCATGTGGATAATGCTACTCCTTTGGCTCTGAGTGAAGATGGAAAGATTTCGCTTGGAAGTGCCCATGGTACTGGGCCCCAGCTGATTTGTGTTAGTAACTGGACAGGTTCATATGCTTGATCACAACGTACCTAGCTCCAAAGGCAACCATGTAGACAAGGAGGAAAGCTACTGCTGTCCAGCCCATGCCGCCATGGGCATCCCAGTTCTTCTGGCCTTCGCCAACAAGACCAGCAATGATGATGTGCGAGGCTGCCATAAACAGGCTACCCCAGAGGAGAAGGGTACGACGGCCGAATCGGTCCATTGTCCATATTGAGGTTGAGCAGCCGACCTAGGAGATAAAGCGTCAGTACTATCAGAAGTGCCGAAGACTTGAACAGCGACTTACCAGTTGCATAATATTGAGCACACCAGACATGATGAGTTGCATGCTAGAATTTAGACCCATAGTCTCAAACAGTGTCGGACTATAGTAGATGAGAGCGTTTATGCCAACAAATTGCTGGAAGAACATAATGCCCACTCCCACATGGGTCCGTCGCAAGCATCCTTTCTTGAAGAGATCCGCCCAAGACGCGAGTTCGAGCTTCAAACGACTAGTTCTGGTACCATCCTGTAAGTTTGGGTGGCGCTCTTTGCTGATCTCCTTCACCAGCCTGGCTTCAGCGCGGATGTCGAACCATTCTTGCTGAACCCTGGGGTCTGTAGGAGGAAGGCGACGTAGTTGTGACAATGCGACGAGAGCTTCTTCATCCCTGCCTTTGCTACCGAGCCAGCGAGGCGAGAAAGGAAGGAACACGATTCCGACACCAAGGACCAATCCAGGCAGAATCTGCAGCAGGAAGGGAAGTCTCCAACTCCATTCGCTTGCTATCGAACGGGTTCCGTAAGTTATCCAGAATGCTACAACGATGCCGACAATGATGCTGAATTCTTCCAGAACCAGCAATGTTCCTCGAATCTCAGGCGGAGAAATCTCTGAGATATACATCGGTGCAACAGCTGATAGCCTAACGTACGCATGTCAGTTGACTCCACATGGTTTGTTGAACCTGAGGACTTACGATCCGATTCCAATGCCACCGATCAAACGAGCAACGATGAGCATGTCGTAGTCCACTGAAGCTGTTTGCAGAGCGGATCCAATAACAAAGATCACAACTGCTATAACGATACAGTACTTTCTTGAGTATTTGTCTGCAACCCATCCAGTGTTCAATGCACCGAATAAAGCCCCAAGCTCGATCATCGCGGTAAGCAGTCCTTTGTTGAAGCTAGCACCACTTGAACCAGGTGCAATCTGGTGAAAACGTTCCAGGAAGTCATCCATGGTGAGAGTGACGGAGACAACTCCTTGATCGTATCCGAACAACAAGCCACCCATTGCTGAGAAAGCGGCACATAAGGCTACATACGAGTTTCCAAAAATGCCAGCAAGACCTGATAGATGTCAGTCGTAGTTCTTTGGTTGACAGAATAAGTACTCCGCTGACCAGCAGGACCATAGGCCTCACGAGCTTCAGGTGCGAAGACGGTCTCATGCTTCTGGACATCGACGTCGTCGATGTATTTGGTATCACTCTTGAGATCCTCCATGATGGATGTGATAACTTGACACAAGGTTGTGGAAGGAGACGGTGCCTCTTGACTCAGCACAGAAGCGCTGGGACTTGTATATAAGGGCGTGCCAGTCAGAAGCCGATATCATGTTGGTCACGCGGCTTAAGAATGTCCGTTGGTTCCACGGACAAGATGGGATGTTCGCATAGCCAATGAGAGCTGCTACAGAAACGAGCCCTGACCAAAGAGAGAGGCACCGGCAGGACAACCGTCCCCAAACTTTCCCCAGGATGGACATCTCGAGTGGAGATCTGCAAGTCGGGGTTTGATGTGGAGTAAAGTAGGGATGTATATCCTTGGCTTTCGCGTCACTCTCGTTCGGTCCTTCGGTAGGTCTGTTCCCAGCTCCAAGCTTGTGATCATAGATGCATTTGGAGAACCCGAGTCGAGATGTTGCTCAAGTACATTATACAATCTGAAATCTTGAAAAAGCGCTATGTGACCATCGTTGGATGCATCCTCGTCGTCATAATCTTGGTGGTCTCTACCGATGTATGGCCTAAGTCGAAGGTATGCGAAGAAGCGCTCAACTGTCTGCCTCGAAGCAGATTGTTGTTGACCGTCAAATCATCGACTCCTCTAACAGTCTGTCATTCACCGACCTTCGGAAACAGGTTCCCTGGATGTCGTATCCAAGGAAAGATCAGCGTTTGGGGGATCGTCGCTGCCTCCACAAACATCCTGAAGCGTGTTGTTTGGAACATGATGGCAACAGCTAGCTTCTATGACCCATACTCAACTTCTCCGCTCGAGCATGCGACCTTGAAGACACGCCTTCATGCAGACCTCTTTTTTTTCTTTTTTCTTTTTTTGAAACCGTCTGACTAGAGCTGGAGCTGTGATATGCAACCCAAAGAGTTTGGTTGTGTGATTTCAAAGGTGCTGCCAGTGCTTATGCACTTCTGTCCTAGCTCCCCTGTCGCATAACAAATTGCAAGATGAAAATCAAGAGACGTCGACTGAATGCATACGGATAGTCGCTTTGATTCACAAGTCAAATTGACGGCTAAACCGCCAATTGAGTAGCAGAAGGACCCATCTTTCCAAGCCCGTTGTCATTCACCTGCAGGAACTCAACCGGGTGTTGGTGATCTTCGACAAACCCAACACCTCCAACAGACTTGTAATACCCTGCCAGTCGAAGCATGTCTTCTGGCAATTTGCGGGCAATCTCAATCGGGGTCGACAAGGCTTCCTCCTGGTCTTGACGAAAGTAGTCTCTTTGGCTATAGTTCTTGAGTCAGCTCAAAGTCTTTGTGGAACTTGCATCAGATGCAGTCTTACCCAAAGACCGCGAACAAGGTCCTTAGAGCATCAGGGTCATCTCTTCCGCATTTGTTTTCTCCGGCACCGTGGTACGTTGCTGCAGGACAATATCATGAGCCAAGCCCTACTCCGACTTCGTCTCTTCAGGCGGGTACTTACAACCGAGCGTAAACAGAGCCGAACCAGGCTCCATTTCTGCATATGTGACTTCATCTGTCTTAGGAGCGCGGTCGGTTCCCCAAAGATGACTCCCCGGTATGACAGCTGTAGCCTGGAAACAATATGTCAGGTACTGCTCAAACATAGACACTGATGTGCTTACACCATTCTTGTAGGTACATCTTGATCCTGCAATCAAACATCCAACCATCGGCGTGAAGAGAGGGTTGTTAGGATCTGGTCTGGTCTGGTACGCGATTTGGTCCTATATCTCGGTGTCAGAAAGCGAACAAATCGTGTTCATCGATACCAACTTACGCGATGCAATGGTTGTGGCTTAGCACCTGGCACCAGGCGTAAAGCTGCAGTCGATGCTAGCATATATCCACTCTTTTGAGGCACAAGAGTCTCTCCTGTATAAGAAGCAAACTCATCGTTCAAGAAATGTGCCATAATGCCCTGCCAGACTGGAAGTCGTACAATCTTGGTGAGCTGATCTGGTATCTTCGCCAGCAATCCCTGGATCTCAAGTTAGCATCTGGCTATCCTCCAATCATCGATATGCTTGTAAAAAGCTTACATAGACACGCTGGGATCCTTCTGGAAAGAAGTTTGCACCCAGCTCATTATGTGAGGCCTTCGAATCATACATTTTGCGGCCAACAAAGGAAGGCTCAACTGACAGAGATCAGCTCAATTTCAGATGATATTCTGGACCAGACTAACTGGCGTCCATTGACTCTTCCAAGAGCTCGGGCGATAAGAAATTGGTGACAATCGCACCACCGTCGCGCTCGATGACTTTCAAAATAGCATCGAGAGGCTCATTGGCATCAATTCGGACAAGAGAAGGCGGCATGGTAATACTCGAATTGCTGTGCTGGAAAATGATGTTCTGTGTCGAGCGAGGAGTCGAGTCCTTGAAATACCCCGCATACGACTTGATAGGCATGCGATAGGCTGATCTATTCATCTACATATCTAGATGTACCGCTGCAATTGGACAGTGTGGTTGCTTTGTTAGGAAGTCGAACCCCGACTATCGCTACTGCCAATTTGGCTGTGCCGACGTCTGATTGCGCTTGCATCTTTAATCTTCGTAATCCCTCATCCTTACGCTTGTACCTTCATACATGCAAACCTCAATGTTCATTCATCCGACGCATACTCTATCATATCAGACATACAATCGGTGCTGTTATCTGGTCACAAGACTATCTCAGCATTGGTTGAGTATGCGATCAGCTCATCAACATTCTCAATAAACAATTCAATTGGCTGCTCGACTATTGAGAGCCCTCCTCCGGACGCACATGTTCCTGCAAGATACACAGCCTATCTTGGCCTATCATGCAAGCAAGGAGTCTGGATGATCTGCTTGGCCGGAGCATGATACAGATATCGTTTTGGTCTCCGTCCAAGCCGCAACAAATCCTCAAGACCAGATTATCCTTGAACGCAAGAAGGCTCAGCCGCATGGGAGTCACGTACTATATAACGGCAGTGGGAACTCAGATGATCTCGTTCTGACATGTAGTATTTCCTCATCAATTTTCACAATGGAGCGCCCGAGCTCCTTCCAGAATGATACGCAAGATTACTACAAAACCGCTGTACCTGAAGGTCCAAAGCTCTCAATAGACATTGGACAAGTCAGTCTGGTATAAATTCTTCGGTCTTCATGATATGGTTTCTCATGACTGACTCTAGTAGGCAAGTGGTCTTGAACTTCCGGACCTCGACTCTGCTGTCAAAGATGCCGTAAATCACCGCCGGCTCAATCCAAGGCAACTACAGTTTACCGCCATTGCTGGATCCATTGGGGCGTAGGTCTTGGTGATCGACGTTCCATCTTGCACTCTGCTAATGCAACTCATATCAGTGCACTCTTCGTCGCTATAGGTTCTGGTGTAACTTCTGGTCCCTTGTGCCTTCTACTTGGCTTCGTGTTCTGGGCCACTGTTGTGTTCTCTGTCGCTCAATGCCAGATAGAGATTGTCACGCTGTTTCCACTCGATGGCTCCTACATTCGTTTGGCCGGCCGTATGGTTGACCCAGCTCTAGGTGTGACCGCAGGTTGGAATCTCTTCTTCGCTCAAACATCGTATGTGATCTTCGAAGCAACCATCATCAACACCCTCGTATCATATTGGGGTTATGATCTGTCACCAGCGATTTTGATATCTGTCTCCTTGCTCTTTTACCTGGCTCTGAACATATATCGAGCCGATCTCTTCGGAGAGGCAGAGTTTTGGCTAGCTCTGTGGAAGCTGTTGCTGGCTAGTGGTCTCATCCTTTACACATTCATTGTCATGCTTGGCGGCAACCCACTGCATGAGTTAGTCCATCTTTACCTCCACAATTTCCTCGCTGACATCCATCAACAGTCGTTTCGGCTTTCGCTATTGGAAGGAACCAGGACCTTGGGCTGGAAACAGCCCTTCCACCCGGCTAGAATCTTTCATCAATGCGGTTAACGTCGCTGGTTTCTGTATGGGTGGACCTGAATATCTCTCCATGATCGCTGGCGAGGCTGTGGATCCACGACGCACTGTACCTCGCGCGTTCAGTACAATCGTCACACGTCTCATCATATTCTTCATTGGCGGAGCCATCTGTGTCGGTATACTCGTCCCATCCAACGATAGTACCTTGACCAATGGCTCCGACACATACGCTGGGTCTTCGCCATACGTAATCAGTATGCAAAGACTTCAGATTCCCGTGTTGCCTTCGATTGTCAACGCAGCATTGATCACAAGTATCATTTCTGCTGGCAATGCATACACGTTCAACGCCTCGAGGAGTCTCCACGCACTAGCACTTGATGGCCAAGCTCCAGCTTTCTTACGCAGACTGAACAAGCACGGTGTGCCATATATGGCTGTTATAGTGGTCATGTTGTTGTCATGCCTTGCGTATCTTGCGCTAGGGTCCGGCAGTAGCAAGGTCCTGTCCTGGATACTAAATTTTTGTACGGCGGCGACGATGCTGAATTGGGTCATCATGTCTGCAACATGGATCCGATTCAATGCCGCAGTCAAAGCTCAGAACATCGACCGGCAAACATATCTGCCCAACCTTTCACGCTGGCAGCCATATGCAGCTTACTGGGCCTTATTCTGGGCGTCAATCTTCCTCTGGGTCCAAGGGTACGCCGTCTTCCTGAAGGGCAATTGGGATACTGCAACATTCATCTTCAACTATGGTATCATTGCGCTCGCTGGTGGAATTGGCGTAGTGTGGAAGATTGTCAAAAGGACCAGATTTCATCGTAGCAAGGAGACTGATCTCGTGTCTGGCTGTGATTTCTTTGATGCTCTGACAGAACATTATCGCACTCAGCGAGAGTCTGATGGAGCTGCGACAGACACATTCAAGAAGCGAGTCATGGCCAGGTTAGTCTAGAGTTTCAGTGTTTGACAGTAGCCTTCGCAATTGATCATGTATCGTGGATACAGTCTTGTGGCCAGCATGTAGCCAAGGTCGAATTCAGAAGTCAAAAGTATACTCGTGTGTCTCGGCAAAGGGGGAGTCCGAATGTTCAGGTATGTGCATGATAGAGAGTGGGCAGGGTGGGAGTCGAGACAGGGTTGCCGCAAGACGCATTGACCTCGCGTTGCCCGGCCACAGCAAGGAAGCCGAAGCCGAAGCTTGATTTCGCTGCACCAGCCACCTCCTAGCAAACCACCCATCCCGCCTACAGCAGCAGATATCTATCCCAATTGCCCAGATATCTCAAGGATTAACATTGTCATGCAGTACTGAGTTATAACCAACATGTTCAACTACGACATTGGAACACCTTGTCCAGCACCCGTCCACGGCGGGCGTGAAGTCGCGTCGCCGTTGGAGGTAAACAAAAACAAAAGCATTTTCGACCACGCCTTTGACCAGTTCAACGACAATACCACCCAAAACATTGCACATCTGGTACAACAGGAATTCAAAAATGCCCCGCCTCGTAGAACCCAAAATCTGGCAAGAAAACCTAGACGTGCTCCCACCACTATTTTTGAGGATGCCAGCAACAGCAACAGCCAGCGCGAATCTTATCGACGCGATGAACCCATTGGAGCCATGAGAAGCAGCGCCATTCATGCCAGACCAGCTCAAAGGATCCGCATTCAGTCGTCCAAGGATGAGAAGCTGGCCTCTCTCCCCACCAGTAGTAGCAATGATATTGCAAACTTCAAGCCTACCATCAGCACAAACAAGCCAACAAATCAAGACAGAAGACGAACTATCTGGATTCCCGAGGACACGACACTACTCTCAATTCATCCTGGAGCATACGATCACACACTCCGCGACGAGACACTCGGTCTGCCTTCAAGCAATCTGGATATCACGCCTATGAAGGAAACCCCTCAACATGTTCGGCTGGGAGCTAGTGCCATGAGGCAGGCTCAGAAAATAGCCTCTGCTTCACAACGTAGCGCTCTCCGACCTCTTGCTCCATCTCAACCCAATGTGTCACACAATGTGATGGGTACTGGTGGTGGTAAGGAGAACATGCTTCCAGGTTCTCTGCTTTCTCGAAATGGCAAGAGCGAAAAACCTTTGGTCAAACCGCTGATTAAAGCTGCGCCTTTGGGTACCAGCAAGTCACAGTCATCGTTGGGACAGACCACACTTGGTTCAGCAAAGGCAAGCAGTGTTAAGAAGCGATCTGCACCCGAGCTGAAGGATGCCCCGAAGCCAAAGGTTCAGGCTAGAGCTCTTCACGAACGGTCCAGTGTCCGCAACGAAGTCCTTCCTAGATCTACCAATGTCGATCCATTCTCCAGAGGTTTTAAGCACAAGCCTCCCACAACCTTGAAGCAGACCAACAAATCTTCAACAAACAGACCCGTTTCGAGCACCATTGAATCGAAGGACGCTGCTCTCTTATCGAGCACCATCGCACCAAGAGACCTCAGTCTACCAGATGTCAAACGCTCTGTGTTCCTTTCCGCATCACGTTATCCCGTCTTGAGTGATGACTTGGGCCAACCCGAACTTTACGAGGACAACTGGCTTCAAAATCAAGAGGTTGCTCTGACACAACTTGTCAATGTGGTCTTCCAACAAGCGCACGAGTCTTCTACAGTAAGTAGTGTGGCTGCTCTGCGAAGCAAAAAGTTGGCCTTGTACCATGATGCATCAGTGGCCACTCTTCATCAGCGTCTGAAAGCATCCTTGTCGTGCGGTGCACTCAGTATGCCAAAGGACGCGCCCAACTCCCCAAAGCTCAGGGATGACATTGGCCTTCGCCGCCAGTTCTTCGACCTCTTTGGCAACACCTATGATTCGGACGCCCTGCAAGCCGCTGCTGAGGTAGTAGTTGGACGAGTCATAGCTCCTGCTGCCAACCCTACACAGTCAAAACTAAGCGCATCTTCTTCGAGTGGTGTAAAGGAGTGGAAACGTTTCTGTTCGACATTTTTCGTTGATCACGAAGATTCTGCTGAGCTTCTACCTACCCACAAACCGTTCGAGGACTCTACAACTCAGCCGGGTACAGCAGAGTGGTTCTGGCAGAGGACTGTCTTACGCGGACTCATGCTCATTCACTTGCTCGATCAGGCAAAGACTACCGGCAGCCTACCTACCTGCTTATTCCAAGCATCTTCCCCTCACAAATCTTCCGTCAGCGTACTGCGTGCGTTTGCGAAACTCATGGTTCCCTCTGTTGGAGACATTACTCGCCCTCTTGGACATCTCGGCTATTCGGTTTGTCATTCACAAGAACCATTGGAAGAATACACATACTGCATTGATAATCTCGCTGTCGATCTTCGTGATGGTGTCCTGCTTACACACTTTGTTGAACTCTTGTTGTATCCTTCTAATAGCCTGGATGACTGGTCGGATCGCACCATCACTCTTGACCTTCCCGACGGCGCAACACTTACAAGTTTTTTAGACACGAATACCACACCTCGTGTTCTGAGCCAGCACCTCAAGTTCCCTTGCATCAGCAAGACACAAAAGTTACACAATGTTCAGGTTGCCCTGAGTGCTCTGTCTGGAGCTCGTGGCCTTGCCGGCACCGCCATCGAGACAATCAAGGCCGAGGATATTGTCAATGGTCATAGAGAGAAAACTCTGAGCCTCCTCTGGGCGTTGGTCAGTAGATGGGGACTTGGATACCTGGTCAACTGGGACGAGCTCAAGAAGGAGACTTTGCGCTTCTCAAAATGCTCGATCCAGCCTGTTGGAATTAACTATGCTCTCAATGAAGAGCAGCCAGATGCGAACGAACAAGGTCCATTGCTGAAGGAATGGGCTGCAAGTGTTTGCCAGCAGCACAAGGTCATCGTTACTAATTTGACGACCTCCTTCGCTGATGGTCGCGCCCTAGCAGCCATCATTTCAACCTACGCCAGCTATGTCCCTAAAGCAGCAAAGAAGTCTTCGGACAAGTTGTCCACCGCCGATAGACTTCGCAGCCTTGGATGTAGCGAATCTTTTGTCGCACTTTTTGCCTCGCAAGCAACAACGATCCCAAGCCGCAGCAACACGATTGCTCTTCTCGCCTTCCTTGCCTCTCGCCTGCTTCCTCTAGCTCGCACTCACAGAGCCGCTTGCATCATTCAGAATGCCTACCGTTTACGTCTTGCCCGCCGCACAATCTCTTTGCGTATCCAAAAGATGAAAGCTGCCGCCGATTGTGCACTTGTGGCAGCAAACAAGCAAAGAGAAGTCGAAGCAGCAGTGACTCTGCAAAGAGCTTGGAGAGCCGTCTTGGATCGTCGGATCGAATGTTTGGAAAGAGATGTCTTGGCTTTCCAGTCTTTGGCTAGAGGATGGGGTGTCAGAAGAGCTACTGCAGGAGTTTTGGGCAATGGCTCAGGAAGAAGAGTTATGGGTGGTTGGTAGTTGAAGTTGAAATTGTTGGACTACAAGGACACTTTTGAGCACTCGACTGGATCGTTCTTGACGATGCCTGCAGGACTTTTTGTTTTTTTTTGTCCGATTAGACTTTTTCTCTTCCTTTGGCGTTTTTTCTTGTGTTGGACTATTGTATACATATTTTAACGACTTTATGATCATTGACCTTTCTAACCTTGTTAAGAAACTGTTTCTCTAGCGTGCTCTTGTCTAACATTGAATATCCAGCATCTTGAAAGAGATCAAGGCAGACTCTAGGCAAGCCCAAAGTAAATAACTTTTTATCGTTACTCCCACCATAGCAAACAAGCAGACCATACAATACGAAAAGACACAGTGATACTCAAAAGCAGAGGCGTGACCAAAGAGAGCAGATAAAACATCACCTCTCGGCGGACACTGTCCTCTTTCCTATTCATATTATGCACTTCTATACGTGAATTTCTGCAAGTACACATGCTCGGGGAGGAAGCAAAGAGCAACCGAGGAAAGAACAGACGGGAAGCTTCCTTGCCATCCGCGTACTAAAGACTATCACCCTTGCGAGTTTTGGTGATATTACACGCTATCAAAATGCACAAATTATATCTAGACAGGGTCTAGCATAGAGATAGTCCTGTGAAGCAGTTCTTTCTCGGGACACCTGTTGGTTTCTAGAACGTATTGTGCATTTGGATAGATAACACTGTGACGGGGAGGTCCATGTGAAAGCTTTGGGAAAGAGCAACGGCAGCGGCAAACGGATGGATGGGTTCGCGGAGTGCTGCTCCCGAGGCTTGTTCTTGCATGCCTTTTCAGCCCTTCCCGAGAGAGTTCCAAGGACCCAGAGCAGCAGCAAAGTTGCACCCACCCGCCGCGTGCGGGTGCCCACGTTTCCGTCTTTTTCCATCAAGGTTTTGACAAGGGACAGTGCTGAACACACAAGTTCTTTCTTGCAGTACACATACATACGAATCAGAGAATTGAGCGAGGTCATTTGATAGATCGAAAGAAACAAGAACTCTTTCCTTGCTTGCACGATAGAGTGGTAAGTAAGACGCATGTCCTCTTTCTGATTTCACATGCATTCCAAAAGTCGCTGATCAAAGCCCGCCCCAGACCACGCAAGCCACAATCTTCAAGCTCCATGGCAGACACACAAACCCAATGTTTTTGGTGACAGTCTACAAGAATCACGTTTTTGAGGCTTAACCTTAGCTTAGTTGTTCCCGCCGGGCCCGCGCCAGAGTGATCGATCTGTTCTCGCTAGCACGAACGGTTCTAGAGCGAAACTGTGTGCCTGCAACCTCGGGGGCCCCGGTAGGGTGTGGCTTTCTGGGGGCTTGACCGCTTGCACCCTAGCACGTCGAAGCACGCCATCTATATGCGTTGCCATAGGATCTTTCAACGAAACTCTTATCTCTTTGGATCCGGATCGCGAATACAAGGGAAACCAATCAATCTAGCTCAACCGAATGGCTTCCAGAAGCAGACGCAAAGAACTGAAAAAGTGAAATGGTCGTTCTGCAGGGTTTATAAGCCCAGTAGATCTGCCCTGCATCTCTGATCGACCTCTTCTTTTTTGTTCTGTAGATCTTTTTGTTGTTCTATACTATCTTTCTATATCTTCGTTCCTTGAGACATTGGAATACATTTTTATTCAAGATGTCGACGACACAGGATATAGGTTTCGAAGAGAAACAGACGTATGATGCCAAAGTGCAGGATGTGCCTAGCGATGGCGCTTCCTCCATCGACACCATCACCGCATTGGTAAACGAAGGTACGTCTACATACTCGATACCTTTCCCCGACTCCTACATCAAAGACTAACACTCCCCTCCCTAACAGACCACACCCACGACATCAAACTGCGCACCATGAGTTGGCAAAAAGCCGCCTGGCTGCTCTGCGGCGACCAAGTCTGTCTAGCCATCATGGCCCAATCCTGGTCTCTTTCCGTTCTCGGCTGGGTACCTGGAATAATCACCATGCTGGTTTCTGGAGTCTTGTTCTGGATTACGTCAATCACGATGCACAAATTCATCATGAAGAATCCGTCGATAAGAGATATTTGCGACTTTGGATACTTTGCGTTTGGAAAGAGTAGAATTGCTTATGAGTTTGCCGGATTCATGTTGTTGGCAAACAATATCTTGCTCATTGGCTTCCACGTCTTGACCGGAGCAAAGATCCTCAACACGTTGAGTGATCACAGTCTGTGTACTGTGGTCTTCTCGGTTATCATGGCCATCATGGGTGTCATCATGTCGGTGCCTCGCACACTCAAGCATGTCTCTTTCATGAGCATGTTCAGTGCTGCTTGCATGGGTATGGCCATTCTGCTTTTCATGATCTTTGCTGGTATCGAGGATGCTCCTGGATACGGATACAATGGCACATACCCCAAGGCTGGTAAAGTCAAGACATATGCCTTCCCTCCTGCTGGAACAACGTGGGTTGCATGCATGAATGCTGTTTTGAACATTACATTTTTGTGGGTGCCGCAGATCCTGTTTCCTACTTTCATCTCTGAAATGGAGAAGCCTCAAGACTTCCCCAAGGCGCTGGCAGTTCTGGCAGGTGTTTCCGGATTTCTGTTCATCATTCCTCCGGCCATTGGCTTCAGATACCTCGGACAGTACGCCACTGCTCCTGCATTTGGATCTCTTGGTGTTGTGGCATACAAGAAGGCTTCCTTCGCCTTTGTCATCGTGCCTACCCTGGTTATCGGTGTAATCTATGCGAACGTATCCGCAAAGTTCGTGTACCACCGCATTATGGGCAAGTCGCGCCACGCCCATTCCAACACGGTCGTCGGCTGGGGAGTCTGGATAGCCGTCATGGCAGGAATCTGGGCCATCGCTTTCATCTTTTCCGAGGTTGTTCCTAGCATGGGTGACTTCTTGTCACTCCTTGGCGCCGCGTTCGACTCTTTCTTCGGATTCATCTTCTTTGCTGTGGCGTACTGGCAGATGTACAGTGGAAGGCTGTTCAGCAGCGCTTCGAGAAGCGTCATGACCATCATCCACGTGTTTGTCATGATTTGCGGACTCTTCTTGTTGGGACCTGGGTTGTATGCTGCTGTCGAGGCCATCATTTCCGATTACTCGGGTGGCACACGTCCCTCCTTTTCTTGCAAAAACCTGTCGATCTGAAGAACGACTCGGGCAGGGGCGTCGGTATGGCGTTCTAGGCTTCGTTTAGGCAATTGGGTTGTGTAGATATCCTTCAATGTTGATTGCTTCTTTCTCTTCAATCTGCTGTTGTCCTCATGATTCTGACGATACACAACTTCTCCCAGCCAGCTTTCTTGCCTGAAGTACCCACAGTCTCAGCTTCCCAGCCACCAGGCCATTGTCTGATCCTACTCTTAATCTCTTCAGGCTTGTTCTGAGCACAAAATAAGACGTATGCAACACCTCTTTGGCTCAAAACACGCGGTATATCGTCCAGCAAACGCTCTGTGACTTCCATACCATCAACACCACCAGCATAGCTCAAAGCAAGCAGATGCGAGTCGCGGTCAAATGCCTCAGAGGAAGACAGAGTGTCTGCAGTGTTGTATCTTGCATGCAAACTGAGATCGGGCAGTTCGGCAGGGACGTATGGTGGGTTGAACACCAGTACGTCAACCTCTCCGTCCTTGAGTGCAGAGGTCAGATCGGCATTGGCGACAGTCAAGAATGGCGCAGCTTTGTTGTCGCAAGCCTTGTGCACTGTCTTGGATGCAGCTATACAAGCTCGGCAGTTGAGATCGGTGCCTAGAGTGCAGATGGAGCGATTGAAGATGGTGGAACTGTTGGCAGCGAGGAAAGCGAGAACGACACCACTGCCAGTGCCGACCTCGACTACGAGCGGGGCATGGTGGGAGCGAAAGTGCGAGCGCAGGAAAGCGGTTTCTGAGGGCGAGGATAGCGTGTCGAGGAGGAGATACGAGTCTTCAGCAGGTTCATAGATTTGGTCGTAGTCGACATGCGACGTGTCTGGCGTGGGAAGCATGGTTCGTGCTGTTGTTTTGCAGAAGATGAATTGAATTGAAAACAATGACAAGCTTCGGGGGTGCCTGCGGAGAGTTTGCGATCGGCGAATCTTCGCCGAGGCAGTCTGGAGTGACGCAACCATCTTTTGTATCGCGACTGCCATTCGAGCTATTCCATCAGATATACCTAGTCACAAAATGCGCGCAGCTTCACGTCTCCTAGCAAAGGCCAGTACCGTTGGTACGCCCTCTGGCGGCCTTGGTGTCGTTCCTCACGCCCTTCTCCCGCCGATTCCGCTCTACCGCCGCCTACTTCGTGGGCACCGAAAGCACCTTCCACCACAGATGCGCGTGCTTGGAGATGAATATGTCAAGAGCGAGTTCCGAGCACACAGAAACGTCGACAACCCCATCTATATCGTAAGCCACCACCATGTGAAGAGCTTTAGGCGAGAAGCCAGGTTGGACTAGAAAAGAGCAATTGTGACTGACAGAGAGGCCAGATCGGGTTCCTTACAGAATGGCAAGGATACGCACAACAGATTGAGGGCGAGAAGTGGAGAGGAGAGAAGATGGACAAGGCAAAGATCGACAAGATGAGTGGTTCGCATCTCACTTGCAACCTTATTCAATCATAGCTATACTGACAGCTTGACAGACGAGCAAATTGCTCAAATGTATGAGCTCATGCAAGCCATCAGAAAGCAAGAGCTGGAGGAGAACGATCCAGAGTTCCAGGCAGCGACTGGCCAAACCCCTGACAAGCAAAACTAGATGACTGACCATGAATGATACCCCTGTCTATAACTTCAATCATGTTGGCATGCCATTCGAATGTAGCGTAACAACTCGATTTTTTTAGGACCTGGACAGTCGTGTGCATGAAACATCGGGTGGTATTCTTGGGGTGATGATGGAGCTTCGACCAAAGATAGCGTGGTTGTCTCAGAGTTCTTCCTCTTCTCGCGGACCAACCTTGGACTTCAAAGACTCCTTCCGGCCTGCTCTCCAAGCCTTGTCCCATACATCAACCTTGCCGCCAAGAAGCTGTGTACTGGTAGGATCAAGTAGGATAACGCCTCTGGCAATCGTCATATTCTTCAGTATGAGTTTTGCGCCAATGCCTAGATTCAAGTCGATACCGTCAACGTCGGTGACTTCGAAGCCGTAGATTTTTGTTCCTTTTGCGTCTTGTAGGAGTAGTTTATGAGGGCCGTTGCTTTTGGTGATGGGAGCAGTGCCATCCCTGACTGGGTCGGCTTCCTCGCCAGGCACGACACGAATGACCTCCCTGCCTTTTGTGGTCTCACCACGTTCTTGAGCCTCGATAGCCTCAACTTGGCTCCATGCACTACGTCCTATGTCTTCGATGTCGAGAACCTGAAGGGGAATGCTATCTGGCGCCCGAAGTTCCTTGATTGTTGGATTCAGCGCATTTGGTGGAAGTGTATTTGTCGGTGTAGCTTTGATTGATGAGGTGAAATCCGAGGCCAGTATACGAAATAGAGCCGTCTTTTGCAGAGCAGGTAGAGGGGTTCCTTGACGACTAGAACTAACAAAAGACTCGATCCATGCCGGTGTAGCAGACAGACCCTTTGATTCTAGAAAAGTCTTGACAGCCGACTGGGCCATGATGAGGAGATTATGTTGAAAATGTCCTCGGCATGAAATCAGTCGTTGTCGATTGCTAGGCGTGCTGGCGTAGCAGATGCGAAGTGTTCTCAAGACACACGAGACATACCAAATCAGCTCACGGTGGTACAACAGATGGCGGCTAGACGGAGCAGCTGGGGGCTGAAACGACTTTCAATGTTAGAGCGTTTGGATGTTGTAACTGAAGAGGCGGTGGATGATCTTGTCGTTGTCGGGCTCATGAAGTCACGCGCACCGGCCATCTCCGCGAAACATGGGGGGTGCATGATTGACCATTTGATTGTTCTTGCTTCTGTGAGCAAGAACATCTGCCACTCTGCTCACCTGGACGTTCCAGCAGGCGCCTTGCCTGCCCAACCACCGTACATCTCTACCTGCGTCTTCTCGTCCACTCCGTCGTAGAAACACCCAAATCTACGGGCCTGCCTCATTCCGCATCCTCGTATTCACACCAAAGAACCCCGCCATCTTCTCTACCACTCTCGCATGCCCTTCCTCACAATGGCCGACTTCATGACCAACCTCTGGGACGCCGTCTTCACTCCTGGCGCCACTCCTACTCTCCTGCTCGCCACAAACATCACCTTTGGTGCTCTTCAGCTCGTCCTTGCCGGTCTGCTCGCCGCTACCTACAGCATCCACTTCTTCATTCTCAGCATTCTGTGTGCCGGTCTCTGGTGGGCCATCAACTGGTTCGCCTACGAATTGCAGCAGGCCCAGCAGAAAGAGGCAGAGGCCGAGCGCATCAGGAAGTCCAGATCCACAGGCAGCACGCCTAAGAAGTCCGTTTCACAACCTGGAGACATGGCCGATGACGAAGCCACCGAGACCGAAGTTGAGCTTGCTGCTGGCGTCAAGGTCAACGTGTCAAATGCCGAACTTGAGTTCAAGCCCACCAAAGAAGACGAACAAATCAGATCTAAGATTCTCAACGAGTTCAAAAGCGGCACGACTTCTACGACTCCAGCCGGTACGACTGGCTTGCAGCCCTCAGAAGGCGAGAGCAGACACCGCAACGTTCCCAGTGATCTGAGTGCTTCTTCGAACGATTTCGGCACCGACAGCGAGTGGATCAAGGTTGACGAGGAATGATTCGTTTAGTGTTGCATTTTGGCATGGACTGGTTCTGAATGGAGTTTTGGTTTTGATGCATCCCTGAATATACCCACCTCGAGAGCAATCGCATGAACAAGGTATTCAACACCTTGACATCTAAATCCCTCTTCCTACAACTTCTCAGTATCGCATCGTCAAGTCTTGTCGACATGTGCTCCGGCGGCTCTTCCTCACGCTCGTGGATAGCATTTTCCGCCAGACAAGAGTTATAAGATATTAACGCTACCATTGTGCTCTTGCACACTAATCTCGAAGATTGAACATGCTTAGTTTGACATGTATGATTTTATGCCTATTGCCCAAGCATTCATCAAGGTTCCACGTGATCGTCGTCGGTGAGGATGGTGCCAAGAAGTGAACGTTGAAGGAGCGTCACAGCGCCAGTTGAGAACGACTGTGAACGCGACTGGCAGCAGCAAGCATCAACCAGCAACCAACCATCTCACCTTGTCCACAATCCTCCCACAACAAGCGCGCATTTCTTAACTGAACCAGTGCGCCCAACATGAAGCTCGTCAGGTGCGTTCTCTCGCCGCCATCGCTCATTGATGCGCATTCCTATCTTGTCGCAATACAGCTAACTCAACTCCAAGGTTTTTGATGAAGTGCCAGAACGAGACGGTGACCATCGAGCTCAAGAATGGTTCGTCTGCAGCAATCGCGCACATCTAGTATCACTACTGACATACCATCACAGGCACAATCGTCCACGGAACCATCGCATCAGTCTCTCCACAAATGAACACAGCCTTGCGAACAGTCAAGATGACTCCCAAAGGTCGCGACACCATCAGTCTGGACACCATGAACATTCGCGGCGCAACCATCCGTTACTACATTCTACCTGATTCGCTACCCCTGGATACACTTTTGATCGACGACGCTCCCAAGCCCAAGAACAAGGCTCGCAAGGAAGCCGCAGACAGAGGTGGTCGTGGAGGAAGAGGTGGCGGCAGAGGACGTGGTATGGGCGGTGGCCGTGGTGGTGGCCGTGGAAGAGGTCGTGGTGGCAGAGGCTTCTGATCAACCAAAAAACACGAGCCGGACTAAGAACAATCATTGCTTGGACGCGACCTCGATTCGGAATCTATTTGTCCTGGAAAAAGCAGACGGCCAGAACGTCAAGGATGTCGTCGATTGTGTCCAGCATCTGCGCGAGCAAGATACCACCCCAGGCCAGACGCATGGTCAAGACTCGCTAAGTCACTGAATCAGACCTAGCGATCGTCGCCAAAAAGGAAAGTCTTACCAAGGAACTTTACGACCAGCGCAGAACCCAGGTCGCTGTTTCCTTACTCTCATGAACTTCAGAAAAAGAAATGCAATTTCGTTTATGATCAAACCCTATGGGCTTTCACTCTGTTCCTACTTGATGCTGTACTAACCCCAGATTCCAATCGTCATTTTTCTCTTCCGCTTTGCTACGTTACAATTCGAACGTCCGTCAGTCGGAGGCGTCGTATGTTCCTTGAAGATACCGACGCAGGCCTCATCGTCAATACACAAAGGAAGTGACGGGAGCTCTGCATGTCTATCATCGGTGTATTGACAAGGGCAGCAACCGCAGCTGTCACATTGCTACCTTGCTTAGCTCTTGCATTCCTGCCAGAACACGATATATGGGAGTGTACTGTCCCGTTCACACCACCGTGGTAGTGCGGTGTGAAGTCTCTTGTCTCATCAATGGCAAGCAGGTCTTTGCGTCGAAGATATACCACAGGTTTACTTACGGCATGGAGAGTAGCGACCGATTGACGGTCCCGAGCAATAAATGCTGTCACCGCGAGGGTATTAAGAAAGTGATGATGCTGTCGAGTGACGGCCACGGAGAATTGCCATGTCGTCGTCATATCATCCACCGCCTGGCATATTGCCGCCTCTTGATTCGTCCGGCGACTACGGGCCCGCTACCGACAGCGAGGTAGCCACTCAGCGCCGGACGGTATGTCCCACGGCTATCCACGGTGAGTATCATAACAAGCCGCTTCACTACCACTCGAGCGACTGAGCCGGCGCAACTTCAATCTCGTCTACTTTTTGCCCACCAATTCGCACCACTTTTTAGTACATCTCGTTCTCCATCATATCCACTACCCCTTTCAGGAATACGCATCACATAATGGCTTCCACTCCCAATCTTACCGACCGTGAGAACCAGCTTCTTGTTGCCATCTTCCAATGCCTCAAGTCTCCTCCTGAGGTAAGTAAGCATCTGCACCTAAGACCCTGTCACAATCTCATCGTCTGGCGGTCCTTATTCATACCAAGCGCTTCATGCCACCCCATCCACCAAATTTCACATTTTACACACACACACACACACACACACACACACACACACACACACACACACACACACACTACGATCATACTAACCAACCCTCTAGGTCGATCTCGACAAGTTTGCTGCCATTAGCGGCTACAAGACTCGTGCTTCGGCCAACACCGCCTTCCACAAGCTGAAGGCCAAGATTGGCAAAGCTGAGACTGACACTGAAGCTGACGGCGCCGATGCTGGCGAAGACGCTGAAGCCGACGCCGAAGACACCTCCGTTGCTCCCTCGGCCACCAAGAAGGCCCGCGGCAAGAAGGCTGCTGCTGTTAAGACTGAAGAACCTGAGACTGATGAGGATGATGAGTCTGAGGCCATCGCTATCAAGGCCAAGCCCAAGTCTGCCAGAGCTGCTCTCTCCAAAAAGGCTGCTGCTCAGCCTGCTGCTTCCGTTCGCCGTAGCGCCCGCAACTCCTTGAAGGCCAGCAAGCCTTCCATCAAGGATGAGTCTTCTGGCGACTCTGAGGAGGAGGTTGTCAAGAAGCGTCCCATCACCCTGAAGAGAGGCAAGATCGTCTACCCTACCGAGGAGGAAATGCGCAACATTCCTTCCACCGTTGCTGGTGCTGAGGCTCCTGCCGCTACTCCTGAGGTATGTGACTTGATGCTTGCTTATGTGTTGATCATACTGACCCACTTCAGGATGCTGCTGCCAACACCAATGCCCTCAAGCGCGCTGCCACCGAGCCAGGCAGTGACTCCGACGAGCTTGCCAATGACACCAAGCGTGTCAAGGTCGACACCCACACTGTCGAGCACAATGTTGGTTCCACCGTCGAACCTACTGACGGCGTCGTCGAAACCGTCGCCACCACCACCACCTCCGTCGTCTCCACCGACCCCGTCGTCGAGACCTACATCGTCAACGACCCTGAAACCATCGACCCCTCTGCCGACATCACCATGGAAGTCGACGGCGCTTCTTCCGACGTGGACGCTGAAGGTGACACCGATGTCGCCTCTGACGTTGCCTCCAACGTCGCCTCTGCTGCTACCAGCGGCGACCACGATGACATCTAAACGCTGGGAGGTTTGATCGTTTCTCTCGGGCTGGTGTCTCGGGAGTTCGGGTCGTTCTGTCGTTCTGGGTCGTTTATCGCTAGTTGTATAGCGGCAGTTTTTCTTTGTCAACAGGCCTGGAGGACCTTGAGCTGTGGTTAGGCAGTTGAGAATTACAAAAGTTGTGCTTACCTATGTTTGTGGTTTGTGTTGTGACTTGTTTGCTATTGCGTGATTTTATGTGTCATTCGTCGTGACTTGATTTTCCTCATTTACATGTTTCTTTTACTTGTGCTCTTGACTCTCGCCAATGGTTTCTTCCATCCCAAACACACATACTGCAATTTTAGGTATCTACAAAAATGCACAAAGTATTCAGTTCTTGGAG
The DNA here is from genome assembly GCA_024195585.1 of Aureobasidium sp. EXF-3400. Lineage (NCBI taxonomy): Eukaryota > Fungi > Ascomycota > Dothideomycetes > Dothideales > Saccotheciaceae > Aureobasidium > Aureobasidium sp. EXF-3400. The sequence continues at coordinate 123,645 of SWBL01000046.1, forward strand.
TCTGTCCACTGAGAGCCCTCCATAACAAGCAAATCGATTGGACTCTTAGTGGACAAGCAGCAAATCAGGATACCATTATGACTTTTTATAGTATTACTTTATATAGCCTTCGAAGTCGAGATGCAGAAAATTTCTTTGATATACAATGTATCTCGAATGTGCAAGTAGTGGTTTTAAGTAGTTGTAAGAATGCAGGATTGTTTCAGGGTTTGATACTGTGCCATTGAGAGTGACTTCTCATGGGAGAAGAGATTGGGCTTTCAGTGGATATGCTTGAAGCTAGGAACAAACAGTGACATTTGATAAGTGACTAGAGCCTTGCTGCGATGGCAGTCGCTTGCTGTTCGAACATCAGCTAATCCTTCTTCACGCCGAGCACGAATGGATCTGCGTCATCTACACTCGCCTCAACAGTGTTCGAGACGGATTCGTGGCGCTCCAAAACTTGCGAAACGCTCTTGCGCCTGTTGGCTTCCGCATCAACATCGACCTTTTCGGTAGTAATGCCTTGCCCGATGCCGACAACCTTAGCAGCGATGCAGTCTTCCGCATAGGCAATGTTATCGCAGAGGGCAAGGGGTTCGCTGTTCTTAGCCCCGAACAAATGGCAGACCTCAATCTGCCTGCGCTCACGGAGGCAATTCTCGCTGCCATGATTGCACAATGTGAAATCAAAGGCTTAACAACTCTTAGTAAGAAGGAACTGCAGGTGATCTGCGAGAACAACATTCCGAAGCTTAATGAGCTGCTTCTTAAGCACGAGGCAAAGCGTGGGCAGAAAAGAGCTGGTAGTGACTTGGACACTAGCGTTGAAAACAGCAGGGTTCAGATCGCGGCTGCTCTTCATACAGAGGAGTCGCGCGCCGCTTGGGACAAGCTTTCGCCGCAACAGCAACGTGAAGTGGTGTCAAAATGGCAATCTCTGAAGAGCCTGGATGAGGAGGATTGAGGTGCTTGATGTGAATTGGGAGCAAATATACCTGCGACCCGTGACAAGGTACAAGACAGGAGAAAAACTTGATGAGCATCTTGACAGCGAATATCACAAGCACATGATGTGAGATCTCGAGTCCCACATGACCCAGGCTGACATAGAGGCTCGTCAGAAGGATCAAAAGGCAGCAATGCTCAAGACGAAGAAGGAGAGAATGTATGAGAAGAATCGCAGAGAAAAGAAGTTCTCATGTGACATTTGTCAGAAGGGCTTCAAGGTAATCTTCGACCTGAAGGTTCATCTGAAGACGCCCTCGCACGCCACTGCCCAGAAGACTGCCAGAAATAAAACCAAGAAAGAGTTGCCAAAAAGACCTCTTGAGGACATCTTGAGAGTCACTCCCAACAGAAGGGTCCATATGGTAAGGAAGTGGTTGATACGGGAGGGTGTATGCATAGTCGAGAGTCACGGACAGACTATGAAGAGCCATCTGACCTTGAGCAACTGCAGAAACCCATCCTGCCCGTCCTCGTGTTCTTTTCATAGGACATGCGTGTCAAGGTGACGACAGAATCATCGTCAGCATGACAAGCTGCCGAGATGGCCATTGAGCAAGTTCCCAACACAGGCATACCGGCATGCAGCTTCCTCTCCATCCCGAATGCCAGAACACACAACATGACGAAACCAAGCACCAGAGCGATGATTGCGGAAAATGTTGAGGTTCCGTACGTAATGCGTTGATGCGAGTATTGGCCCATAATGTCGTAGGTCTGTATAGCGACGACATTGAGAGCTCGCGTGGCGAAGAAGTGGATCAAAATTAGAGAGATTAGAAGCAATGCAGAGAAATGAGGTTTGATGCTGAGATAGTATGTGCTTTGAGCACCTTGTGCAGGCAAGGTGACCCTTAGAGGTGTTCGGGTCTTCACAAAGGCGTTGAGTTCAGCAGCAACGAACATGCGTGACCAGATATGGTTGTAGAATAAGTATGTCACCGATATAATTAGATGTATGGAGCCAAGGCCAGTAAGGTTGGCGAGAAGACCACGTGTAGACGTTGGGGTTCGCAGATTAAGTGGCTGGTAGTTGGACAATTCGTCGCTGTTGTACACGATCAAGACTGCAGTTGCAATGGCAAAGAAGGCAAGAAAGAGGCAATTGAGAGACAAAGCACAAGTTTCGGTGTCGACTGCTGCTCGCCAGACTGGCCACTTGCGTTTCCATATGGTGATATCTTTTTCCGAACGTCGGAAGCCGAACTTGTCAAACCTACTTTTTGGTGAGTGGACCGCGGGAATCGCAAGTACTGCATTCCTTAAGGTCAGAGGGTCTGGATGTATCAGGAAACTGGCTACGGCATCTCCGACAGTGGCTCAAAGGTGTTAGCTCGGCACTTGTACCAGATGATTGCTATAACATACCAAAAGGTCGAAACCTGCTTGATGCCAGACCAGCCAAGCATCCGAGCTCCACAAACAAGCAAACAATGATGCCAATGAGGACTTGAGTATCTATATCCACACCACACTCGGGCTCAAATGTCTGAGCGAGGCAGTATTCAACAGGATAGGATATTGCCGTGCAATAATAGTCCCATACAGGGACGTTCCAGACGTTGCCAGTTCCGAAGTCAAAATCTGTGTCAAGACAGTGTTTGCGGGAGTGGAAGATGGAGGCAGTGCCGTTCGTATTGAACCAATCGATTTGGTGTACACCCTGGTATCTGGGGTTCACGGCCATCTCTGGATAATGTAGTTCACAGTCGACGAAACCATCCAATGTGTTGCTGGTATTGGAGGAACTTATCAGTAGTACATTGGAAAACTTGGGAGGCATCTGCAAGGAAGAGTACGCGGTTCGACATTCGGCGGGTGATGAATGGATCAAGTCTGTCGATTCGTCCCGTATCTGCTCAAGTAGGGAGTCAAAGCTGATTGCCGTAAGTGCTGCTTTGGCCGACGATGAAACGGCATGATACTGTTCCGCTTTCGTGAGGAATATAGACTGTTCTGATGCTGCATCTAGTCGAGATCCTTTGAGATAATCCACAGTCACCAGAGATGCTACTCGGTCTGTTGTTGCCAAAGTCATGAATACCATGGAGTTGTGACTTGCGAAGGATTAGCTCAGAACAGAGAGGACTCATGGCTGAACAGACGCAACTTACAGATAGGGCAGGAGTATAGAGGTTGTTGCCAGCAAAGTTGCTAGAGCTAACCTACGCTTAGATATCCATCTGACATTCCGCAGTCCTCCAACGCCTATATGCACCCATCGATCTCGCGAATGAGCATTTTCGACTTCATTCCTAGTTGGCGAAAGCAGAAGTTGAACTCCATGTGAACCCGCAGCAAAAAGCAGAACCGCGAAAGCACATGTAGCGAAGCTGGCGTACGCTCCTGTCTTTGAAGCTTGGGAACAAGTTCCACTGAACACCTGCACCACGCCATGTCTAACATGAAGGTTATCGTGTATCCAAATCAGGAACGCGAGATACGTGACCAGTAACAGGCCAGCGAATGTGGTGTTGATAATGACGATGGTGCGCCAGGTGGGATGCTTACGGATGACCGAACTGTAGGTGATAAGTCTCTCACGACCATCATTCATAGCAGCGGAATGATATCTCGAGCTGTATGACCATGCGACAGAATTCGAAGACGGTGCGAGCGATGGCATATGGTGTCACGAACTTGTCGCTAAGGTTGGATGTCGTGGAGTTTGAGTAAATAAGTGCATCTTCCTCGGACAAGACAACTCGAAGAGTACTTGGGCTAATGGGTAACTGGTGGCTGAGTAGGATCAGGCTGGAGTAGTGCGTTGGTTGCACCATGATGATTGGCTGCCTTGCCGCCAAGAATTAACTATTGGTGGTATACACATGCAAGCCATCAATTGTGCGGCAACAGAGAGAAAGCCTCGGCGGCGAATTTTACATCAGCCTAGTGAGTCTTGATATGGAGCTTGCATCGTTCTGTGCCGAAAGACCTTGTGATCATGATTGCAATGTTCGACGTCTTGTGTATGCATGGCATGGTATGGTCAAATCATCAATCATGGCGGAAACCATAGATAGATGGTGTTCTCGAACTCAGGCCTCGATCATACGAGTCTTTGGAAATCTTTCCTCGTACAAACAATGCGTTGGAAGTCGAAGCAAGAGGGGCAGCTGAAGGTCGTTCTTGAACGTTGAGAACACACGGAATGACGTGACTTTACGTTGCCAACCTCGGCTAGTCGCACCTTTGCACCTTCTCCACTGTCAACTCGACTTCTTGCCCTCCATGCTCGCTTTGCAATCGCACACGCAGGCACACATCACCGAGTCGCTGGAAAGCGGGCAGCTTTGCTAAACTTTAGCGTATCATGCGTTGGACAGACGAATACGACCAACTGACACTTCAGCCGGCAGCTCGTCATCACGGTTGATGTATTTCTATAGAGTTTCCCCGCCATGAACAGGGATCGACTTCTTGCATATCATTTTGCGGAGAGGGGTTGAGGTGGAGTCATGACATTATCCAAGAGCCGAAATGTCTTGCTTGTGGGCAAGAAGAAGCAAGCAATTGCTAAGCACTGGACTATAAAGGTAGGATTCTGTGTCGACTTTTACCCTGATATCTTTTCAAGACATCAATCGCCAAGATGCATCATACTTCCATTCTCGTAACCTCTCTTCTGGCTGTCGGGGCTCTTGCGTGGCCGACACAAGATGTGGGATCCGACGAACTGACTGTTCAAACGTCTTCCGGCCTTGTGTATGGAAACAAAGACCCAGAATATCCCAACGTTCGCCAATTCTTTGGCATACCTTTTGCACAACCGCCCACAGGAGCACTCCGTTTCGAACCTCCTCAACCTTTGCCGGTATCTGCTTCGAGGAAGACAATCAACAATACAGAACTGCCACCTAGTTGCATGCAATATCTCAATACTGTCAGCCCTGGAGTTTACGTTGACCAGATCCTCGAGTTTGGTCTTCAAGGCAAGAACGGTACCGGAGCAATCAGCGAGGATTGCTTAACTCTGAGCGTCTGGGCTCCAACCAGTAACAGCAGCCAGTCTTGCCAGAGCAATGAGCTGCTTCCTGTCCTCATCTGGATCTACGGAGGTGGATTCGTTACTGGAGGACAAGACGTCCCCTATCAAATTCCCAGTCAGTGGATTCAGCGAACGCAAGACCACATTGTGGTTGCCATCAACTACCGTCTCAACATTTTCGGCTTCCCAAATGCGGCAGGATTGAGTGACCAAAACGTGGGTCTACTTGATCAGAGAGCAGCAGTCGAGTGGGTGCGTGACAACATCGTCAGGTTTGGGGGTGACCCTTCACGAATGCTTCTTTGGGGTCAGTCGGCTGGTTCAGCCAGTGTAGACTACTACAACTACGCCTACCCCAAGGACCCTATCGTGTCTGGCTTCAGCATGGACTCTGGCACGGCATTCATTGGCATCACTTCCGATGACCCTCAATACACCAACTTCACTTTCGTTGCTTCTCAGCTCGGTTGCGCCAACTCGTCTTCTCCACAGGACGAGCTTGCCTGTGTACGCAAAATCCCTGCCTCTACCATCGAAGACTTTGTCAAGAACTACCAGGAGAATGGCACCACACCCTCTATCAGTTTCCTTCCTTTTGTCGACGAGAAGGTTGTCTTCAGCAACTATACCGCCCGTGCACTTGCAGGACTTCAAGCAAATTTGCCGGCTATTATCGGCACAAATGCTCAAGACGGCGTACCCTTTGCTCCCTACAGTCCTTCCGGACCAAACGCTACACTTGCCCAGTTCGCACTCTTGACAACCTTCTTCTGCCCTGCTACCGAGTCTATCCGTTTGCGCCAACAGACCAACCGCCCTACATACCGTTACGTCTACAGCGGCAACTTCTCAAACATCTCGCCGTCAGGTTGGCTGGGTGCTTACCATTCTTCCGAACTGCCTTTGCTATTTGGCACTTTTGACAACTTCAGAGGCCAAGGCCCTGTATTGGAGAACCAAACTAGTGTTGCCATGCAAGATGCTTGGGTAGCGTTCACCAAGGGTGGTATGACCGGCATCGAGCAAACAGGATGGCAGGAATACGAGATGCTTGGCGAGAGCACAGTGAGAGATTTCGGAGATGGAGTGGCTGTCAAGGATGTTGATTTGAAGTATTTGGAGAACCTTTGTGATGGAGCCAAGCCCAACTATTCTGTTTGAGATGGTTGATGGAACAGACAATTTAGCTCAATTCTGTACGACGCTCAGATATCGTAGTCTCTATAGTTGACTCTGCACCATCTCAGCCCTTTCTACACGCTTCACAGTCTTGCTGCTCTTTGCCTCATCATCCACACCCTTAACAAGTCCTTCCACAACTTCAGCCACGGCCAACAACTTCTCCTCTCTCAGCCTTTTGCCGACCAACTGCAAGTTCACTGGCGCATCTCTGTATTTCTCCGCCCCGCCCTGATCCCAGAACTTTCTGTACATAGCATCCTTGTCACCCAAAATGTCTGGCGTATCTTCATCCCAAGTATCTGTCGGTGAAACCTTTGTAACGGGTAACACCACACCAGGCAGATCCGTTGCGTTGAAGACAGCAGTGTAACCCCAATACTTGCTTTCGTCATGTGCAGAAGCTACGGAAGCGTTGACTGGACACAACAAGGCGTCTATACCTGTTTCTCTCCATTGCAGTGAGAATGCCGTCCTTAAGCGGTCACGCAGGGAGTTAAGTTCCCAGGTCTGCTCGACGGTGTGGCGTGTTGGTGATGCGCTGTCTATGAGCCATTGAATCATGGGTACTGCAGGATCGGAGTCTTGCGTCAGAGTAGACGTGTATTCCTCAGCACCGTCCAGGAAGTATGCGGTGTTGATCCATTTGAGCAGAGAGGTGTGGAGACTCGGATCCCAAGACACGACTTCGTGGCCTGCCTTGCGAAGCTTGTAGACCGCCTCTTTGAGCGCGCGCTGGATGGGTGGGTGAGGAGAGACTGCCCCGTCATGCCACAAGACTCCAATCCTGAGCTTCTTCGGCAGAGTCTGAGGGGATTCGTTTCGCCATGGCAGATCAATGAGACTGGGCTCAAAGTCCCAAGGTTGTGCGTCCAGGGCTACTTTACAGAATAAACGCAAATCGGCGAGGGAGTTTGCCATAGGGCCAACACAGCCGATTATGTTTTCCATGCCGGCGTGCAGTCCGCTGAGGCCGGAATGAGGGATCCTGGCTACAGAGCATTTTAGACCCCAGCCTCCGCAGAAGCCACTGGGACAGCGAATACTGCCGCCAATATCTGTGCCAATACCCAAGGGTGAGCCTCGCATAGCTACCAGAGCGGACTCGCCTCCAGAGCTTCCTCCAGAAGTGAGGTTGGTGTTGAAAGGGTTCGTCGTACGGCCAAAAAGGTTTGAATGTGTTTCAAGAGCCATAAGGGTTTGTGGGTTGGTAGTCTTGACGTGAAAGACTGCTCCTGCTTCTCTAAAGACTTTGCAGATCAAGGCATCACCTGAACATGGTGCATCTACCCAAGAGATCAAGCCGGAAGTGGCTGGTGTGCCCTCTAGAAAAATGTGTTCTTTGACCGATATAGGCAAGCCATGGAGAGGACCAATCGGCTTGTTGTGCTTATGCATGTAATCATCTAGCTCTTTTGCTCGCTCAAGGGCAGACTCGAACATGATGAGTGCGAGACAATTGGTGGCTTGGTGAGCTAGAGCAGCTCGCTTGCAGAATGCCAAGGTCACTTGGTAAGATGTCCATGTCCTGGTGTGGATGTACGAAAGGATATCCACAGCTCGTTGTTCAGTGATGAAGAGCTCCTCCTTAGACATAATAGAGGAACACTTTCTAGGTAGATCCATGAAGTTGTGGCCACGAAGAAGATCCTTGTCAACTAGCCATGCCGAGGGAATTGCATCAAGAATCTCTCTTTGCTTTCTGGCGGCAACGTGATACCATGACGGAGTTGTGGACTGTGACATGATATCAAATACCAACGGTCAGCGTGAGAATGGGAAAGAAAGAAGTAACGAAGGGGAAAAGAAGATGAATCGAACTCAAGATAACAACAAAAAGGCCACCAGGGCGACACTCTGCCTTTTATAGACCCTTGAACCTTGATGATACGGGAGTCCCAACGGCAGGGGTACTCCGAAAGTCAACTTTGCAGCCATTATCAATCGCGACCTTTGCAGAATCCAGGTCTGGACATGATAACCACAGCCATGCAGATGAAATGTGGAGCGGTGAATGCGCTGGCTGTGCAAGGCCAGAAGATAAGGGCGAACCGAAGCCTTCGGTTCGCGCTTCCCTCTCTGGCTGTCGAAGCTCGGACACATCTGATAAGACAGCGTCAGCGGATCAGATAAAAGGTTGCTTAGACTGCAAGTGGCATCCTGATGAAGACGCATATTGTTCTTTGCACATCTCGTTCATTCAATCAAGAAACGGTTTCCCAGTGTTCGATGAGTCACTTGATTTCCATTTACCTATCCTTCTTACACACTCACCTCTAAAGCAGCACTTCCAACGTGTCCAGAGACGTGCAAGGTCTGCGCCCAGCACTACCTGCCGAAGTTTGCTGTCTGTCATCCAATCGCACCACGCGCTATGGTGCCTTACAGCGACACCGAAGCCGCACAAACTACTGCAGACTATGTCAAGCGTATCAACGATGATCGCGATGCTATCCGCGCCAAGCTAGAGATGTATGGCGACCTTCTTCTGAAGCGCTGGCAGCGAAAGAGCATCGAGAAGCGTGCTACAGTCGTACGTACAGCAATGCCAGAGATATACTCTCGCCGGTTCCAGAGTGCCAGGCTGCTATCCGACAACAAGCGAGCTTTTGCACAGCACTACTCGACCATCAGCATCAAGAAATTCAAAGCTCGTGGGGCCGAACAGTGCATGACGGACAGCATGCAAGCGCTCAAGCTCCACAACGACTCGCACCGCAAGCAGCAACTCCTCCCTTTCATCGACATCGAAACGCTATCGCAAGACTACATGAGCCTGTTGGCTTTGCTCCACCACCGCTCTGGTCCCGACATCACTGACTGGGTTATGCATGACTTTGAACATCTCAGAGCGGCTTTAATTGGACGATGGGACCACCTGCTTTCAACCCACACTGTGTCATCATGTATGGCAAACATCTTGGCCGACTGATCCCATGGAATAAGCAGTCCGCGCACCGTCACGACATCATCGGCTTTCCCCGAGCAGTACTCATCCTTGAGGCACAAGCGACATTATTCGCCTTCCTGTGCAAGACAGTCGAGATCCTGCTTGAGCCGAGCATTCAAGGAGCTACGGTTGGCCACCAACAGTGGGATGTACTCATGCAGAGCGACTTTGGTAAGATTGGTCCGAAGCCACTCGTGGGCCGACGTCTGGAAGCTTTCCGCAGCCCACCACGACTCGATATGGCCACCATCGTCGAAACCCTGGTCACCCAAACAGAAATCATGTTCGACGAGCTCTGGCTGCAGCAGACTGACCCGTTGTACTTGCGGGCCCACTTGGTACAAGCGAAGGACAGTGAATTGCATGATCGCATGGCGAAGGAGTCGCGTGAGGAATGGGTCTTGGAGTTCGCTTTGTGTTACAGTGTGTGGGCCGACAACTTCCAAACTGCGCTCGATCTAGCTGTTTTCGTATTCAAGATGCAAGAAGACCTTGGCCGCGGGGTATGTCCTGGAAAATCGCTACCTCCAGAGTACGAGGCTATCCTTGTGTTGTTTCAGAAGAATATGGAGCAGATGTTTCAGGGTCAGCTTCGCGATCTTCGATGCCTGGTGATCCAGGAGAAGCCTTTCCGGGATTATTTTGAAAACCTAGGAAGAGGCGGCGAGCTTAAAGTCAAGCTATCGCCTGAAAAGATGCTTCTGGCCAACCCAATGCTCTGGAACATGATTCAGCTTTACACAAGAAGCGAATCGCATTCATCCACCTTCCACTTGGCTTTCATCGACCATATCATGCGCGAAGATGCAAAAAACGAGAAAAACCGTATCTCCCCATTGCTGGCTACACATATAGCCAGTATGATTGCTGTAGACGATATCATGTCGAGCCTGCGGTACCATCGACCTCAACACGGTGTCTCCGTTGACGCCGAAATGCTTGCTGAACTCGCTGCAGAATTGCCACGTACGCTGCCCGAACGCCAGCAACAAGCTTTAGGGTGTATGTATGCCTACAAAGGTTTCATGTGGCCGAAGCTTGAGGCTTTCATGAAGCTGCCACCCCCGCCATCAGAGGAACCTTATGTGCTGCTCAAATATCTAAGGCCGCTGGACGAGGCATTGCATCAATTCTGGCAATGGGCATGTGTTAGCTTCTTCCATGAGATCGAGCGCAGTGGTCAGTCCCTGCATCTGTACTCGGACCCGATGTTCCTTACTATGATTGGAACTATGCAGATAGAGAGAGCGCGAAGAGCGTTATGGTACGCCAACTTAGAGCGAGTTGCTAGTGAGCAAGGTAAGACTTTCCCAATCGCTGAAAGAATAGCAATATTGATATGAATGCAGAGGGTAGCAAGCAAGTATCAGCTACCCAGCCAATCAGTGCAGCTTCTGTCAGTTCAACACCACTGCAGACTACCTGGGGCGAAGCAGCAACACCAGCTTTTATACGGCCCGCGGCAAAGTCCAAGTTGAAGACGAGACCATCGTACCCGACATCTCCGCCCACTGACAGCATGTCATGGAACACTGATCCCGTCGCCCCTCCTCCAAGCCCGCAAGCCTTCTCAATCCTGGTGTCCTCGAAGAGCCTAACCCTGTTCGTGCGCATGTTCACGGCAGACCCTAGTACGCCAGGCGAGATCTACTGGACCGATTTTGTCTCGGCAATGGCTGACGCTGGCTGCTCCGTCATGCCCGGTGGTGGCTCTTGCTTCACGTTCACCCACGTAGATGAGAAGGAACAGAAGCACTCGATGGTCTTCCATTGTCCTCATCCTGAGCCGAGCATGAGTAAGGAGAGGCTGAGGTCATTTGGCAGCCGCTTGAATAGGCGCTGGGGCTGGAGCGAGGCAACTTTTGCGGTGAAGGTGTGAGAAGATGGAGATGAATTCAGTGGCATTTGGGAATTATGCTGCTGACTGTTGGCGGTGGTTCTTGACAGTGGAGGTCGACTCATCGTAGACATGCAAAAGAGGGAGCATGAGACAAAGGCACACAAGACAGGGGAACAAAATGGCGACCGGTAGCCAAGTAATGGAGGATGTTCACCAAGTGAACCAATGATGAAACTGTCTGTAAACATCGAATCCAAGATAATGTCTCCAGGTTTGGTCGTGCTTTCTTTGGCTCTTTTCACTCCTTCCACCTGAATGGATGATTGAAGAAAGTAAGCTTGAAAGGCAGGAACGCCTTCGTAGAAGCGCAAAAAGAATCGCTGATCAAGGGGTTCGAACAAAAGATCAGAGACCCAGCGATTCTGTGGTTTGACATACCACTCAGGATGAAGGCCACTGCAGAAGGCTGCCACTACACCACAAAACCTGCTGGTTCTCCTTAAATATGACCTGAGCGCACATCGTATATAAAGGTTGGAAAATGATGATGTCGTTGATTCAGATATCGCTGTTCCAGCGTACTTGATTTGGAGTTACTTGTGCACTTTCCCGTACTCTTGTCTAACTGGCAATGCTCAAGTGATACTTTCTATAGGCTTTCTCACATCAACAGACGGCGATCTATGGGTTTGCGCAGTCTTTTCAGTCCTCTATTTATGCCAATGCCATCCTTCACAAAGCAAGTAATCCGGCTCAGTAGTCTAGTGGTTTAAGACGTCTTGCAGAAATTACAGGTGGACCTGATACCGTATCAGTCGCAAGGATTATGTGGGTATCACGGTCCTGAGCTGTAAACAAGGAGACCCGAGTCCGACTCTCGGCTTGGCCATAACCTTTTTACTTCTCGCTTCGTGATGGTTCTTGCCGTCTGTGGCAATTCGCAAGATACTTTGATGTAATGGCGGGTCCATTGGGGGTGACCCCCAACAGTATCGGCGCAGTAAAATTTTGTCAAGGTCAGCGAGCTGCGCACAGCAAGCAATGCATCTGTGGAGACCCAGGCTAATCCAATCACTCGATTATACAGCAATGACAAACCACTCTCGAGCAACTTACACATCATGGAGTGGAGAGCAAGACCATGATATAAGCTTGCTCATCCTCAGCCAACGCATTCATGCATGTTTATGATGCTTTCTCGTTCTTGCAATCTCTAGAGGACATTGTTCATGGATGTTGACCTCTAGTGTTGTCCACTTCTTAAGCAGATACAAACTTGTATGACACAAGTACAGAGTTGTCCCACTAAGATGATCCTGAAAAAAGCCTTTAGATATAAACAGTAATGTGGCTCGAAATCTGTGTGTTATTAGGTCAACTTAAGCAACAAATCCTGTCTGATGGTCTAATCTCTACCACATCTATCCTATCTCATGATATATCATAACCTTCGTAACCTCGAACTCCAACATCATCCTATCATCTCATCATTCAAGCTTTGCCCTTCTTTCCACCAAACACATCCTTAGCAAACTGCTTCAAGAACCCAGCGGTCTCAACAACAGGCAACACAACCGAAATAGCCGTACTAACAAACACCCAAATAAAGCTAATCACAACCCAACCTGTAAAGAAGCCTTTGGAGAAGACATAGTGGCTGAAGAACATCGGCATAGGAACCAAAAAGTCCATGATAAAGGTTAGGACGAAAGCAGCAATACATGCAAGTTTGAAAGCGCCGCGAAGAGAGTTTGGAGATTCTTCGACGAGGCGGTCGGCAGCGCGTTCGGCGTCTTCGTGTTCGGCGATGGTGGAGTTTGGGTGGTGGGATTGGGGCAAGGGTTCGGAAATTGATGGTGTAGAGGAAGTGTCCTTTTCAGGAGCTGGTGCCTTTTCGTCGTCGCTGGGTTCGACAACTGCGGTTGCGGCGTCGTATTTTCCTTCTTGCATCTGCTTTTGTTGCAGTTGTGACTCGACTACCATTGGACCTTCGGCATTGATGCTTCGAGTAATGGCCCAGTCGAAGTTCTGGGGCTTGATAAGGGAAACCGCAACGGTGAGGATGAGACCAGATGCCACAGCCCCAAGATTACCTGCCAAAGTAGCGTACTCGGTTCCCGTGGTGGCAATGGTAACTTCACCGAAGTATACTTTGGCGACGGCAAGCCAGGCAGCAATACCGACGATTAGACCACCAAAAGCACCAGTGATTGCACCGGCGGCAGTTTGCCCTGTCCAGGTAATGGCGAAAGCAGCAGGGAAGACTGCACCACCGATGATGAGTCCCATGACCAGGAACAGCCAACCGAGATCAATGCCGATAGCGTTCCAGATACAAGCGAAGACAGCCATGGTCAGACCGAACACGCAGATCATGGCGTGAGATACGAAGATTAAAGACGAAGGGGAAGCAGTTGGCTTGATGTATCGCTTATAAACATCAAAGGTCAACAGAGAGGAGACAGCAATCAGTTCGGCCGAGGCACATGAAGTGACTGCCATGAAGAGGACGATGAGGAGAGCCACAGCACCACCTTTGCCTAGTAATGCTTGAGCTGAGTATGCTGCTGCAAGACCGGCGGAAATGTCGCTGCTAGAAGGTACGTTAGGGTAGGTTGGGAAACGAGGGTTGTCGATCAGTGCCACGGCACAAAGACCTAAAGTAGTAGCAAATCCGAAACTATGCGCTCAGTCAGAATGAGATTTATCATTCGTTTCAAGAACCCAACGTACGGAATAGCGAACCAGGCAATGCCACCCATGATATAAGCTTTTACAGCAGTTGTGGGTCGGGAAGCAATGGCACGCTGCCAATAAGCCTGGTCGAGAAAGACAGTACCACAACCAGAGCAAAGCTGGATCACACCAAAGATCAAGGCATAGTTCGACTTGAGCGTCATGTAAGAACCGTCAATGTTGCCTTCGACCGGTCTCTGTATGGCTGCCTTCTTGAGTAGTTCGTACATTTCTCCTGGGGACCCGATGAGGTCGTTGGTGGCGTATGCGTTGAACATGAAGTAGAGGATAATGATCATCAAGATCAATGTGTGACTGTAGTCGCAGAGGAATGTTGCTCGCAGACCGCCGAGAACGACATAGGCACATACACCGATCGGGATAAGGAAGATAGCCGCATAGACATTCATGCCAGTCAGAGCAGTTACAACGGCTGAGCCACCCAAGAGTAGTTGGGAGCCGACCAAGATGTTGGTGATAAGAGCGAAGAAAAGGAAAGTGAGGTGGGCGTAAGTTCCGTAACGGACCTGGATGATTTCAAGATATGTGTGGGCGCGAGGTGCATTCATCTTGACTTTGCAAGCAAGAATGGCGAACATGAAGATCTGGACCGTGGCACCAGCAGCGTACCTGCAAATCGTTAGTGATGGCTCAGGTCTAGGTTTCCATCTCCCTCGGCAAGGTGTAGCAATTTTCTGAGCTATAGTAATGCATCAATCGTTCTGAGATCAGGCTTATATCCACAGAGAGCTGAGAAGACAAGGTCTCTCAGTGGACATCTCTCCGAATCTCGAGAACGTTGTGCATTTTTATAGCTACACAAGTGATATACTCCTGTACGGTGGATAAGGGACGACTTACCAGAAAGGTCCGGCAACACCATATTCGTATGCCACAGTAGCGCTTTGTAACCTAGCATGAAAGTTAATAACATTTTCTAATATTTCAAGAACATATAGCCCTCACAAGGTTGCGGCCCCTATGAAAATACAATTAGCATGTCTTCAGAAAGCGTTGTATCATTTGGCCTCACACGTCCACGCCGACACTATTCCACTGGCAATCAGGCCCGGCTTAATGCTTCGAGAAGCAGTATTGAATTCCTCGCTGGTCTTGGTGTTGAATCGTGTATACTTGTTTTGAAGGTGAGAGATGCCCATCATCAACTATCAGTAGCATTAGTATGTTAGACAAGGTACTTTCGAGACCTGCAACTCACAAAAGAGAAGAAGAATCCAGCTCCAATCACCACACCATAGCCAGCGCCAGCTGGCAAGATTTGTGCAGAAGACGACATTGTATAACTACTCGCGTATAACAATTCCTGGAAGGAAAGAGCTGCTCTGTGCTCCAGGCTTGGGGAAGGAGCGCCATTATATCTGAGTCTGCTTGCTGCAGATATCGCATTCACCTACCTTGGCTTGTCACCGATAACGTGCTCAAGAGGCAAAGATACTGCATATTTTCGTGGAGTCTGCACCCATGTCGAGCTTGTCAACCCCCCATCATGTGAAACTCATCAAGGTATCCCGATAAGAAAGTTGGGGTAACTGGCCATTGGCACATAAAACCATATCGCCATTTGGAGAAGGTGAAGTGGTTTGGGTGGTGGGGTCTGGGGTTGGACAGTGTCGATCATTTCCTATCTGGCGGCCAAAACGCGCAGCGGGCTGGCTGTCGATAGCGTTACAGATAAGACGAATGGGCAGCAATTGTGCGATAAACGATGGTTTTGTTTGCTTGTGAATCATACTGTAC
Source organism: Aureobasidium sp. EXF-3400 (assembly GCA_024195585.1). Lineage (NCBI taxonomy): Eukaryota > Fungi > Ascomycota > Dothideomycetes > Dothideales > Saccotheciaceae > Aureobasidium > Aureobasidium sp. EXF-3400. Next base: position 139,086 of record SWBL01000046.1, read on the forward strand.
AGTACATGTGGCCTAGGAAATGCAGGCGCTCCCTAATCTTTTGCCAATTATTGTTGTCGTGGAATTCGGTGTTCGTTCGGATTTTGAGACTTTGATACCTATCGAAGGCTGGCAGGTTCAGCCGTGTTACCAGTCCTCAACAGTGTTCGTTCATGCAACAAAGCAAATGTTTCAACGGGCGGGATGTCGCGAATAATATTGAATGTTCCTCTATCTCCTTGGAACGGACTCCTCAAGGCACACCACGACCTTTACGTGTAGCCTTTGCCAACTCACTCTGTGCCTTATCATCGGCATATTTCTGGTAGATGCTGAGGTATTTTTCCTTTTCGCTTGTGGTCTCGCGCACCGAAGGACGTTCTTCAATCGCTTTGAGCCACTTGTCGAATCGTGACCAGACTGCACTATCCTCGCCTTCTTTGGGAATATTTAGACCGTTCTTGTAGTGGTCGAAGATCCAGAGACGGACTGTGGGTTGAAAGTCAGCATTTTGCGCTGCAACGCTGAATCACGAATGAGGTAAACGTACCTGCCCATGGCGCAACGACCAGGTCAATAAGACCGACATCCTTGCCCGAAAAGTATGGTCCTTCAGAGTCCATCTCTTTTGTAAACTCCTTCAAGTGGCCAAGGAACTCCTGCCTCACTTCTTCAAGACCTTGAGTATCTGACATTGGCTGGAATTGCAAGAACCGATGGAATGCAGGAATGATTCGTGACGTGCAATAGTCGGTCCAAATGCGAGTTCGCGCACGCTCGTAGGGGTCTTCGGGCAGCAGCTTGGGTCCATAGTCTGGATAGGCTTCTTCAAGGAATTCGCAGATGACCGTACTCTCATATAGAGGCTTGTTGTCGTACTGAAGTGTGGGGACCAGACCGCGGGGATTTAGCTTCAGAAGCGATTCTGGTTTGTGATATGGGTTGACCTTGTCGCTGGTCAGCCTCGACTCGCTTAATATGAGCGACACATGCTCACCTCGATGTACTGGTATGGAATATTCTTCTCCTGCAATACGGTCCAAGCACGACCGACGAATGGACAGAACCATCCGGCATATAACTTCAGAGGCTGCTCCGCTTTGTGGTCTTCAACGGTCTTCTGGGCGAGACCAGTTGCGTGCGGGAACAGATCGGCATCGGGGTGGGATTTGTTTGACATGTTTCTGATGCTTGGTAACAACTTGATATGTCCGAATGTTTTTCGTGGTATGCTTCTCAGCATTGGAGTTGTTGTGGAGAGAAAGAATCATGGTAGAGTGGTGATGAGCAAGTCGTACAGATGACGCAATCGCGGGGTCAGTTTTGGCGGTCTTCCACCCAAGCACACTCCGCAGCGGATGCTTATTGGTTTGCTAGATGATATCTGATTGTGGTACTAACCTGGCACTGACGGTGCTGGGATTATTTCTGGGCGATGTTCGCCCTCACATAACGCAGCAAGGTCCTTTCTGGTAATCCGGACCGTACTTGTCAATCGCAACAGCCAGCTCATTCGCCTTCTGCTTCTCCTTGACTTCATGCGGGAAGTACTTGACCAGATATTCAGCGCGTTGCTGATCGATAGAGCCAGAATCAGCAGTAATGACTGTGGTCGATCTGCACATAGGGCACTTCGAAGCCGACTTTTGCAACTCAATCATGCAGCGAATGCAAAAAACTGTGTTGCAGCATCCGAGGCGTATTGGTCTCCAAGCAATGTCGCAGCGGACGGGGCAACTGTAGTCATCTGGCTGAGGCACGATGGTGATGACTTGTTGCGACATTGCTGCACACATGTCTGTTGCAACAGACTTGGCAAAGGGGCCACTGATCGCATGGCTCTGATATGCTTTCGTTGCTCCCAGAGCAGTCCGCTTGTCAAACTTCTTGAGAATTTTTCGTACTGCTTCCATGTTGAGTTCTTGGAAATGCATAGCCTTGAGAATATCGAGATTGATGGCCACGAAATGATCAAAGGCATGCCTGCTCGTCTTCTCTTTGAATTTCTTGACAAGTCCTTGATCTACCAGATCCTTGGAGAAGAGCTCGAGCTGTGACTTTGCTTTGTCGAAGCTCCGCGAACCACGAGTCCTTTCGTATGGCGAAAAGAATATGGCATGTTGCACATACAAAGCGAGAATCTGGCGCCAAACCGTGACGTCTGATCTAGCCTTGAACTTGCCCTTCTTCATATGAGCAGGCTCAGTAAGGGCTGTGACTTCGGTGCTGAGCTCCACAATCTGTGACTCCAGACGCTTTCCCTCCGCTTGCTGGATTACGTCCAGTTGTGCTAATTTTGGATCCAAAAGGTTGAAGAAGTTTGCTGCTGTGTGTAGATGCACATGAGCCCATTTTGCACCAGTTTCAGCGGAAGATGCGCGGATTTCGGCATCGGACTGTTCGTATTCAGATATCGATGACCCGTCAGTTCCATGTGAGACCTGGCTAGCACGTCTCCCCTGGCCATCTTGCGAGTTGTTGTTCTGAGCTAGCATGAGAAAGTATTGTTTTGTCTCCTTGGTAAGATGCGCATCCAGAAATTCTCCGCTATCGCCATCGACAGCAACCCATAGCTCCGGTACAAAGTTTGATCCAGAGGTGTCCCCTGGAGCCTCTACGACAAACTCGCTGTGTAGATGCGAAAGTGTCGAAACGTCCAGGCCAAGCGTGCTCAATTCTTGCTCGACCTTTTTGATCGACTTCTTCAGCAGACGGTAAGAGATGGCAGAAGAGACCCATTCCTCAGGAAACCCTTCGCTGGCCAGTAACTGCGCGTATTCGTGTCCATACTTCATCGTGGCCGAGGACTATCGTCGTGGCGAACAAGGATGTGTTGGCTGGTCCAGGCGCAAAAGATCTTCAGTGCATATCCAGGTGTTAAAGCCTTCCAGCAAAAGAGTCCATCAATCAACCAGAGATGTCGTCGAGACCTGAGGTCGTTTTATGAACCCACCAGATCGGTGACATCTAGAAGCAATAAAAAACTTCCAATCCAAAACGGTTCACGTGCTCAATTGCTGTCTTCTCTGAGGGTGGCGCCGCCAACGTCGAGTCAAGGAGATGAGAGAAACGCGGGGATTGGTTGATCCGCTCCGCATTATTGAACTCTAAACTTGCTGTGAGTAGCACCCTGACTATATTTTCCTTGGACACACCCATTAATCTAAGAGGTCCTATCTTTTCGAATTGAGTGCATGTGGAATCTGTACATCTAGCGAGGCATGTTCAGCCATACACAAGTGTTATTCGGAATACGCAGGTCTTAGGATGTCAACTCAGCATTCCATATGATTCTTTAGCTCTACTCCTCATCGACTACAGCAACACAATCCATCATGATATCCGCCCCCTTCAACAAAAACCCAACCTGCTGCACCGTCCTCGCCGGGCTCTGCGGGAAATACTCCACATAAACGCTATTGACCTCCTCCACCATATGAAAATCCCTAACAAACAGATTCACCTTGACCACTTTCTCTAAACTAGAGCCGGCGGCTTGAAGCACATAAGAAGCGTTTTGAATCATTTTGTGGGTTTGGGAGCTGATGCTGCCGTTGATGAGGTTGCATGAAGAGTCGGCGGGCAGTTGGGCAGATAGAAAGACGAAACCTTTGGCTTTGATGGCTTGGGACTGTGGTTTGGGTTGGGGTTAGTATAGCTTGCTCTGTAGGTGGAAAGGGTGATGTGTACGTAGTATGGGCCAATAGCTACAATACATGTTAGCTAGGAGACCTACAAGATGAGATAGACAGATTGAGATAATTACGATGGATGGCTTTGTCAGAAAATACCTGCGTCAAGGTCGACTTTCTGGCGATGAAGGAGCTGGGCAAGCGGTTGCGGAGCATGGAGCTTGCGCCCATTCGTGCGGTTCTTGCGACGTAATTCGTCATTGAGTGGTCGAGTGATGGTGTGATTCTAGCGGTGGATAGTGATGTTAGCTGTAACCTAAGAATCCAAGATCCAGTTTATTGCAGATGGGCGGGGTAGTTGACGGTTAAAGGTGTTGTTGAAATCTGGGTAGGCAGCAGCCAAATGCTGAATTGTCCCGCACCACTTTGATTCAGGGCGCAACATCAGGATTTCTATTCTATGTAGCATTAAGGGAAGTATCACGACAAATGAAGCTGTCATGCCATTCGATTGATCAATTAGCATATGTACCATTGGAGGTACTCTAATAACATTGTCTCGTTATCATCCATCGAACTCCTGCCAGCGCCTAACTATATCTACACGCTAATTGAATGTTACACTACACGGATTCCTCAAGCAGCACTGAAGTTCAACGTCGTCTGTCCACGCTCTGGATCGGCCATTTTGTGCACGCTCACGTCCCGCACACCTTCGGTGTACTTGCCCATGGCTTGTGGCGTAATGAGCACGAACTGTCTGCCAACTGACCTACGAGCAGCCTGAATCATCATCTTCATACTGATTTCTCTGTTCGCACTGTCCATAAAGACATCAAACTCATCAAGACAGCGAATAGGCGAACCCATGGCCTCCCAGATGGAGAGCAAAAGGCAAATGGTCGAGAAGGACTTTTCTCCACCAGAAAGAGTCTTGGTTTGACGGCCTTTGTCGCTGTTCTTAGAGATGTCAGGTTCGACGCTGATGTCAAGCGTCTTGTCGATATGATGGACCAGAATGCGACCACGGAAGTTGCGTTCGGACAAGAGATAGCTGAAGGTGATCTTTGCTCTTGTCGTGATATGCTTGCGGAAGAGCTTCCAGCGACTCTTGCGATAGATAAGTGATGATTTGAGTTTCTGTAGCATGCATGTCAGCAACTATGCGTGCATCGAATGAATCAAGGTCAACGCACCTTTGCCATGTCCTTCTGCGTATTCAACTCTCGCTGAGCGCTGGCGAACTTCTTGTGCGCGGTACGCCACGCGACATAGATCTCTTCGCGACTGCCACCGATGCTGTATAATATCAGCTATGCTCGCACTCCAAGTGTGCAAGAAATGCGTACCTATCTTGGTATCGCCTGTGTTCTGCTTCGAGCTTCTCAAGTTTCTTGTCCAACACTTCGACTGTATTGCCAGGTTCGACGACAACTCTGCGACTGACTTGATTTGCTCCCTCCAAGTATTCCTCGTTGATGAGTCTCTCTTGTTCGACACGCTGCTCTTCGAGTGCTTCCTTGTCTCGTCGAGCAAGATCAACCATTTCGAGAGCCTCGTTCTTCTTGCGGAGCGCATATTCCCGTTGAGTGGTCTTGTCTTCCAGCCTCTTTTGTGCTTTGGTGAGTCGTGCCTGGGCTTCCTCAACCTCCTTAGTAGCAGCATCAAGCTGCTGCTTGATCAGCCTGTTGTCTTGGCCCAACTTGTCTAAGGCATTGACTGAATCCATCATGGTATCATTGGCAGCTTGCAAGTTCTGCTCGGCTTCGTTGTACTGCGCATGTAGCTCGTCTAGTGCACCTGTATCGTTGACAGCATCCGCATCTAGCTCTCCCTGTAGCTGTTCAATTCGATCTTCACATCGTTGCCTCTGCTGGCGAAGATTTGCCGTTTCTCTATCATAGCGAACCTTGGCCTGTTTGGCGCGGGTGAGAGCTGTCTCTAGGGTTCGCAAATTGTTCTCGGCTTCGTGGAGGTCCCGTTTGGCGTCGTTCAGTCTCTCTTGTGCGATGCTACAGATCCGGTCAGTCATGCCATCTTAACATGCAACAAACAAAAGCCTCACTTCAATTGCGCCTCCAGACTGGTTTTCATGCGCATCTGTCCTGTCCAGGATTTGACGGGACCCATTGAGATACCACCACTCCTGGTAGGCATGTAACGCCAACCATTTCCGCGAAGGTGTTCATGATGACACATGGTCGCTCTGACGTTTCGTGGACGTGTTTGAGCGAAATCATTGGCAGCGGCCCTCTCGGATATGAGCACGGTCTGATCGATGCTCTGGTTAATGATTAGACAGTTGCGAACTGCATCGTTATCAATCTGTACTAAAATAAGCCCCTTTTCAGTCGACGTTGCTTTTGCAATTGGCTCACTTCCAACACACGAAGGATTGTGTCGAGATGCTGTTCAGGCTCGTGCTGTGAAGTATCGATGTGGTTTCCGTTGTTGATCAGTATGGCGATATCACCGCTGCGAGTGTGTTAGTAGCATATAAAATCTCAGGTCAATCGATGCTCACCAGTTGTGTTGCTGCAGTATCCTTGACAGTAATCTGCTGTCTTGAACATTTCTGACCACAAAGGAATTCAGTTGCCTACCAAAGGTTGTCTCAATGATCGAACCCCACTCTGGTTTGAGCAGTCTGACGTGCATGCCGAATGGCCCTACTGGTTGTTGTGTGAAACCGCGCTCGTTTTTGAGCTGACGAAGAACGTTATGAATTTGTGGTGGATAGGCTCTGGCTTGTTGGCCTTGATCATCTCGCAACCGTTGCAGCATGCTTTGTGCCTCGTGAACAGCTTTCTTCTTTGCTTCCAAACCCTGTCCACGAGCATTTCTCACGTCGTTTGAAGCTTCGGTGACGCTGTTCTCAATTTGCGTCTTCTGCGCTCCATGCTGCTCTTCCTGTTGCTTGATTTGTTGGAGTTGGGTACGAGCATCCTCCAGCTCGGACACTTTCTGAGCATGGGCAGGACCACTGGCGTTCTCGATTCTGGCCCTTTCAGCAGTTATCTTCTCTTCCAGCTTGGTCATTGTTGCTTTCGATTGTGTGATATCTTGCTTGATGCTCCTTTGCTCGGACTTCTTGTCGCGCATTTCTTGCAGATTCGAATCGAAGATGCTCTTGACCTCGGCGTGGTTGTCTTGTAGAGGACCCAGTTGTTCTTGCAGGTCGATAATGACACTTGCGTTTGCTTCACGTGTAGAGTGGGATTCGTCGTAGAGCTTGCTGGCTTGATCGGCTTGTGCTTGCTGCATGGTGATTTTGTTTTCGACCTGATGAATCTGATCTTCAATCTTCTGGAGCTCGCGTTCTTGCTCTTCGACTTGAGCCCAAGCGTGCTGCCAGCGCAATTGGTTGATCTTCTCCATAGTGGTCTGACTGCGGTCTATCATCTTCTTTTTCTGCTCGGCTGCTTTTGCATCTGTGCCCAAAATCTGGAGATCGGTCTCTGCAAGCTCGCACCTGTGCTCGATAGTGTCCAGTTGGTCTTCCAGAATGCGATAGTCGCCGTCGAGCTGCTCAAGTTGAGTGCCTTTGATGAAAAACTTGTACTTGTCGTGAGGAGAAGAGCCGCTGAGGAATTCTCGAGCCCTGTCTTGGGACAAGACGTTCATGGGATTGTCCAGCTGTAGGGCGAAGAAGTCGACGATATTCTCAAGCTCGGCTTTCTTTGTAGACATGGTCTTGCCTTGAGCGTTCTTGATCTTGAAACCACTTCCACTCTGTGAGAAGTGCCTCTCGACTATGATGGACTTGCCATAATCGTTGGGGTGGTAGGCCATATCACCATCGTTCTTGATCTTGACGGCGACGTAGGCCTGCTCCTCGCCAGACTTGATGAAGTTCTTGAGACTGCCAGCGCGGTTTGTTTGAGCAGCTTTGACGCCCAAACAGATGGTGAGAGCAGTGAGGATGGCACTCTTTCCACTGCCGTTGTGACCGATGATGAAGTTGATCAAAGGACCGAGCTGGATGCGGAGCTTGCTGTGACACATGAAGTTTTCCATGTAGACTTCTTCGATGATGCCCTGTTCGGCTGCCCTATTCTCTTTATTTCGCTGGTAGTGGCGTTGGACAAGTTGAGTAGCGCGGATCTCGCCTTCGGGATCTTCGCCTTCGTCAGACGAAACATCAAGATGGAGATTGTGGTCCTCGTTGACATGGCTGTGGTATTGGTAGGTGTAATCTCCGTCGACTTCGTCGGTCTCGAGAGGAGTCTCTGTGGCACGTTGACCGTTGACTCTCGCGCGCTTAGGTGAGGAGGGCGGAGAAGAGTCGTCGGGGTCGTCGTCGGGACCGTGTCGTCGCTTGTTCGCCATGGTGGATTATGGCACCGAGTGCTGGCAGAGAGAGGTTGACGAGCCGGCGATGGGCTCAATGGCTGCGTGGTGCACGCTGAGAGCGGGTTGAGTTGACTCGGTCGACGCAAAAAGTGAAGCGACAGGAAGCTCATTCGCTGCGACTGCCGGACGACGCGCAGGCAGGCGCGATGCACGCGTTTGATGGGCTGTGCCAAGGCCGCTCTTATCTTATCTAAAAGCTTGCATATGCATCTAACCGCTTCGACGTGTCGGACATCGAACAAAGTTGCCTGACTTATTTGTGGCCAGAAAGAGCCGGAGTGAAGTGAAGAGGTGGAGACATGGGTGCTGGACAGTCTTCAACAAGCGGCGCTCAGGAGGCAGCCCCCGAGGCACAGAAGACGGGCTACTACACCCTCCTCGGTATTGAACGCGATGCCACCGAAGACGAGATCAAGAAAGCCTACCGCCGCAAGGCTCTCGAGTTGCACCCTGACCGCAATTACGGAAACGTCGAATCCGCCACTGCCTTGTTCGCCGAAGTCCAGTCCGCCTACGAGGTCCTCTCGGATCCGCAAGAAAGAGCTTGGTACGACTCACACGAGACCCAGATTTTGCGAGGAGATGACCCGACCACTGGAGGCGCTGGTGGTGGCGAGTACGAATATGGCAACGTGAAGATGACAAGTGCCGAGGATCTGGCTCGTATGCTTCGCAAGTTCAACAGTGGTGTCGACTTCACCGATGCTCCCTCAGGTTTCTTCGGCTTCCTTCGCGAGACCTTTGACCAGCTGGCTAGAGAAGAGGAGGCTGCCGCTCACTGGGAGGGACTCGATCTGCCTGACTATCCCTCCTTTGGTCACAAGGATGACCCGTATGACGATGTACCCAAATCCTTCTACGCCGTCTGGTTATCCTTCAGTACTCGCAAGTCTTTCGCCTGGTGCGACAAGTATCGCCTGTCTGAGGCACCTGACCGTCGTTACCGCAGACTGATGGAGAAAGAAAATCAACGTTTCCGAGAGCAGGGTATTCGCGAGTTCAACGAGTCCGTTCGCGCTCTCGTCGCCTTTGTTCGCAAGCGAGATCCTCGATACATCCCCAATACTCAAACTGAAGCCGAGCGACAGAAGGTGCTCCGAGATGCTGCTGCTGCTCAGGCTGCAAGGGCAAGAGCCGCCAACCAGGTCAACACAGAAGACTCTGCCATTCCTGAGTGGGCACAGACAATTACAAAAGATGAGCATGAAGGCGTCGTTGGAGAGAGCGAATCTGAGGTCGAGGAAGTCTTTGAGTGTGTCGCATGCAAGAAGGTTTTCAAGAGCGAGAAGCAATGGGATGCGCATGAGAAGAGCAAGAAACACCAGAAGGCTGTCCAAGCATTGAAGAAGAAGATGCAGAAAGAGAATGCAAACCTGAATCTGGACAGCGAGTCAATAAGCGGAGATGCTACACCACTGGACGTTGAAGACTACGAACCCCTACCCGAAGATCAATACCCAATGATGGAAGACGAATCTTTGCCAGAGAACGAATATCCTATCATGGATGACGATACTGCAACGGACATGGCAAACCTCAAGTTGCAGGACGATTTGTCTGAGTCTGGAGACGAAGAAGCTACACATTCTACCAAGACTACAGGAACTAGCGAAAACCGAACAGAGGAGACTGCAGACACGATTGACTCCTCAGACGACGAATACGCCCCTGCATCACAAGTCAAAGCTCGCTTCGGTCTGGAACTTCCCTCGAAGCAAGATATTGCACCGGCCATTGGAGATTCTGGATCTGACACGACGCCCTCTGTACAAGCACCAAAGAAGGGCAAGGCTGCCCAGAAGAGAGCAAAGAAGGCTGCCGCCGCGGCAGCTGCCTCCGCGGAACAGGAAGAGAACAACTTCAAGTGTGCAACGTGCGATGCCATGTTTCCATCTAAGACAAGACTACACCAGCACATCAAGGATTTCAAGCATGCTGCTCTCAAGAGCGTGGCTTCTGCTGGAGGTACAAAGGGCAAGAAAGGCAAGAGATAATTTGCAGTCACATGCATAGCGTTCATTGATCCCACTTTGTGTCTGTCAGCATCTACGGCCGTAGTCAGATATCGATGGGATTCGACGATTCATGCACGAGGATTCTGTCCTCAGCAGATCTACGACGTGTCCCTTGATCCAAAGGACAATCCTGGGTTCACACAACCTCGATTATGGCAATCCAACAATACAAGTTGAAGATCTTGAGGTACTTCGGAGTGCCGTGTTTACGAATCTCACGGACCATTGGATTCCTTGACCCGTGGACGAGATTGGTTTGTTGAGACCTTTGCGATCCACCAGTCCAGCGAAACTTAGTGTACGGACATCAACAATCGCGACACGAACCTAGATCTTCTGTCATACACGCGTGCAGACCTTCAACTCCGATGTCAAGACGCGCCTTCTGAAACACCCGACGGATAACATCTGATCGTCTGTTTTAGGGTGTCCAAGTAAGCAATCTCTTTGGTCTGTGGACATTGTGTGTATGTTCGCCATTGGTCATTATTGGATGCTTGAGGTCGAACAAACGACTGGACGGTTAGGCTCGTTAGCCATTACTACCTGACAATAACCTGCAGGTCTTCTGGTCAATGGGTCGATTGAGATGTCGGCAGCAGGGCCGCCATGGAAGGACTTGGCCCCGGTCAACAAATCTGGCATGATGTCAGCGTGCCCTAGAAAGCGTATTGTGTATCAACGAAGTTCAATAAACGAATGGAGATAGCTAGCTGGGTCAGCGGAGCATCCGGTTCGTGCTACCTGCAGGTCGACAATTCCAGTATGGTAGTTCCTGTCATTATTTATCTGCAAGATTCGCATACGCGAGGACATGCATTTCTGGATGCAGCGCCTCGAAAGTCGATGACCTGCTCAGCAGCTGTTCGGAAACGCAAGCAGACAAAAACCTGCGATTTTACTCTGTGCTACCAGAGACCTTGACCGAAGACAGACAGTTCGGAGCAGATCTCCGTCTGGCAAAAATAAGTGTTAGTTCTGTACATCGCGTTTCATTGTTTGTCTCCTTTTGGTGAGACCAAGGAAGGAGCGTTCCGGAATCTGGAGTACGCATCGATTGGCTGACAGTCACTCTTGCCTTATGGTGGAGCTGTTCGCTTTCCACCACACCACATGGCCTACGATCCCAATCCACAGTGACACACTTCATGACCATCAGCACCACGACATCTATCCCTTTAAGCCATTTTAATTAACTTGACTAAGCTACGATTGGGTCCGAACTCTGCAGATCTCTTACTATGCTCTGTAGCTTGAGCTCTAACCATCCACTCAACTGAACTGCCATATTTAGTCCGGATCTGCCTCCGTTACAAGATTTCCAAAGTCGGCTGACAAGCGAACATCAAGGAGATACCTCAGGCTAGGTATCATTCAAATGCTTTATCAATCCTGACAGGACCCACACAATCTCTTGCTTTGTTGAAAAGCAGGTCAATTGGACACTCTAAAGCGAGGTCTGCACGTGATCTTTGCCGCTGACGCTCTTCGAAGGGCATCGAGGATGGAATGGCAGAGAGCACAGCATATAACAATGGTTCTCCTTACGAACCTAAACCCACAATTTTATATCCTGGTTATCTTTCTTTCGAGTCAAACGACCGGTAGCGTTATACTTCAGTCAATTCACAGCAACACACAACATCATGAGGATTCTCCTTCTCTGCACAGCACACAACTCTTTGTCACAGCGACTATACTTGGCTCTGACACTCAAGCATGAGGTTACAGTCGAGTATGCATTGTCGACAGACACCATGATCGAGGCAGCCTCTCTTGCCCATCCAAATCTAATCATCTGCCCCTTCCTTACATCTCCTGTCCCCGAGGAAGTCTACACCAAGTATATGACTCTGATCATCCATCCAGGCGCTCCTGGGGATGGCGGTCCCAGTGCTTTAGACTTTTTGCTCATGGGTGAAGACGGGACAGAAAAGGATATCGACAGAGTTATTGCCAAAGATCTTTGGTCTGAACATGGTCGCAGCCACTGGGGTGTGACAGTCTTGCAAGCTATTGCAGAATATGATGCAGGTCCAGTATGGGCATGGGAGCAGTTCAAAGTTGACGTTGACGACCACACGATTACCAAATCAGGTCTCTATCGAGGAGATGTTACTCGAGCTGCCTTGATAGCGTGTCTTACTGCTATCGAGAGGGTTGAGCTTGCTGCTACACAAGCCAAAGCCAACAAGGCTGGCGAGGCTGATGAGTGCGAATACATTGCCCCTGACTTGGAAACCAAGCCTGAGTACGGGACTGCATCTGCCAGCACTGGCGAGCCTTTTCTTGGCGGTCACACTTGTCCTCTTCCTCTGCTGAAAGCTGCTAACAGAGGCTTCGATGTCAATCGACATGGCGCCCGAATGATATCGAGACTTATTCGAGCATCGGATTCACAACCAGGTTGTCTTACTAAGAATTTCTCTCCAAATCTTTACGTCTATGGTGGCCTGATCGAAGACGGCGAGCACATGTCAGCCATCGACGTCAAGCCAGGTACTTTCATTGGCGTGCGCGATGATGCTGTATGCTTCAAGACGCTCGACGGCAAGGGAATATGGATAACTCATGGCCGGCGAGTTAAGAAGAAGACAGACCCCACACTCTGGCCAAAAGTCCCTGCCATACCGTTGTTCGCAGATGTTGGGATCATAGATTCCGAGAACCTGCCTCAACTTCTTCCCTCGTTGCCAACAGACTTCGCCAGGCTTGATTATCCGACGTTCCAGGAGATCTTTGTTGAGTACGATGAGCTATCGACAGGTCAACGTGTCGCTTACTTGACTTTCGACTTTTACAATGGAGCAATGAGCACGAACCAGTGTCGTCAGATGTGTGCTGCTCTACGAAGCATTCTGGAAACACACACGGAGTCGAATCCTTTGTCAGCAGTTGTGCTACTGGGAGGTACATACTTCTCAAACGGCATACATCTCAACGTGATCGAAAGCAGTCCAGACCCGGCACACGAGTCTTGGGCCAACATCAATGCTATCAATGATGTGATCCTCCTTATTCTACACGACTTTTCTGTTCGCGGAATCATAACGGTGGCTGCACTTCGAGGCAATGCTGCTGCTGGGGGTGTGGCGCTTGCTGCTGCCGCTGACCTTGTGATCGCCGGCGAACACGTTGTCGTGAACCCTGCTTACCGTGCCTTGGGTCTGTTCGGTAGCGAGTACCATACACTTACCTATCATGGTCGAGTAGGTCATGATGCAGGTCACCACCTCTTACGCGACATGCTGCCTGTATCTGCTCAACAAGCTAAGGATATCGGTCTTGTCGACGTTGTCTTGCCCAGCTATGGAGAGTCACTAGACATTGCCATCCACGCGCACGTCAGCGAACTCATCTCCACCAACCAAAAGCTCGGCCAATGGAAACACAAACTCGACCTCAGTCCCACCGCCCTCGCCACCGCCCGCACGCAAGAACTAGGCGAAATGGCAAAAGACTTTTGGTCCGCCCGTTCCATCCGCTACCACTCACGCCGCAGCGACTTTGTGCGCAAAGTCAAAGCCACAAAAACACCTCTGCGGTTTGCACGTCACAGACGCAAGGTTGGAGAACTTGATGAGGAAGAATCCGATAGCTTTGACTTGATAGAGACGTTTGCGATGTTGGTGCGGAAGACACAGGAACAGGCTATGCAGCAGACGATTGAGCAGTTGAAGATGCAGGCGAGGAGGGCGAGTACGCCGGGTACCGTGGAGGAGAATGATAAACGGCAGTTGGAGATGTTGTTTTCTTGTTATTATAGTTCTTGATCAGTAATGGATCTGAATTGTGTTGTTGGATGAATCAAGTCCTTCTTGACAAAATTACTAGTCTCGTTCGTGTTGTGAGATACTTGAGGTGTGTTATTTGTGTACATCGATTTGATGACGATCAAGACGTGAGTAGAACTGCAATTTCATGTCTCAAATCGGCAAGGTATGAGTGTGTGTTTGAAGACATGCTGCACGCAAAATAAAGAAGCGGTAGAGCAATGTGGAGACACAAAGGTTGAAGAGCAGACTCGGAGCGTGATGGTCGAAGTCAGTGATATAGGATGATGGTGAAAGCATTTGAGCATTATAGACGTAGAGTGCGCATACGAATGATCAGAGTTGTATGCAGTATTATTATCAACAAGAAAGCTCGTCGGCTTTCTTAGCACATCATGTCAAAAGATCAAAACATCACACCAGCAAAGGGAGCAAAAGAAACCACCCCCTCCAGGTGGGAAGAAACCCGGCAGCCTCCGAGTTCTCTTATTCAGATCCAGGCCCAAGTTCAAATCCAGTTTCAGTCCAGAGTAAAGTCCAGAGTAAAGTCCAGAGTAAAGTCCAGAGTAAAGTCCAGAGTAAAGTCCAGAGTAAAGTCCAGAGTCCAAGAAAGTGAAGAGAGATGCCTATGCCGAGGATCGAACTCGTGCATAGGGGTTGGCGAGTGTCGGCGCCAGCCAAGTGGGCCAAACACACCTAGGCGTGTAAGGCGGGACCCTTGCCTGGCTGGGGACGGGAGGGAACCAATTAAGGGGGTATATAAGGGTAGTGAAGTGAATTTCAGTGAAGTGGGTGAAGTGAAGTGAATTCCAGTGAAGTGGAGTGAAGTGAAGTGAGGGAATGATGGATGAGATGAGATGTGCGGCATAGATGCCTTGGACCTCAGGCTCTCATATTCATCATACCCGCGCGCCGAATCTTCGAGTTAGAGACCTTTGGCCATCTTTGTGGTTCATAGCATAGACTTTTGGCGCGCTGTAGTGCCTTTGATGCGCCGGTCTGTGTCAGATGGGTCGACAGATTTTTTCCATCGGATGTACTGTTAATTCGATCAGGGTAGATACGCTCGGTACGATCACTGACACAAGATCTACGTTCTTGTTGTTTGATATTGCTTGGTAGCATGGTTACAGGATGCATCATATTGAGAGGAGAGCAAAGCGGACCACGACGATAGGGAGAACGATGAGAGCGATGGCTGGCGAAGGTATGCATAGAGCCGGACGTCTATACTCATTTGGGTCCATAGGAGACTCATACAGATGTCCGAGATCCTATGCAGTAGTTGTCCGCTCGAAGATCATGGACTTGCAAACGGCGGGTCCTGAAGGATGCTGTTGTGACTGTGATCACGATATATAAACGATATAGAACCACAACCACAGCCATAAGATAGCTGCGCAGTCGTTGTTTCATAACCAATTGGTGAGCAGCAGATGGTTGATCATGGTGGGATGAAACCAAGCAATTTGCGAGCTACGTCCAAGCACAGGTCTGCGGGACACCTCGGAGCACTCGCCAGAAGTTTTGCCGCACCGTTTGGGCAATGGTATGAGATGGAAGGCTTGGACATTCATAAGAATTTCAACCATATCTGTTTTGACAGGTGCTGCACCTCGTGCTGACGAGCTCAAAGAACTGATCTCTCGGCCAGGATTGGCCAGACGCAGCATATCCATCTCTGCTAACAGGTTTCATCGGCATAAATTCTTAGTACAAGCTGTGAAGAGGTTTTCACATGATCATGCCATCCAGGAAGGAGCCCCGTCGATAGAATAAGGCAGGCAGCTGTTCAAGGCAGGTGGTCAGATTGAGAAGGAGGACGGGTCAGGGTGACGACCAAAACTTGCTGCGCTTGGACCACCACGCCGCGGCGTTTTTCGCCGTCCCGGGCCCGAACATGCCCGCCACCAGTCAGTCTCTCGTTCGCTCGCCAACACTAACTGCTTTTGCCTATACCCCAGGCGCGTGCTTGATAGAAATATGTTGGACGATCAGAATCGCGTACAAGATGTGGATACCGACGATGAAGAAGTCCAAGATTTCGGCGGTTTCGGAGGAGGCGATGGGTTTTCTGATTTTACCAAACGCCTACCGGATGACTGCATTGAATACACAATTTTCGTCATCGACTCGAAACTCAAGACCGACTATGCTCGAAGAGAGAAACTGAAAACGATTCAATTAGCTGCCAACGCTTTACTCAAAACTCCGGACCTCAAAGATTACATCTGGCAACGCGAGAAGTTTCAATTAAACTTGATTGATGCCAGGATTGACTCTAACCTCAATGGTACCGAGGCTGGAGAAGGGTCTGAAGAGAAGTTACAGATCCCTGGTCACGATTGTTACCTCCATGGACGAACCAATTTTGGCGACTCAATAGCAGACGAATGGTTGATTGTGTGGCTTCTTCTCGAACTGAGCCAACGTCATCCTTCGGCTTGGATTCAAGTTCGTGATCCCGATGGTGAATTTTTGCTTGCAGAAGCTGCGAATGCTTTGCCAAAATGGTTGGAACCTGAGCTGGCTGACAATCGTGTCTGGGTACATCGCGGACAACTTCACATCATACCATTACAACGAAATGCTGGCAGTGGAGCATCGGGACCCACCACTCCGGGAATCTCTGGTCACGTCGACATAGCACAAGCTTTGCTGTTCTTGCAGCAAACTCCTCATTCGACAATGAATTCGCCCATGATTGAAGAGGAAGCTTTCCACCGCTTGCGAGAATACCCAGCCGCTATCTCTAAGAGCCAACATAACGCACTACTGTCTGTTCCTCGTCGCCTCGCTTACCTCCTTCATCGCAACCCAGCATACGTAGCCCCAGCTATTGAGGCGTTCTACCTTCGCGACCCCATCGCTGTCAAACCCCTAGCCACAAAGGACACAGCGACTCTTTTGTTTGCACCTGAAGATTTCGTTACCATGAGTGTCCGCTTCCCCAAGGTCGGTTATGCACAGCTTGTGAGCCAGGATTTCCCACCACCACCAGCTTGGGTAGGTATAACACCTCACATCCACAAGAAACCTGTTCTACTGGGTATGAAGCTATCTTGTGGCTTTGAAATGATGCTGCATGATCCTCAAAACAAGAACAAGCGCGAAGTCAGAGAGATGAGTATGTTACTGGAAGACGTGGAGGAAGAGGAAGACACATTGCCGTCAGATGAAGAGATCAAATCATGGCCGCAGAATGAAGATGACGACAAATGGCTCGATATTGACTTCAACGACTTTGACAAGGAGCTCAAGGGTCGTAGTGGAGGCGCTGCAACGGACAATATGCCTGAAGGTCAAGGCTTTGGTGACGAGTCAACACAGAAAGACCTGCAAGACATGGTCTCACGCTTCGAAAAGTTCCTCAATGAAGACGAAGAAACTGGCGCCGAGACTTTCTCCTCTGGCTCTTCAGCCTTTGATTCGGATGATGAAGGCGAAGACGAAGACGATGAAGGTGAGGACAAAGCCGCCTCTTTCATAGATGCAGAGTTCGAGCAAGCGATGCGCGAAATGATGGGTATGCCTGATACAGAAAAAGAAAACAACGGTCTGAATTCAGAAGCCAGAAAACTAGCGCTAGAGATGGAAGACGAGGAAGAGATGGAAAGAGATGACGAAAAGGAAGCAGAACAAATCTGGAAGATGATGCAAGAGATTCACGAGGCAAGGAAGAACGGAAGTAATGACAAGAGCAAGGACAAGGGCAAAGGCAAGGCATTCACACCACATGCTGCACCCGATACAAATGCAACTGGCAAGAATGTCAGATTCGAAGACAAAGTCCGCGAAGACATTGAAAGCAAAAACAAGAATAAAGGCAAAGGGAAAGCAAAGGCACGACCGGTGACCATCGATGACGAGAGCAGTGATGATGAAGATCTCCTTGCTGGTGAAGACGGAGACCCGCATTACGAGATGTTGAAGAACATGCTCGAGAGTTTCCAGGGACAAGGTGGAACGGCTGGACCTGCTGGCAACCTCATGGGTCTGATGGGAATGGGCAGCAAACTGCCACGAAATTAAGACGAAAGACGGCCTGAGCTTAGCTCACGTAGTAGAAATTCAGACGCCACCAAAAATTCGGAGAGGGAGCTCAAAATGGCGAAATCAAACACTCTGATGCTGCACTTAACAGCAAACAACTTGGTAACAATGAAGTCTAGAGGTTTTGAGACATCGGCAAAATCTCTTCGAACATCTACTACTAGGAATGGCATCATCATCATAGGCAGATAGTGAAAGTGGTCAGGTGAAAGAAGAGACAATCAAGCATCATTGCTTTTGTCGTGCAGAAGAAAATGATTCCTGTGTCGGTCGAAAGTGCTTCGGCTTCCAGTATCACTTTCATCTCTGTTGTTTCACTGCAAAAAAGCTCATCACCATCACCAACGCTCATCCTTTTATTTATTGCCGCAAACATCCCACTTCCAAGCACCAACACCATCCTTCGTCCATCACACCTCCATACACCATGGCCCGCCTGACCGACTTGCCGCCTGAGGTCAGACTAAAGATCTATGATCTCCTGCTGATCGATCCTATCCGCGATGGATTGCGCATCACCATGACATTCGATCCTCTCGACAACAACAAGATAACTTGGGGCCGCACTCGCTGTGCTCAAACCGAGCAGCCGCACAAAGAAGGCCACTCCGCTGAACCCTGCTGTGTCGATGTACCGCCATGCACACTGCACCACCTCGACTTCACCGACTTGTGGTCTCTCGCTACGACTAGCAGGATCTTTTATGTGGAAGCGACCCCGACAATTTACAACAATGCAGATCTTGTTTACTCCTCCGGCAAATTAACTTCTGACCCTAGTATGCAGAGCTGCCTTCTTGCCTTCGCGCCACTCAGCCGCTACTTTGAGGAACACAGCCTTACGACCAAAGCCATGCTCGACTCTCTGGTGATTTGGGAAAAATTTGCAACCATGTCTGCCCGGGACATGAAGCTTGTTGTTGATATCGTCAACTTTCACCTGCCTAACTTGCGCGTCTTTGGTTACCATGTCAGTGAAGACGCCGCAAGCTCGCGTCCAAATCGCAGCTTTTGTCGCACCTTCAGCACCTTACAGCCTTTGGCTTGTCTTAGGGCCAGAATTCGCCCATTTGTCTATCTACCTGTTCCTGCAGGATTGATACTCAACAAGGTATCATCACATCTGACATCAAACACAAAGAAACGTTTTTACGGGGACTGTTTCATGAAATCCATCGATGCAAGAGTCAAGGGTCGTCGTGCCATGCATGATTATCATGAAGCAGCGCTGCAACACGGTCATTATCTCCAAGCTACTCTTGCCCTTCGCTCAGCATCAACTACAAAAAAGCAGGTCAGCGAAGAGACCGCTCTGATCGAGAAGAATCTGGTCAGAATGCAGCTGCATGCTGATAAGGAGAGGGCCTTTCGCAAGATGAATCAGTACACTCGTCGTTTCAAATGACGTTTGTGTCTCGAAGGGGTACTGGCAGCCATAAGCAGAACGTTAGGCCACCGAAGGAAGAAGCATGCGAGAGCGGTCTTGAGAAGGGCCTGGAGAGCAGGCATATATGTACTATCATCATGGCTAAGCAAGAAGAAGTAAGAGACTGACATCGACCCTTTGCACATGATCTGCACAGGGCAAGCTACGTCCCATACGAGACTTGCGGTCTTGCACGAGGTTTCACAAAGCTTAGACGAGCCTTACACAGAACAATGGCACAGAAATGACATCCAAATCATTAGACGAAGTACCAATACTCAAATTCAGACAACGAATCTCCAGGCTGCTCCCCTACCCATTCTAACTTGCGGCTTGTACCCAGTATCCAACATCCTCTGCTGCACCGTCCAGTGCAAATTTGGTTCTAGTTCCTGCACAGCTCTGTGTCGTCCCAAGTTCATCCTCACTTTCTTTAACCAAGTATCCTCGTCCTTTGATTGGAAGCGAACCTTGATCGGCCACAGCTCCAAGATCCACCAGAACTTTTCTTGAACGAGTTGATCGTTAATCGGTGCGATAGCGTCAAAGTAGTCTTCAATCTGTTCTGGCATCCAGTGTTCGGATCTCTTGCGTTTTTCGATATCTTCGTAGAGATTGAGGTTGTAGAGGCCGTCTTCGTGATCACTGTCTTGGGCTTCGAGAAGGGTGGAGCGGCGAGAAATTGGTGCGAGCTCGCCTTGGTGGTACTTCTCCATTGTGTTTGGAGAGGGTCCTACTGTTGGTCTTTCGAGTCTTTGGTAGGAGGGATAGAGCATGTGCACGTCAAGGCCTTCTTCAGCCAGTCGGTGAGTATCGAAGATAATGCCTGTGTTGCACTCGAAGCATTGTCGTATCATCCACCGGAGAGGGATTTGAGATGCCTTGTGGCGCTCTTCGTTCGCGACTGCGCCGCCGCCCACATCGGCATGACAACCTGAAAACCAGACTTCGAGGCAATCGACCTCTCGTGTAGCTTTAGAGACATAGGAATCTTTCCTCATTGAGCTGGGCTGGTAGCCAGTGTATGTGTCGGCAGTGCTGCTGGATTCCAGTCTCTGCCGTGGAGATTGAGATTGTCCTTCAGTGGCTGCTTTCGTGACCCATTTGGAGTCTGAATCTGTATGATCTTTCTGCTGGTAACGGCATACTTTGAACTTTGCTCTGTGCTCGTCCAAAGCCATGGCATGTCTGAAGTAGCTTGGTTTGTTTCTCGGTGTGCTGCTCAGTGGCAGTTTTCGTGGGATAAACCCGACACTGGCGACACTATCAAACACTCCAACGAAGTGGACATTGACATCCATGCAGAAAGTTCGCTTGAATTCAGAACTCATGTCCCATCCTTGCTGAGTGTCGTCTTTGTAGAATTTGTACGCAAATGGTACCTGAGCTCGATTGTGCGCCGGAAGAAGCCCGACTTTGTGAAGCATGCCAGCTAGGCAACGAGCAGTGTACGCACCTCTCGAGAAACCGAAGAGACAGATGTTGTCGCCTTCGCGGTAGGTTTGCATGAGGAAGCGGTAAGCATCTCTCACGTGTACACCGAGGCCACTGCCAATTGCCATATCAACAGCAGCAGCGATGCCATTGCTCAGTCCTCCGGCATTGTATGTGCCAATACCACTTTGGTAGTATGTAATCTGGTGTGAATCGTCTTTCTTGAGGCAGCTGACGAGATGTACAATGTTACTGTTATCGCCGTCGAATTTGTCGCCAGTGCCATCTAGACAGATGATCAGAGTACGGCCTTTTGTCGTTGTTCCATTCTCGGTAGCATGGATGTATCTGGGCAGTTGAAATGTGCTTGGTCTGGCGGTGGCTTTCTCCGAAGGTATAGCTGAGATTGGTGACACATCGGGACACGTTTGTATGGGGTATGAGACGCGACGCTCCATCGTTGCAGAGCCTTGACTGTGAATTGCAAAAGACTCAATCAATCCAATGGATTTGCGAAGAGCATGCGGAAGAGCAGGCGGCAGATATTGGCGTCGGCTCACATCGTATACCATGTCATTGTCCGCGTGCCTCTGGTCCCATCCACGCACACTGTCAATTACCAATAAATCAGTGCTCCGAACAAATCCAGTTGGTAGGTTGCAGATCCCAAGCATTTTCCAGGATCGCGGTAGCGTCCCGATCCGCTTTTACCAAACATGTGTGATCTACCAGCGAGCACGATCTCGCGACCCACATGGTTTAGTGTTAGCGCAGAACACCGCACTGCTGCTGTACAACGACAACCCTCGAAAAGCCAAACGATGGTGCGTTTACCTTATCTGGAAGCCAGATGAGCTCCACCATGTCGTACTGCAGAGACATTTGTTGAGTTTTATAGTGACTTGCATCAGAAGAGAGCGACAAGTCGAGCGATAATACGTGGCAGGAACCAATCAGCTGGCAAGACCTTGGAGCTGAAAATGTTCAGTCGTGTGAAGATCAGCCACTCAATGCGACATCACAAACAATGGTTGCTGACAGCTTCTGGCGAAGTCCGTACCAGCGTTGTTGCCCAGACGGACCCTTGCAAGATCTGCTCTCGCTTCGGGGTATAGTCCTGTCGCTATACCTGCACAGAGCAAAAGTCAGTATTTGCTCCAGTCAGGTCAAAGAATTCTCATTCCAAGCAGCGAAGAGATGGTGCAGAAACGATATTCGCCTATCTGACGCTAGCAAGGTAGGTGTGTCCTCATGCACGAGCGTTGTGGAGAGCTGATATCGTCTTTTTGTGCACTCCTGGCGTACCGTAGCTTCAAGCTGCGAAAGCTGGTGCGTGCACGTTTTTTTCCACGACTCATTTGGGACAATAGCTTCTACAAACCAATGATCTACCTCTACGATCTTTCTCAATGACTATGCATGATCGATTTTAGGGAGACCGTTGTATCTACTGGATGAACGTCAAATGTCTTTGCTTCGAAGATCATACGACTACTGCACGCCTGCGACACCAGCTGAGGTTGAGATTACACCGCCGATACACCACCATTACGGCATTAAGCTTCATGTCATCGCGCTGCGAGTTTTTCGCTGAGCCAGTAGTTCTGCTATTTTTCCTCTTTCGTTGTCGATCAACATGCCTCCCCCGCCTCAACAGCTATCTGTCTACGCACGAGACGTAGCACGACAAGCCCCGACCAATCGTTGGACACGAATCACAGGATAACCATTGTCATGCGAGCATGCTATGAGATCAACGTAGTGATAGCCACTAGATTCGCTTTGCTGATCCCTACAATTCCGAGAGCCATGTGAAAGTTCATTGCGTTCACGGGTCATTGACTAATCTAGGAAATGATGATCAGAGCTCGCAGCGATGCAAAGACAAGACGAATTAGTTGACAGTATATCTGTAGACAACTCCGTCTCCTGTCATGCAGAACTCTTGTGAAACTTCATTCTTGATTGTTACTGACATCCCTCCAATCTTCTCTGTACTCTACTAAGACCACAATCATGGCGGTCGGTCAGCTCAAGTCATTGATCGGATCAATCAGGAGAAAGCCTTCCACCGCTCCAGACCGCAAGACGAATGCCGAAGCAGAGCTGAGCCCTATCAACGAGAAGACTTCGATCCTTCATGATATCACACACATGGGCGTGAAGAACGTGAGCACCGCGGCTCAAGGCTTGACGACAATCGCATCTGGTGAGCCCATGGACGACAAAGAGCTGTTGCTTGAACATGGTGTGGCTGCACTACAATCTGCACCACCCAACAGTGGACTTTCTGCAATGGTGTCAGAAGGTTTCATCAAGATGCTATACAACGACCTACCTCACCCACCAGTGACTCTGGCTGGCCCAACGGCTAGATACAGAAGACACGATGGCGGCAACAACAACCCTTGGAATCCCGAGATGGGCAAGGCAGGAAGTCCCTACAGTCGAAGCGTCCCACCAATGAGGCCGAAAGGACCGAATCTTCCTGATCCCGAGCTTGTCTTTGAGCAACTGCTCAAGAGAAAAGGACCATTCCGTGAGCATCCCTCTGGTCTCAACAGATTGTTCTTTTCCTTCGCCACAATCGTCATTCACGAATGTTTCCAAACCTCTCGAACAGACCATTGGATCAACGAAACTTCCAGTTATGTTGATTTGAGTACTCTATACGGAAACACAGAAGTCGAACAAGAGCGTGTACGCACTTATGAGAATGGAACGATATACCCAGACTCGATCGCCTCCGAAAGAATCATGATGATGCCACCTGGTGTCATTGCAGTCTTGGTGATGTTTTCGAGAAACCATAACAGCATTGCTCACTCGTTGTTCTCCATTAATGAAGATGGCAAGTATAAGGCCTGGGAGACTCTGAATGAGAAGGAGAGAGTCGAGTAAGTCAAGACAAGTCATAGGTACTGAGGCAGATCGCCACTGACAACGACATAGACAAGACGAAGACATCTTCCAGCTTGCTCGTAACATCAACGTCGGCTTTTTCGCTACTGTTGTTCTCAAAGATTACGTTGCAGCCATCTTGAACACTCCAAGAGCCAACTCAGAGTGGTCTCTCGACCTTGGTGCTGAAATCAAGCAAGCCGGCCAACGCCTAGAACGTGGTACTGGCAATGTCGTCTCTGTTGAATTTGCTGTTCTTTACCACTGGCACGCAGCTTTAAGTGCTGCTGATGCAGATTGGATGGAAAAGCTGCTAAGAGACAACCTTCCTGGACTTGAATCGGTAGACGACGTCACACCGGATATGTTTAAGGAGGTTGTCAAGACCGAGGGCCACAAGCTGAAAGACACTCTGCCTAGAAACTGGACTTTTGGAGGCCTCAAAAGAAAACCAAATGGCATGTTTGACGATGTTGACCTCGCAGAGATCATCAAGGATTGTATTGAGTCACCAGCGCATGCTTTTGGTGCCCATGGAACACCCGCAAGTTTGAAGATTGTGGATATCATGGGGATGCTCCAAGCTCGCGACAAGTTCCAGGTCTGCACAATGAACGAGTAAGTTACAAGAGAGGAAATGCTAGACAAAGATACTGACATTCTTAGGTTCCGCCGCTACCTGAACTTGAAGGCATACGCAAACTTCGAAGAGTGGAACCCAGATAAAGAGGTTGCCAGGGCTGCAGAGCTCCTTTACGGCCACATTGATAATCTTGAACTGTATCCAGGACTCATGGCCGAAGTCACCAAACCCGCCATGGCTGGCAGTGGTGTTTGTCCAGGCCAAACTACCGGACGTGGCATCCTTGACGATGCCGTTGCCCTAGTCAGAGGAGACCGCTTCCTCAGTTACGACTTCAACAGTTCTACATTGACGAATTGGGGTGTCGCCAAGCTTAGCGTCTCTCCGCCAGGGGCTTATGGAGGCATGCTTCCGCAATTGCTTCTTTCGGGACTGCCCAATGCCTTCACCGGCACATCTTCTTACGCTCTGTTGCCTTTCTATACACCAAAGGCTGCAGCAGGCATTCTGAAGGGCAACGGAGTGATTGATCAGTATGACCTCACCAGGCCTAAAAGTGACAGATCCATCGTATCGATACACACACAAGAAGGTTGCAAGAAGGTCTTTGAGGACCGTGAGAGCTTCCGCGTCATGTATCAGGCGGCAATCAGGCAATGCACCGATGGTCACGACTTTATGATCGGATGGGATCAGCAGAAGAAGCACGACGACAGATCAAAGATTCTTCACAAAGTCTTCTTTGAAGAGGACTTTGAAGCAAACGTCACGAAGTTCTTCCGCACGAATGTTGCAAGACTTATCTCAAAGAGTTCGCTCAAGTACCAAGGTACTAGACGGTCAATCGACATTGTCCGAGACGTTACCAATGTCACACCTATTCTCTGGCTGGCGGAGAGATTTGCAATTCCAATCAAGGATGCAGAGCATCCTCGAGGCCTGTTGTCGGTCCCTGAGCTCTTCGGTATCTACTTGGTCTTGTTCATGTACCAGAGTTTCAACATTCAACCTCTGGTTGAAACCACACTTCGCGAAGGAGCTACTAAAGTTGCGCCAATCTTGCGCAAGATTCTGAGAGCTCATCTTGAAACTCAGCAGGGAGTCAAGGAATCAGTCGTGGACTGGCTTGCTAAGGGCACAGCATACGAGGTTGGCCCAGATGCAGATCGCATCTACCATGCTCTGAACGCCACAAAGCTTCCCATGGGTGATTTGGTCGGTGACTGTATCGGCATGGGTGCTCCAGTCGCAGGCAACATCACTCAACAAGCATCTCTGCTCATTGACCTCTTCCTCAGTCCTGGTTACGAGGTCTACAAAGATCGCATCGTCGAGCTTGCTCACAGAGAGGACCCAGCAGCAGAGCGCGAGCTTCAAGGCTTCGTCTTCGAAGGCATGCGTCATGCAGGTGTAGTCCCTGGCCTGCCTCGCGTGGCATCCCAGGATGTGACTGTCAATGACGGCACCCGCGGACCAATCCACATCAAAGCCAACCAAACCGTCTTGATTGCAACGTCCAAGGCATCCATGGATCCTATGGCATTTCCCAACCCAGAGAAACTGGACCCTCATCGTCCACTCAGCTCTTATATCCTTCTTGGTCATGGCTTGCATTACTGCTTTGGTGCGAGATTGGTCGGTGTGTCATTGGCCGCAACTTTGAAGGAAGTCTTCAAATTGAAGAACTTGCGTCGTGCGCAAGGTCGCGCTGGGCAATTCTCAGTTGTTGAGCATGAGGTTGCTGGGGTCAAGATGAGACAATATCTCGATGCTTCATCGAAGGAGTCGCCGATTCCCACTACGCTGACTTTTGAGTATGACGAGTAGAAAGATTTGAAAATGCAACGAATTGCAATCCCCAGTAATGAAATCTCAGGACAGGACACAATCGTTTCGCGGTCCACCTTCCGGTTCCCCTCCTCTTTCAAATGGATTTCACCCCATCCGCAGCCTGCCAAGCTGCTTCCATGCTACGCTTGATGCAGTATGACTCTATTCCACGTGATAATCCTAGCTGTCTATGGGACAGAGTAAACCCTTTCAAGGCTGGTTCCATGCATAGCGGGTGGCCTCGGAAGTCAGCGAATCACAAGGCAGGCCAGTTGATTTCTTTGGAGGAGAGCAGAAGTTGGGAGGTGGACCTCGAAAAAATGTATCTTTTCGAAATTATTTCAGACACTAATTTATTGCTCTTCGCTGGTGGTGCGGCAGACGGAAGAAGCAAGATAAATTGGCAACAGACTTGAATTTAGGACTGGCTTTACAGTTGATGAACGCCGCTCCTTCCTATTGTTGGCATCGCGTTTATTTGAACAAGCCTGCCTTGTCAGGCAGCCGCGAAGCTTTTGCTTTTTTCTTGGCTACATGTATCAGACCTCTCTGACAATGATTATCCACGCACGAAACCCCAACTTTGCAGCTATGCCGACACCAAATCTCAGAACAATAGTGATATTTGATGGAAGTCATCCTCACTTGATACCAAACTTAGCTGGATACAAATTCTTTTGTGGTCGCGGACGCGGGACTTATGAGTCTACATCTTGCGGGTCAAGCAAATCGAAGCCTGCGGCTGATCCACGGCAAGCCATCTGCAGACCAGGCTCTAGATGCATATCCGGTTCACCGTACATACTCCTGGGTATTTATAGCTCAGCCTCGTCCAGCTCCAGCATAGATAAGGGAACCGTACACACGCGACATTTCGAGTTGCCCGTCTCTTGTCTTGACACTACACTTTTGAAAGATGGCATACTCACGCATTGAGCCTGACCGTCCTATCCCTCGACTGTCTGTTGATCTTGCCCAAGATGCACACATCAGCTATGAAGGTGATCAGTGGCTTCCAGGACATTCCGGTATGTGATCAGGTTGAACCATCATGCAAAGCTGATATTCGTATAGCTTCGTCAAGTGCCGTGACTGCTGTTGAGGTACAAGCTGCTATTGACGATACTCGGGACCGTCAAGAGAGTACCCCCGTCAAGCATGACTTTACTACGATTGAGCTTGAACAAACAACTGTGGATGGTCCTGTGAAGTCCGCACCTGACAACTTTATAAGATCATGGTGGCGTGAGATCTTGGCTATCATGCTCAGTATTGCTTCACTTTTGTCTACTGCTGGAGTCTTATTTGCATATCAGAATCAGCCTCTTTCTTCATGGAAGTTCCGCTACCTACCCAATACGGTTGTCTCTCAACTGATCACCATCTCTCGGAGTGCTCTCATGCTTTCGACAGCAAGCTGTGTCAGTCAACTTTTCTGGCTGCACATTAAAGAGAAACCTCGGGCATTATCTGAGCTTCAAGCTTTCGACGACGCTAGCAGAGGCCCCGCCGGCGCAATTGCTATGCTTGCATTTCCTACAAGATATCGAATTCCCGCTCTCATTGGCTCACTGATCACGAGTGCTACTCTGTTGATGGAACCTTTTGGTCAACAGGTACTTCAGTTTCCACTCCGAGAAGATACAGTCAAGGGCAATGCGACATTTCCAACTACCCAGATGTACGCACCTGTGCCTGAAGCAGTGACTTCTGGTATGTCATAGAGTTACCATTTGACAATAGCACGCTGCTGATATTCTCAAAGCCGCCCAAAGCCTCAGCAGCGACCTTACGTTGGACAGCCAGACTCAAGCAGCTATCGTGAACAGTGTATTCGGTGTACCTTCAGCGAACTCTTTCACATGTCTCACCAATTCCACCTGTTCATGGAGTGATGCTGCAACTTTGGCAGTCTGCTCAATGTGTACCAATGTTACAGCCGCTACGAAAGTAAGCTGCACAGGCCCTGAGCATATAGGGAGTATTTGCAACTACACTACGCCTGGCGGTTATGCACTCCAAACGAGGTCTGATGATACCAGCATGGAGCAAACGTACATGACGAGGCTGAATACAACCACTTTGGGAGATAATTCTGGAGGCCCTAATTTGATAGGGTTTGCGACGGTGATCGAGGACCTTGACCAGGCACCGAGCATCACTGAGTGTAGTCTCTCTTGGTGTGCGAAAGTCTATCGAGACACAGCTGCCCAAGGGTCATTGTTCTTCACTCAGATCGACAACTACCCTTTGGTCTATAAAGGAGCCTACTCTGTGGTCTATGATGGGCTCGAAGGACCTGAATATGGTATATACGAGGCTGGTTCGGGGTTTCCAACTTCATTGAATGCAACTTTCACCATTCAATTAGCGAACACGGGTTCGCTAACGACATTTCTCGCAGGTCTCTTGAGTACTGGAGTCGTGATGGAAGACCGTGGAATACAGTCTGGTAGTGCATACGTGTTCTCTATTGGCACTGCAATGTTGAGCAATCCATCCATCCCATATATGGCGGAGAACATTGCCGCTGGCTTAACTAACTCCATCCGAAATCTGACGAACCTGACAGACAACTATATCATACAAAACCACGGTGACTCGATCATCCAAGTACAGTACATAGATGTTCGATGGGCATGGTTGTCTTTACCTGCAAGCGTTATACTCCTCGGCCTTCTGCTTCTCTTGATCACTATGGTTGAGAGTCATCGAGCAAAGGCTCTAGTCTGGAAATGCTCTCCTCTGGCACTCTTGTTTCACCCTTTGCAGGGATGGACCAATGGGGTACTGGATCATAGTAGCAAAAGCGAGATGCAGAAGTGTGCAAAGAGTATGCGAGGACAGCTGTTGCCTGGCGATGATGCTGGTCTCAGGATTGTCAAGTCGTAGAATGGTTGTTTGCCTGTTGTATACAGCTTCTGATGTCTCCGAGTATCAGGATATCTTGTACGTAGTTGAACTTTATGACCATACTTTTCTCAAGTGTCGCATTCAATCTGAGTGCCTGAAGTATAGTAGATCTTTGGCAACATGGTACTTACCGACAAGGTGGTTGCTAGGACTTGTGCGTGCTCGAGGCTTGCATGTTGGCTTGAGGGTTTCAGCTCTGAACAACACTTCTCAGACAGCGATGAAGCATCTTGCTAGTTTCTTGGCTGCATGCTACTTTTGCGAGGTAATTACTATAATTATTAGTCCGAGGCAAGTGCATTCCACTAATCCGGTCGACCCCGCAATCATCCTTCATGCTTACACCAAGCTGGTTCTCCAAGACCATTGCACCTTCCTGACTTGCTGTGGACTACTTTCCTGACAAGACAATCCAACATGCGTGAAGATATCTCCTTCCAGACCTCCGACAATGTCACACTTCGCGGATGGTTTTATAAACCTTCCGAAACAAATGGCCCTCTGCCTTGTCTCGTCATGGCGCACGGCTTCTCGGCTTTGAAGGAAATGGACTTGAACACTTTCGCCGAGCACTTTATTGCTCATCTTCCCATCACTTGTTTGGTCTATGATAATCGCGGATTTGGAGACAGCGATACTAAAGAAGGACAACCTCGGCATGAGATCATCCCCGCACAGCAGACTAGCGACTACTCGGATGCTATCACTTATGCCCAATCAAGATCTGAAGTCAACAAGGACAAGATCGGTATTTGGGGTAGCTCCTATAGTGGAGGACATGTCCTCTGGGTTGGAGCTATTGACAGAAGAGTCAAGGCGGTTATGAGTCAAGCCCCTCTTGTTGATGGTTGGGCCAACTTTCATCGCCTGATCCGACCGGACTTCGTAGCCGGACTGAACGCAATGTTTCAAGATGGTCAGTATGCCAGCGGCTATGAGTATGGACACAGCTGATCTCAAGTGCTAGACCGTCATTCACGAGCAGCCGGCAAACCTGCCGCAGTAATTCCCGTCGTGGATGCTGATCCCACAAAGCCATCCGCTCTACCCACTCCCGACAGTTTCCACTTCTTCACAGCATGGGCTGAAAAAAGCAACTGGAAGAATGAAGTAACCGCAAAGTCGTAAGTCACTCATCCTTGTTGGTGCTGCAGCTTGTTAACAAAGTCATATCGTTCAGCATCGAAGCTTTCCGGGAATACTTGCCATCGGCACATATACATCATATCTCTCCAACACCGCTGTTGATGACTGTGGCAGATAATGATGTCTTGACACCAACGGATCTTGCTTTAGAAGCTTATAGCCGAGCACTGGAGCCGAAGAGGTTGCATCTCTTGCCCGGAGGACACTTTGAAGCCTACTCTGGTCCCAATTTTGAGAAGAACGCGAAGGTGCAGACTGAGTTCTTACAAACGCACTTATGCTCGTAGTGGTCGTAGTCTGCTGCCATTCCTGTACGTTGTTGCTTTTTTTCCCCCCTTTTTTCTGTGGATGACCTTTACTGTTGTGTACATCCTTGCTTTGTCTGTCACTGAGCCCTTCGTGGCCTGATCAAGGGAGTCAGTCAATCGAGCGACCTGTCATTCTGAACTTTTACATACTCAACACATGCGGCTTGTCAACTAAGATGTATCGGCTCTACTAGTAGATGATATCGCGTTGCTGTATGTAGCACCGATCGTGCATTGTGGGCCCCACAAGTATGCAACCATGGCTAAATAAGAATTTGGATTAGCGTCTGCATCGACACAGTCAAGTGCAGTACAGCCAAAATTATCGAAGATAGTTATGTCAGCATTTGCTTGAACGAGTGTCTTGACAATTTCGATGTGCCCATGTTCAGCGGCAAAGTGAAGTGCAGTACGCCCACAGTTGTCAAGGATAGTTATGTCAGCATTCGCTTGAATGAGGGTCTTAACGACTTCAGAGTGCCCACTTCCAGCAGCATAGTGAAGTGCAGTCCGACCCAACATGTCCGTAGTATTGACACCGGCGCCAAGGTCAAGGCAATGTTTTGTGACCGTCTGATCGCCACATTCTGCCCCCCAATGTAGCAGGATCTTCTCGCTTGCGTGTTGGTCTCTCTCGGCAACCATTTCCACCTGTATATGAGATGACCAGGACGGCGATATTGGGGTGCGTTTGTAGAGGTAGAAGTGGAAGAGGCTCTCAGCAGTGAGATGTGCTCCCTTGTCAAGCAGCATTTGCACTATCTTGTCGTGGCCCCATTCAATAGCTGCTTTCAGTGAGCTTTCATATTGTCCACTCTGAACAATCACGTCGGCGTTACGGTCAAGCAGCATTTGCACTATCTTGTCGTGGCCAGAAGCCGAGGCTGCTTGTAATGCATAGCCACGATATTGTATACTCTGATCGTCGACGTCGGTGTTACGGTCAAGCAGCATTTGCACTATTTTGTCGTGGCCAAATTCACAAGCTTCTCGTAACGCGCGGCCATAAAACCCACTCTGAGCGTTCACATCGACGTCGTGGTCGAACAGCATTTGCACTATCTTGTCGTGGCCGTTCTTAGCAGCGGCTCCGGGTGCGCTGCCAGAATATCCACCCTGT
Source organism: Aureobasidium sp. EXF-3400 (assembly GCA_024195585.1). NCBI lineage: Eukaryota > Fungi > Ascomycota > Dothideomycetes > Dothideales > Saccotheciaceae > Aureobasidium > Aureobasidium sp. EXF-3400. Next base: position 170,552 of record SWBL01000046.1, read on the forward strand.
GCGCTGACGTCGGCGTTACGTTCAAGCAGCATTCGCACTATCTTGTCGTGGCCTTTTGCAGAAGCTGCTTGTAGTGCGCTGCCATAAGGTCCGCCCTGAGAGTTGACGTCGGCATTACACTCTAGTAGCATCTGTACTACTTCATTGCGGCCTTTTGCAGAAGCTGCTTGCAGTGCGTTGCCATAGTGTCCACCCTGAGCGTTGAAGTCGGCCTCGCGCTCTAGAAGCATCTGTACTACCTTGACATGGCCTTCTGTAGCAGCTGCTTGCAGTGCGTTACCATAATGTCCACCCTGAGCGTTGACGTTGGCGTCATGCTCTAGCAGCATTTGTACAACTTTGTCGCGGCCTTCTGCAGAAGCTGCTTGCAGTGCGTTGGCGTGGTATCCACCCTGCATGTTGACGTCTGCACCCTTCTGAAGCAGCTTCTCCACCATCTCGCCTCGACCGACCAACAAACAAAGTACTGTCTCTCCGCCTACACCTTTCACATTCACGTTGATCCGATCAAAGTCGAGTAGCAAATGTACAATGTCAAAATGTTTCCGGAATATTGCCAAAGACAGGGCTGTGAGTCCAGTTTCTTCTGTTGAATTGGGATCGACGCCCTCAATAGACAGTAGGAATACCACCTTCTCGGTTAAGCCAGCATAGGCCGCAGCACGCAGATCTGCATTGAGTTGATGATTTTCTTCGATCTGACGTTTTCCTAGCACAGTTTGCTGTTCTTCATAGCTAGGCGGATCGGGGGTGCCAACGCGCATTCCTCTTCCAGGAGTTCCCGCCTTTGCTGTGCCTGTACTGCTTCCAGCAAGTACGACCCTCTTGTGATGCTGCTGCATTCTCTCAAGCTTTTCGGAAACTTCTTTCGAGTAAGACGTGATTGCCGCAACCTCAGGATCGAATTGTCCGTAAAGATCTTCAGCCAGCCTCAGAGCAGTTTCCAGAATCTCGATGCATGAGTCAAAGTCAGCCGATCTGTAACGGACCACAGCCAGTCCTTCTAAAAGCATCAGATCCACTTGAGATTTCGGCCATTCCGCTACTCCTGTGGTTCGTCGATACTCGATGGCGACTGTGAAGTCTCGGTCAGCTTCCGCCAGTAGGCCACAGGAGAGGTTAATCTCAGCGAGCTTGACGACAAGCTCAGCATATTGTCGGCAGTACCTGCCAAAAGGAGGTAGTGTTTGATTTGCAGGTACTTTTCTGTGTACAAGAGCGACACATCGTTTGAGAGGTGCAAGAAACGCTCGATCAAGAGTACGTCTTTGTTGTAAAGTATCAAGTGAGGGCCTGGAACATGTTAGTAAACTAGAGACGGACATATAACAGCCACTCACGTTGTCTGCTCATCATAGTTCAGGGTAGCAGCAACTAATCCTCTGGTTGCTTGTAGTAGCCAAACCTGTTTCCCTTGCAATAAAGTTCGTAAAGACCAGTCGCGAATAGCTCTATGAAGCGTATTTGATCTGTAAGGATGATCTCGGTCAGAATCCTGCTTGACTAAACAAGCATTTGCAAGGTGTGAGAGTGCGAACTGGAGCGCTTCTGGAGTACTCAAGGCTTCAACTAGATGTTGAGATTCCTGATCATCTTCTGATTGTATCTCAGGCAGGAAGCGCTGGTATTGATTCAAGAACGTTGTTGGGATCTTCCATGTCCCTAAGATCGCTAGGAAGATAAGTAGTGCACCGGCTTCTGGATACTTGCTCTTTACATTCTCAAACAGCATGTCGAAGACTGTAATGATAGAGCGGTCTTTATCGTACGAGAGGATGCCCCTCTCGGGATATTTCTCCAGTAACCATCTATAACGCTCTTGATAGGATTTCAGGAATTGTTCAGGTGAGAGGAATGTTCGTATCAGTACGCCAGCGTGTTCGATAGCCAGAGGAACTCCATGCAATTCTTTGACTATCTGTGTTGCCCAGTCTGATAAGCTGTTAGAAACTAAGGTCAAGTAGCAGAGACACTGATTGTACAAACCCGTTTTTGGCGTTGCCGGATTACTAACGATCTTCAGCAGCAGCTGACATCCGCTGTCTTCGTCCAAGCGATCGATCTCTAAGCTTTTCCGAATATGAAACACTTCTGATGCGTTCGCTCATGTGCTCGTGACGATTATCGATCCATGGGTACAGCTGGGGATGCACGCTCTGAAGTCATGCTCACTTGGATCGTCTACACTGTCGATGACTAGAAGCCAAGGAGAGCTTCGAGCGTCACATAGTTTGGCGACCACCAGTTTTTGAGGAGTGGCTGTAGAGGATGTCGGCGCAGTATTGTCTGACCATTTGGACAACAGATCTGCAGCTTCGGCAAATGTCGCTTCCAGATCTTGCGCATTTGAAGCATTTATCCAGACAATGGCTTTGTAAGGGTTTCCGTATCTTTCGATGTATTGAAGTGCAAGTTGAGTTTTTCCCGAACCTCCGATACCGTACAGGACCAGACCCTTCTCCTTTTTCCCAGGGGTTTCGGGATGAAGAGCTTCGGCCATTTTCTGTAGTTCTTCTTCGCGGCCACAGAATGTATCAGTACGCGAGGGCATGTCACTCCTCAAGAGTATATCCCATGCTTTCTGAGTGGTGCCTGACATTTCCTCGAATCAGCTCCAGGCGTTTATATGCTCTCAAATCGCTGACCATGGCTAGGATCTTCGATATGACTCTGAGTCTTGTTGGACCTACCTACCTAAACCTGCTCTAACCAATTCCTCCAGTGCATCCTTGACTGGCTCATATCTTTGATTCTCTGATGCCGAAAATTTGCAGATAGTAACGTGGTTCGATCCAAGCAGTGGCAGAGCAAGCTCATTTGGAAGGTTCATCGTTGAAGAGCTTTCATCAACAACCTGAAGACGGCAAGTCAGTTGTAGTGCTAAACGCCGGTAGGTTTATAACACTTACTATCACATTTCCAAGTCTGTCAGTCTCATAAAAGGTTCGGATCTGCAACGATGTAGCTCTGTGCACGAAACCTCTGCTGATTCGCACGCAGTCTGCGGACTTGGTCTCTAAGCTTCCCAGAATTTTTGAATTGCCTCGTAAGCCAAGAGTGACGTATGGAACCATCCGAGCTGGAAACTTGGCCCAGTATGCAGAGTCTGCTCCGCCATGAGGAACACCAAGGAAGAGACAACCTTTGATGTTTTCCAGAAGTTCGTTGTATCGATTGCTGTGATTCCAGGCTTCAATCATGGCTTGTTTGACTACCAAGCCACCAAGGCTATGCGCAATGAATATGATCGGACGACTTTTTTCCTCTGGTGTTTTCCTCTTCCCAAGCAGCCTTTCGAGCAGCATGCTTGCGGCATGATCGATGGTAGCAACGGACTTGCTGAACACAATAGCAGAATCATATCCGTACGAGAAGATTCGTGCGCGTACACCGATACGACTGAGATCGACCGGAATCCTATCTCGAAGGAACATGGGATCATCGTGCGAGGTTCCAGCATTCCATGTGTTCTCCCAATGTCCCATAAGTCCGTGGACAGCGACAATACTGATGAAGCGTCAGATTAATTCTCAAGGGATCTGCGGGAGCTTACACACTCGACCTGATGCATCGATTGCTCGTCGGCGAACCCTTCGTTTCCAGCTTTTGCGTCTGGTATCTCGAACAATCCATAGTTCTCTTCTGACAGAGTGGTCTATCACCTTTGTTAATTTCCGTGAGGTCGGGTCCTCGAGGTCATCGGTCATACTTGCTGTCCTTGGGAGCCCGCTTGAGCCGGAGGTGTCTCTGCTCTTGCCGATTTCGGGCGTTGAGTCAGTTTCCGAAAAAGCGACATACTTTTCAGGACGAGAGGGATCTAAGCAGGCGAATAGAACGAACAATATAAGCAGCTTTACAAGTTATGCCTGAGGAGTCTGGGGCGAGATTTAATCGACGGTTCCTGCTCTGTTCGTAGGAGGCTGTGCACTATAGAGACGTATTTTGTACAGCCTTCGAATCCGCGGTAAAGTTTTTTAGGGAGTAAATCGACTGGAGGGACAAAGCTGAAGAGTCAGGCTCAGGTGCAGCAGGTGCAGCAGGTGCGGGGTCACAGAAGGAGTTGCAGAAGCCACCAGCATGCAAATGACTGTCGACTGGTAGGCGATAAGCCGTGCAGCTTTGTGCAGCTGCTGCAGTCAGACTGCCCGCAGACTCCGCCACAGCGAACTCGATTGAGCAGCTGCAATTGCAAAACTACTGGAGGGCCGAGGCTTGCAGCCGGAAGAGCAAAGGCGTCTTAGGAGGCGCCGTCGCTCTCCATTGGGACTGTCATTCCATTCCCTGCTATCGAGCGAATGCATCTCAACACCCGACTCGAGCTTCTGAGGACTGATGTTATTGGGCATGCTCCAAGGCTTGGCAGATGACTAATGCTATCTGACAGGACAACCCTGTCTAAATTTTGGAATATCAAGAGCTTTTTAACTAGATTATCTGTAAGAAGATTTGGAATAACATGAAGTGGCGCAGATTCTTTTTGCATGGCTAAGCTAATGTGGTTCTTCTCACGCAGCTACAAGTCATGCAGAATCAGAGCGGCCTACGTAGGATCGTAGGATCCAGTTCCGGACATATAGATCTACTCTGGCTTGCAATCTCAGCCTTGCTTACACCGATACCTTGCACAAGACAAAACTCAAGCGATAGCGTGTCGCAAGCCTCGTCTTCGTGGGATGCTCAACACATGGCGCACACGATCATAACCTCAGAGGCGCCGCTGTGCATGTTCCTTCATCGAAAAGAAAGTCGCTCAAAGCGCATGGCACGATAAGTAGCTTCCGTTTTTGGTAGCCTTGTTCGAACATGACCGCTCCATACACCGGTAAGAACAGTATATATCCGGAGTTCAGCACAGCTCTGAGGCTTTCATCCTTTCTGAAGACTCTTGCTAGGTTGTTTGGCGGGAGGCCTTGTCACTAGCACTTTTTCAAGACATGGCCTTGCAGAACGATGCGATCGAGCTCGACAGACTTCTCGAATCACGCCCCGCTGAGGATTGTGACACAATTGGTCAACCACTGGGAAGACCATATGCAAGTACACCGCCATCGCCGGTCGCAATGAGCAGCAGAAGGAGATCGGGCGAGACAGAAGAAATCGACCTCAGTGATATGGGAGTTGATTTGCACCTTCAAGAGCCCCTCGAAGCAATGAAGAGGGAAAACACTAGTCCTATTCAGTCTTCAAGTTCATCCAAAACTGGACACGATTCAACGACACAAGACCATGCAAAGTGCATCTCCTGGGCTCTCCACCAAGCACACTTGATCGGCCTCCTCGTGTTTCTTCTCGGATTAATTGCCGCCTTACAATTGTTGTATAATCTCTCGGAATGAAACCAAGGGCTTGCCACTGCCACGCAAAACATTCATTACATCTGGACGTACGGCCCTACTGCCAGTAAGTTACTTCTACTTTGAAGCAATCACTTCGCCTGACTGACAACTATAATCTTTTCGATCCTAGCAGTGTCCTGGGGTAAGCTTGAGTATGACACCAAGATTCTGATGCCTTGGAAGCTGATATTAGACGCTCCTTGTGAAGACGCAATCAAACGCGGCTTAGGACTGGATTACATTTCGCCAAATCCAATAAAAGTTCTCTGGGCATCCGCTCGGGCTAAAGACTGGCCAATCCTTCTTGCTGTCCTGGGGTCACAGTTAATTACCGTTATCACGGTGGTCTCCACAAGTCTATTCGTTCTACAACCGACCTTGGTCCATAGGTACAATGCCCCTATGTCTGGAAGTGCTCGCTTCGACAGTTCAAGCTTCAACGCTACTCTGGTCAATGATCTGCCGATTTTGGTTGCCTCAAGTTTTCTGTCAGGGAACCTCTCAATAACATTTCCACCAAACACAAATGTCGAACCGTTTGATGCTTTAGGACAACCAGCTGGTAGGTATATACTCGATTCATACACGAAGATAGATAACTCATTCATGAACAGGCTCCGAAATTATCAAGACAGCCAACATTAGTGTGTTCTCTGCAGACCTAGACTGTCAAGCCGGAAGCGTCTCTAACGCAACTATGGAAGCGAGGCCTAATGATTGGCTAATTCGCGCCGCGTTCTCATATCTTGGGTGCATCGCAGATGAAGTCATCCTTGGAGCATATGTTTCAGAGACAAATCCCAGTAGTAGCGATGGGAGCATAAGTGCATCTACCAGTCAAGAATGCTTTGAAGAAGGCAAGAACCAATCAGTCGAATACTTGGTCGTCGCTTCCGCGCAAGCCGCAGAGCCCAGTAACATAACTTGGGGCTCCGCGCCCTGCGAAGTTTGTGACATCAAACAATTTCCGCTGGGATCCTTTGATTTCAAGTCAACCGTGTTATTCTGCAAGCCATCGTACAAACTGGAAAAAGCTCTCGTCTACCTCAATTCGAGCGACGCCATTCTCAATGTTTCCACAGGAGCGACGCTCGAGACTCTTCCTTTGTCTACTTCCGATCTAGTGTCGGCTTCCGAAAGCTCCATCTCGGCTGCCAAAAATGCATTCGATGCAATCGCTCCCAAAGATAGAGGCAATCCATCCAACGATGTCCTCTTCCAAGTTTTGATATCGGCTTCGCCAAGAGAGGATCCGGCACGATACATGGACGCAGAAGCTCTTCAGGCCGATGTGCGCCGACTTTTTAGAGCTACCTGAACACACATAGCTAATCAACACCTGCTTTCGACTGGGTCATTCGATCTCGACACTGGAACGTATAGTGCTAAAGAGCTTCGCATTGTGCTCCGGCCCGTGACTATATACTTGATGGATGGCTGCCTGTCAGCACTAGCAATCTGCACATTGATTATGGTTTTTGTTCGTCCCAAAGTCACTGGCATGCACGACCTTCCTACCTTGGGCCGTATATCCTCGATCCTGGCTGGAAGTTCTAGGATTATGGACTGTGTTTCAATAGAGATTCTGGAACAGCTGCATTCGAAACATAAATATGCTGTGGCATCGAGAGTCTGTCAGGGAATCGACGATTCTGTTGTGATGGAAAATCATCCGGAATTCACCACCGCGCCGCAACCTGACAACAAGTCGCAATGCTGGCTTCCAATAGCTATGTCAAAGTGGACGAAAAGCATGGTTCTGATCCTTCCCCTTGCCATCATTGCCGCTATAGAAGCGACCTACCACGTATCTTCAACAACGCAAGGTCTTGGCGATGTTTCTGCTGACAAGTATTTGCACTATGCATGGACCTTGACGCCAGCTCTGACCACGACTCTTGTCAACGCAGTACAGGTCGATGCCAATGTGTCATACATAATTCCTCAGCAAATGATCACCAACGTGAGCGTGCTCGGAAGCTCACCAGCGCCAGTGGATCCGAGGTTCTGGGCATTCGTAGGAACAGACATGGGCGGATTACGGAGCATCAACACTTTCATCGCTAACATCGCCTCTGGGATTTTATGACAACCTAGCCATGGCACTCCTCAACAACAGTGATCCTGATCCCTCGAACTTCTTTATATCTTCTAACGCACCCATCATCGCCGAACGCACGGTCAGGCTCAGATGGCAGGATCTGACCGATAGTTTTCTGGACATGAAGAATAAACTTGCGGAAGGTGTGAGTGGATGGCGAGGGACCCGGCTGGGAGGTTGGACCCGAGTTGTCTCTGATAGAGAGATAGATCTAGAGGACGAAGAATTGGAAAGAGACAGGCGATGACAAGAGATGTCGGATGACACAGACCGTGGGCACCTGGTCGCTGCTTAGTATACCTCAGACACCAGATACTCTTTTTTCTGGGACTCCGAGGCTCTTTGCTAGTTTGTCTTATAAGTAGACCTTGATCAGAGCTCGGAGCCATAGCAGTCCTTATCTGAATAGTTATGATAGTGTTTTGTGGAATCCCCTATATTAGAACCTAGTAGGCTATACACGAAACTTAGTAGCAGAATAGCGAATTCTGGAGAAGCCTGCATCTCTTTATCTAACTAGGCCACATTTGGGCGGCGTTGAAGACTTGATAAACGACTGACATCGTTTCAGAAAACAAGCATTGATTGCTAACTAGGCAAAAACGTACATAGATGAGGGCATTACACTACTTAGCACCAGTCAACCTCCTACATCCTTCCTCACTTAAAAGCAGGAACAACCTTCTCCCCAACCAACCTCTCCAGCGCCCCCTCAATACTCTCCCAAGTATCCTGATATCCCGTCCACCCAGCTTTCCTAGCTTTACTCATACTAATTACCAAATCAAAGTTTCTCCCCAGCACAAAGTTCAGAAACATCCATGTGGCATTGTCAAACGCGGATGCATCCAAGCCTTCACGTTCGGAAAGCTTTTTCCATGCTGCCTTGACTTCCGCCCTTTGAGCCCATTTGCTCAAGTCGATTTTGGCTTCGACGAGTGATTGTTGCAGGGCGGGCGTGTCGAGGAGACCAGAGTCGGCTGCGAATTCAGAGATTGGAGGGGTTTCCTTCAGAGGCATGACAAGTCCTTGGTCGCCAAAGTCATTCTTGAAGTCTTTATCTTCAAACATTTTTTCAGGGATTTTGCAGCCGAATTTTGCGGCGACTTTGGGCCAGAGGTTTTGCCAGGATTCGACGTCGCCGTTGACGACATTGAAGGCTTGGTTTGCGGCGCCGGGGGCAAAGGCTGCCCAGGTGTTGAATTGGGCGTGGAGGGTTGAACAGGTCAGACTGTCGAACATTGTGTAAAAGTGAGGGGAGCCTGGCCAGATGAGTGGTTGGTCGAGTTCCTTGCAGATGGATGCGTAGATGCCGATTGCAGAGACCAGGTTCATGAAGTTGCCTTTTGCTACGCCGACGACATCGTTGGGATAGGTGACTGTCCACTCCCAGTTGTTTTCCTCTGCTTCCTTCTTGAGGATTTCCTGTTGGCGGTAGTAGAAGTTTGAGGGGTATGAAGGATTCTTGAGCCAGTGGTCGGATTCCTGCATAGGGTTTTTGGGGGCACCAAAGTGCACGCCGTACTGCTTGCAGCCGGTGGTCAAGATGAAGCGTTTGATCTTCTTTGCCGCACCGGTGAGCTTAAGAGCAGAGATGAAATTCTGGAGCATATCACCATTGACTTTGGTTGCGTCGTCTTCGTCGTCTTGAGCGAGGTAGGCAGTGAAGAAGACGTATTCAGCATCGATATGCCCAAGTTCCTTTGCCATGTCCTCAGGGTTACCTTGGAGATCGATATGAGTGTGCTTGACATTTGATGGGTAGTCTTCTTTCTTGCTGCGAGATAGAGCATATACTGTGGGCCATGTTTTGGTGTCCTTGCCAAGTTCAAAAACAATCTCGCGACCAAGAATGCCTGTGATGATGGGATCAATGTGTGTCCGATATATATGGTGGTTGTAGTAGCTTACCAGTGGCACCAGTAACGATTGCGTTAGGCATGCTAAAAAAAAATGGTCTGTGTTGTATAATGTTTTATTTTGCGAAGAGAAGCGTGAAGTATGAAAATGCGATGGTTGAAATAGCACATGGCACAATTACCATTTTGTAAGCATGACGTAGTTTTATAGGTGGGGTGAATGATATAAGTATGAACCGATCAGCATGGTATATACGGTGAGACTCGTTTATGCAAATCAACCATGGTAAAAAGTTAGGATGTGTCGGATGAGTGCTCGACCGAGCATGCAGGAATTGGTTTTGTGGTCGAGCGGGAGTATCGTTGCACTTTTGGGACTGGGCCAGTGCGATGCTGAGACGTCGTCGGAGGCTTCAGCTAGCGACTGTACATGTCTGCCACGAAATCCATCGATATCGAAGGCCGTGGAATCGTGACAAGCGAGTGTACTAACAGCTGTATGTCTCTCTGAACGAAAAGGTCTCGAGATGTGGCATGATATGCCGGCGTGATGAATGTGATGGATTCAAATCGGCGTAAGTGTAGCGAGGTAGTGGCCGAAATTGTTTGTATGACAGGGCTTTCAGGTGTCAAGACCGAGGTATCGGAGCGGGCGTGGCTCAAGGGTTCTTGTCGCGACCGCGGGTCTGTGAGCGTAGCTCGTCCATGAAGTGTGACAAGAAGCCTTCCTTTGGTGGCTGAGGCTGAGGATCTGTTCTCTGTCGGGTACTCTGCTCTTTTGCAGATTGGTTTGGTGTAGAGTAATGCGATCGTGTTGTGCGTGGTGGGTCGGGCTTTTCGAGCGGGTTCTCAGGCTTCTTGCGACCGACCTGTGCCTGGATCTCTTCCCAGAAATGCTTTCCGAAGCCTGGACCTTGTCCTGTATGACCTTGTCAGTGGACGATGGTTTGAATGTGAGGGCTCTGAAGGAAGCAACGCACTCTCGAGGTTTGTGCCGCCTTCGTCTCCTTCCAGAGGACCGTGGCGCAAGCGATAAATGCTCTTGTGAACTCGTCGAACTCCTTGATGGAATGTCTGACTCTCGAGTAGCTGATAATAGCGGTGTCAGTCTTGTCTCATTGACGGTTCGTCGAGGGCCCATACTCTTTTGACTAGCCATGCCTGTACTGAGGTTAGCGATCGAGTGGCGACGGAGGTTGTCAAAGGGCGGCAATGCTTACCTCTAGCACTGCTAACCACGGGCCCATACTGACGATTATAAAAAGTCTATAGCAAAAGGTCCTTGAAGGGTGTACAGACTTATGGGTCGTTCTTCAGAGAAGGAAGGAGCGTTTGGAAGTTGGTATGACGGTCACGGAGATAAATGGATTTTTGATGATAGATTGAGTTAAGGAAGGAGCAACCGAGGCCCAAATCTGAGTCCGACTGCAGCATGCAGCTGGCCACTTGTCGCTGTTGCAAGAGCATCCTGACCAGACTAGCAGAACATCACTGAGACTTCTCATCCTGCCAAATCTCAATCGAAACAACCTGTGAACAGCCAAGTATCAATGACTTTCTTTGGCATCAAAGAGTCCGAAACGGTTTCGGGGGAAGGGGCAGCCGATTGAGGGGCAGTTCCACTCTGTCATGGCCATGTCATGTTTCATACTTTTGAGCCTCGAATCTCCCACAATTCACTCTCTCATTGCACTTTCACTCACACGACCAAGCATTTTATTCTTCCAGCATCGCTTCTAACTCGTTCTATTCACCTGCAACTCGCGAACACGACTATATAACTCACTCCCTCGTCCGCCACGTTGGCTCTCCACACATCGCCCCGGCGCATTCGCCTACTTGATAAGCAACAAAAGTTTCTCGAAAGACGATCTGCCAGCATCAGACGCGCCATGGCTACTCGCTCCGCTTCCAGCCAGTCGCTATCTGACCTACCTTCCTCGCTACCTCAGTTCCTCCGTCAAGACCGCCCGACCCTCGTCAACAAGTTCAACTACCTCGAGCACCTACAGCGCGATCGCTTGACTGAGCAGTATGACAATCCAGAGAAAGAGTCGGAATGGTCCCGCTTGACCGGCGATCACGTCGCCTACCGCAATCGCTACGTTAATGTCGAGCCGTTTGCAAACAACCGCGTCAAGTTGAACGTCGCCAAAGGCTTTAACGACTACATCAATGCCTCCCCTATCGTACTAGGCCCACGCCACTACATTGCTACTCAAGGACCCAAGAACACTTCGACTTCACAGTTCTATCGCATGCTTGCTCAAGAATCTACTTCCAACACTCCTGCAGTTGTCGTCATGCTTACCCAAACACACGAGGCTGGTCGCGAAAAGTGCTTCAAGTACTTTCCCGATACTCAGGACACTCCTCTCGAGCTTCATCCCGATCCTGATCTTGACGACGGTAAGCCCGCTGTCAGACACGTCTCATCTTGACTATTCTAACGTCCGTTTCTCAGGTTTCGAAGGCAATGTTGAACTTCTGTCAGCCGAAGAGGACACCACCTGCCGATGCACCATCCGCCACCTACGCCTGCACTACACATCCCCCCCAGCTCATGAGGGAGAAGAACGTCACTGGAATGCAAAAGACATCTACCACCTGCTCTTTGTCGGCTGGCCAGACTTCTCGGTCCCTGAAGGCGAAAACCGTAACGCCATGCTCAATCTCATCTCGAAGTCTGCAACTTTAAATTCACCACCGAACGTATCCGAATCTTCGTCATACCCTCTCGATGCAGCATCAGATCAGCCCGAACCATCTACAGCAAGTCCACGCATCATTCACTGCTCTGCTGGTGTTGGTAGATCAGGCACTTTCATTGCTCTGGACTTCCTGCTTGCTCATCTTGAATGCGGTAACCTCGAATCCGTTCCTGATGACGTTGACCCAATCTTGGACACTGTCAACGCCATGAGGAAGCAGCGTATGATGATGGTTCAGAGCGAGGCCCAGTTCCTCTTCCTCTATGATGTTATGCGCCTCGCTTGGTTAGAGCAACATCGCGCCGCTGACGCAGAGCCCTGAAGAAGCAAAGAAGATCAGTACATACGACTCTCAAAAAGGCCTGATCATTCGGGCTGTCACAGTCTCTGATTTTCGACGTTCCCTTGGCCTTTCGGCTGTCCAGACCAGGCACCCCACCAGCAGGAACGCTGTATACATTGCACATATACACCAGTCATTTCTGCAACTGATCGGACTGCGAGCTACACAACCCACGACTTCGTTCTGGTGTCTACATACCGAGCCATTCTCAGCAACCACTTTGCACAAAGATGGACAAGATTCCAGCAGCTCGATCAACCATATAGACTATAAACTAGATAGGTTTACAGAGATCTTGAAGATACACCAGGGCAAGACAGAGGCCAGAAACACTTTTACGCAAAGATCATTTGTTACATGAAGAACAACAAGAGATGGATCATGAAAACCTTAAAATGTGCATAGCATTTGGCAGCAGAAATAGAAAACACTTCTGTATCAAACCATCCCAATCGAATTCTGTAAACATCTTTGCATCCACTAAGCACCATCCCCAGTACTTCTTGTGGTAAATCTCTTTGCTTAACCTTTCTTGTATTGTCTCTGTGCATATTGGAATTATCAGCCATGTCTCCTTCCTCGATACGAGATACATCCCAAACGGGTTTCTGGTAACACCTGTTGGCACACATTTGGCATGGTATGAAGATAGACAGGCCCTGATGAAAGATTCCATTTGCAGGTTTGGGCAAGTGGATGAGCAAAGAAAAAAAAAAAAAAGGAAAAACATGCCCAAACCCCAGCAAAATTTCGCTAAAACACAGCACCTCCGATAATAAACACTCTTTCTTCTTCCCGTCTAACCCACTTGACAACCTCTTGTGCCGCTTTGGCCACAGCCTCTCTACTCGTCCCAGCGCCTGCAACGCCATAAAACTCATATTCCTTGGTTTCCCACCCGAGCGCGACCGCATCTTTCGCGCAAGCATAGTGCACTTTAAGATGTGCGGTTTTGTTGTGGACGGCAGTGTGCAAAGCCGAATACAGAGATACCAAACGGCGATGGGGCACGAGAGAGGTAAAGTGTGGGTGGAAAGAGGGAGTGAAGAATTGGACGTTAGGGCGGGATTTGTAGATGAAGTGGAGGAGGGGTGAGGAAGGGAGGATGGAGGAGACGGAAGGGCGACCTCGGCGGACGGAGGTGCTGAGGATGGACATGCTGCCGTTTTGGTTGAGTTGCTGGAGGGAGGAAACATGTCAGTGATGTGTACAGATAGAGGTGTGGTTTGAGCAATAAGATGTGACTAACCTCGATCAAGTCATCGCGCATCTGGCGTAATTCGTAGAAGGCCTCTTTGTCCGCGCTGATGAGGATGATAGCCAATTGATCATCATCTCTAGGCGAGGTAGAAGGTTGCGGTCTCTCTTCCGACACTTTTGCGGTATCCTGGCCGATATCTAAGAAACTGACATACATGTATAAGAAGCCAGTATTGTTGAAGCCAGGCAGACAAAGCGGAATCCAGTTCTCACCACCACCTGCTTTGACGCTACCTGCTTCGAAGAGCATGTTGAAGATGAGTTGGAGGTCTCCTGGGTGGAGAGAGTGTTTTCGTGGCCGTACCACACTGACTAGACGACCACCTGCTACCATGAGACCGTAGAGCAGATTTGGCGATTTGACTTTGAGGAGAGTGTTGTTGATGACTTGACGATGTGATTTTCTTATCTTCAAGCATTCAAGTGCGGAGAGCAAAGTTGGAAGAGATCCTCTCGTAAATCCGTCAGCTAGGGCTCCGAGTAGGACTTCTGTGCCTTGTAGTGGTCGTCGCAAGTCTGTGGAAGGGCGGTTGGAGAACATGCGCTGCATGCTCGGTAAAGTCAATGTCGAAAGGATCTGCATATACAGAGATTCCAGCTGCGTCTTAAGCTGCAAATCACTCTCGCCGAGCCTGCTGATGGCTGCCAAATTCAGATGTCCTTTGGACAAGATGACAAATCGTGCATTCCCGGTGGTGAACCCGCGCAGATTGTCGTTTACGTCCTGATAGAACGAAATGAGTGTCTGCAATATTCCAATGTGATTGGCAATGACTTGATCATCACCATGTCTACTCCAGATAGGTTTTCCCGCCGAGGAAAGGATGAAGAAGTGTTTTAGTTTCGAAGTCCACGAGTTCATCAAAAATTCTTCGTTCGTTCCATTGGCTCTGAACTCCTCCAACTCGTCAAATTCATGATGCATGCGAAGGCTGAAAATATCATCCTCATCGAAGACGTGGTCCATCGGATTTTCCTTTTCCAGTTGGGCACTCAGCGATTTCCAAGCAGGACTGGTTGGGAATGGATCACCGAGAAGACTTTCCATTTCAGCGCCTGTTCCGAGAGTGTTTGTGAAGCTGCGGACACTGCTTGTTTCAGCTGCGTCGCTGCCCACACGACTTCGAAACCGATCCATGTTAGCATTACTCTGTTTTCTGGACACAGGTCGGCTGGAAGGAGCGAGAGTGGGTGAGCCATGATCTTGTGAGTTGTTTGACGTGTGGACGTCAGTCAAGGAAACGGCAGTAGTTGGTCGTGCTTGTAGATTTGGTCGTGAGGCCATCCGCTTAGGCAACCTGATGGAACCGCCAGACCCCCGTTCATCTAACAAGTCCAGATTTGTCGGTCTGGGAGGTAGCGGTGGCCGGATTTCCTGTGAGTTCTCCATAATCTCCTCTCCATGTTGTTTGTCTTTGGCGTCTGGAGATGTCGTCCGCGGCTGTGACGAGGCTGTATCATGCATAGCCTCGTCTGCTACGGTAGCAGCATCCAAGGTTTTCTGGCTCGCATCATCGGACATGTCAGATCATATGTCGAGTCTGTGTCTTGATTTGTTCTTGTAAGATGTTAATACCAGATGTTGCCGCATCATAAGTTCATCACGCGCGGCTGGAAACGTGGCTAGGGCTTCCGGTGGCTGTGCAACTTCCTGAACAGATATGACAGGGTCACTACAATTACGACAGCTTAGGGGAACACTTTTTGTATGCATATACTTCAATCCATTTCTGAAATGTTTGGAGACCTCTCATGGCAAGGCTCCTACACTATATCGGGCGAATCACGAGATGTGCTGGGCTACCAAACGGAAGATATGTTATGAGCCTGTGAGATTTCGCGCCTCCACAACCTGAACACCAAATGTAAAAATGGCAAGCTTCACACATGAGACGTCAAACCTCAGATGCGACAGACGACACATTTATTTCGAGGTTTGAAGAACATCAATGCTTTCCCACTTTTGATATGCTGTACATACAACAGAAAACGCCCTTGTCCCAGAAACACATTGTCAAAGAACTCCACGCATGGTATATGCAGTAAACCCATTTATTTCTTATCCTTTTTCTTCTTGTCCTTCTTTTCGGCCTTTTTTCTAGCTTTCTCCTCGGCCGTCTCGGGCACCTCAGCTCTGGTACCTTCTGCCAACTTTTCGGCTGCCTCTGCTGCTTTTCTCCTCTTCTTATCCTTGCCGGTTTCTTCTGTTGCCTCCTTCTCATCACGCTTGCGCTTGCTGCGAGCTTCCTTTGCAGATTTCTCGACTTGCTTGGCGTTGGCATCACTTTCGTCCTCTGAGGAACCGATGAGACCAGGATCCTCGTCTCCGAAACCTGGAGGCTTGTATCGCATTCTCATACCTTTAGGCTGAGGACGGGGATTGCTAATGGCAGGTGTTTTGAGACTTCCAGCGGCATTCGATCCAGTGTTGGGATCTGTTTGATAGGCAGAAAGATTGGGAAGGCGAATGGTTTGTTGCAAGTGGAGGGTTTTTGAAACAGGGACCTCGACTGCGGTGTAGGCGTCCGACTTTGATGAAGGCAGCAAGACGCGGGCATTGTTTGTAGGTTCCTCGGCCAAGTTGTAGTCGGTTCCATTGTGCGAAAGAATGGTTTGGTGGGATTGGATGGCGGCGAGTGACACGGACTTGATCTGGGATAGCGGGACGGATGAAGGAGCGGTGATGTGCCAGATCTGTTTCGAGAAAATGGTGGAAGGGTCGAAGAGGGAGCTTGCGGTCTTTGCGAGGGCGGACTTTGTGTTGAGTGCCTTGTATCCTGGCGGAGGAACAAACGGCTGAGGAGGGACAATTACTGTTGTCTCGGGAGCAGCAGCTTGACCAGCGGCTCTGGCGGGCGCAGCAGGTTTCTCGGCATCGGCCATTTCAACATCACTGTCGCTCTCGTCCTCTTCACTGCTGTCATCTGATTCCGAAACCTTCTCCGAGCTCTTGGATGACTTGGTCGCCTTGGACGTCTTGAGTGCTGCACCGTTGGCTGTCACGGTAGCAGGAGCCTTCTTTGCAGCATCCTTCTGTGCCTTTGAGTTTGCGACAGCGCGTTCCAGATCGGCGTCCGAGTCCTCGTCGTCGCTGTCATCGGGGACTGGAGGGCTGTTGGGTTCCGTCTCTTTGACCTTTGAAAGTTTGGGCTTCTTGGTGTTCTTGCGCTTCTCTGCATCGCTTTCGCTTCCGCTGCTGTGACCACTGCTGCTGTCGCTGTTGGACTCATCGCTGTCGCTGACGGTCTGAACTTCCTCGGAATGGGGAGGGGCCTTGCGCAATGTTTCGGACATCTTGGGGGCCCTCAGAGCAGCGTCACCGGTCAGGGAAACCCTTGTCTCCTTGACCTTGGGCATGTTGAGTGATGGTGGTTGTCAATGCTAACCAAGCATGCGAGCTTGGTAGAGATTGTTGTTTTTGCGGTTGACTTGGTATTGATGTCGAAAAATGTGGTGAGATCTGATACGGTATGCGAATGTTGTGTACAGCCGACCCTCCCGAGTCTTCTGTTGGGTTTGGTATGCAAGAGAAAAAGACCATGTCGAGATAAATTTTGGCGGCTTGATCAAAGCTTCACGGCGCTGCCAAGATCTTCTTCTCCGCTCTTTCCTCCGTCGCAAAACCCCCAATTTGGAAACCCATCAACGTCTTTACTTTTTGATACAACCAAGCATAATCTTTCGCTTTTGGCATGCATTGATAGAAACACCTTGAGAGTTAGACGACCAGACTCTCAATCTATACTCCGGATTCCAGAACATCATACATACGAATAATTCGACAAGAATCATCGAAACGAGATCAAGCTTTCAATCCTGCAAAAACATGACCATGCAGCAAAAAAGAAAAGCCCAGGAAGCCTTTCCTGCAACCACCACAAAACGTAAGTCTAGACACTTTGGACCCCTCAGATAAACCATAGCCGTGCTGACACCCCGACCAGCTCGCTTGAGTGCATTCGCCGCAGCCAAAGCAAAGGCAGCAGAGAATCAAATAGTTTCTGATAAACCAATCGAGACAAACTCGACACCTGCCTACAATTCTACCGAAGCTCCTCGTACCAATGGTAGTGTTGAACCTGAGGATCCACAGCTTTCTACTCTGTTGTCAAGTTTTCCTCTAGCAAAGGCTCACGAACTTGACAGCCATGCGTCTAGCGACGACGACGACAATGCCATCGACTTTGATGGAAATTACGCTCGTGCTTATAACGGAAAATCTTACAAGGCTAATCAACCCTGCAAACTGTCTGACCTGCCGGCCGACGACCAATGTGTTATTTCAAACACTCCTGACATGCTTAGTTTGAGGTTGCAAGCTGGAGAGACTGCTACTTTTGTCGGAGAGTACGATCTACGCGTCAACTCTGGCTATGTCATGATCTATGGCGCTGTCTTGAGATCTGACTCGAAGACACATCGTGTATATGCTCCTACCACCCATGCATTACCGACCATCATTGCAAAGGGCGGTCCTGCTGAAGTCGACATTATCTCGACCGTTCCCTCTCTGGGCCCTCTGAGCAACGTTTCTCCACTGTGGACGAAGCTTTGGAATGCTCAGACCCCCAAGGACACAAAGCAGTCAGAAAATGATTCACGATCATTTGCGCTGCTTCGAAACTCCTCAGACGACCCATTGAAGCGTGCTGTCACAGCACTCGAGGTAGAGCAAGATTGTCAAGTTACTCTGAACCGGGTTCTAAGCAGACAAACTGCCACCCATCCAAGCTCGGTAATCATGGTCTCTGGTCCAAAAGGCTCTGGCAAGTCGACTATCTGCAAATGGATCATCAACACTTTCTTGACTGCCTCAAAGGCAACGTGTTCCACATCTTGCTTTTGGTTGGATCTTGATCCCGGACAGCCTGAATTCTCGGGACCTGGTCAAATGTCGCTGGTGCAGGTTCGAAAGCCTATGCTTGGACCCAATTATACGCATCCTTCTGGACATGTAAGCTCAGCGCACAGAACCATCCGCTCACATACTATTGCTGCCAACTCGCCAAGAGATGATGTTGTGCACTTCCTGGCCAGCGCAATGGACTTGCGTGACGCATACTTCCGTGCATTGGAAGACTTCCCAGGAGCACCCCTAATTCTCAACTGCTCTGGTTGGGTGCTCGGGTCTGCAGTGTCTGCCATGATGGAGTTGGTTCAGCAGTTCCCCTTAACGGATGTTGTACTTATGGAGCCCATGGAGAGAGATACCGTCGCATCCATCGAAGCCACACTCCCAATGGCCAGAATCCTGATGATCCCGCCTCGCTACAAACCCGCTCAATCCCGCACAAGCGCTGAATTGCGTGCCATGCAAGCAATGTCGTACTTCCACTCTCTACCTCCAAGCAAAGGACTTTCACAATGGACAAGCAGCCCTTTGACCCAAATCCACCCTTGGCATGTCAAATACAATGGCCCCAACGCCGGAATCTCGTCAATAATGTCCTACGGCGAAGCAGTGAATCCAGACTTTTTGGCATCAATCATTGACGGCATGATAGTCGCAATCTGCGAAGTCGAGTCTGACGAAGCATACGCTACAGTCCAGTACAGACCCCCTCACGTACCTTCGGCCTCAGCAGCAGAGATGGGAGAAACCATGACGGAGAGAATCGGTAGGACGCCAGAGGGTTTGCCCTACCTCCGCGCCGACAACAGCGGGTTAATTCAACCCCTAGACCCACGCTTTTCTTGCTGCAAAGGGTTAGCTGTTGTGCGTGGCATCAATGTTGCAAAACAGGAATTGCAACTCATCACGCCCATGTCGGTGAAGGAGATCAAAGCACTGCAAGGATCGAAAACTGTATTGGTCAGAGGCAGATTTGATTCGCCTGGATGGGTGTTTCTGGAGGATATCTACAGTGGCGATGCGCAGAAGCTGAAGCAGCAGGAAATGTATAGTCTTATGAAGGATAAGACTAGCAGGCCATATGTTGCACAGAGGGATGCGAGTGAGACTGGATTGGGGCTTGGAGAAAAGGAGTGGAGGGTCAGACACTTGCCTAGGAACTTTGGAGGTAGAAATGCTGCTTGAGGAGCCAAGCAAGATGTTTGTACCTGCACGGCCGAAGAGTCTCTAATGTCAGGCAGAAGAAGTCGTGGTACATCATTTGCACGCAAAAGGAAAAAAAAGAAGCCTCATTTGTATACATGTTTTGCTTTGGAAACCCCCTCATCTAAATACACGGGGGAGCCGCTCCTAACGGCTTATAAGATTTTACCATGATCTCTTCTTCATCAAGAGCATACATGGATAACAGTCAATGACACGTCCAACCCCTCTCCGTGGACGTGCTTGCAAAAAAAGGCGATCAACTTTCCACCTTTCATGCAACCTCCGCACGCCTCCACCGCACGTCCTCTCTCACCGCCAAACATCTACTTGGTAACCTCGTTAGGAGTGACAGCAAATGTCGGACGAATGAAACTAATCGCACAAAACGTCAGCAAGACAGAGTCCTTTTACAGATAGAGACAGAAACATACCGATCGCTGTGGTAGACCTTGGTCTCGGCACCCAACAATTCTCTCTCGCGGGCCTTGTCGGCCAGGTGACGACGGACTTGGTCGCGGTCTTCTTCTGCTTGCAGCAGGGGGATTAGGTGGATGCGGGACCACATCTTTTCGCGGGCGAGTTCGCTGTGTGAAAGGAAGAAAGTGTGTTAGCAATCTTCTTCTTCTGCTGCAAATTCCATATGCGCTCTAGGATGGTGCCCGTAATTCGTATTCTTCTCAATGCTTGTGTGCCTTTGCTTCTTCTTTCCCTCGGATGTAGTTTTCCCAGCTCTCTATTCTCTCGGTGCGGAAAGATTGGGTGTGCATACTTTTGTTCGCGGATGCCCTGGCCCACACGCCAGAAGCCGTAGGTGCAGATGGCGCCGACCATGAGCAGGTAGGTGGCAGGACGGAAACCGCGGGCGGGCAAGTTGCGCTTGTATTGGACGGGCTCGTAGCCGCCGGTGGGCGGCATATCCTGAGGCATGGTGGGCGAAGTGTTTGTGTGTGCGGGTCTTGCGGGAAGGTTTGGGAAGTTGGTTCAGACGCGATTGCAAGGGCAATTGGTGGAGCAAGGCTAGTATAGACTTGGTGGTGCTGCTGACCTTGTTGGCTGCGACGAGAGGTGGATGTGAGGGCTTGGCAAATGACTCGGGAAGAGGTCAAGCCATGACTCGATCAGCTTGCGATGCCCCCAACTTTTTCCCCCGCCAAGTTAGCATTAACCAACAGTCAACTTTGTCTGGTTACTTTCCTACAAGACTGCACAAAAGATGGAATCAGACGAACGACCGGCAAAGATCCGCAAGCTCAGCAGCCACCATGAGCGCGATACGCTGCCTGCTCAAACGACCGCATCTGTCGACAATCCTACGGATACACTCATCCAAGACGCTGCTGGTACCACACCAACACAACCACCCACCACCGCTCCCCTAGCTGATGCTCCCGAGTCCGCCATATCACAACCGCAAAACCCCTCCGCTGGCACAACAATCGCAACTCCTCTCGGCAACACTGCCACCGCTCTCCCAGAAAATGCCACTCAACCACCCACAACAGCATCCATCACAACCACAACCGAGACTGATGCTACTTCCAACCCACCCCTTTCAAAATCTATGCAAAAGAAACTGCGCAAACAAGCCGAATGGGACGCCAAAAAAGAAGACCGCAAAATCTGGCGCAAGGAAAAAAACCAAGCCAAAAAAGAGCGCAAGCGCGAGGAAAAACGCACAAACCCAGACGCCTGGAAGGAAAAGCAAAAGCAATGGGTCAAACCTACAATGTTGCCCATTACTCTGCTCATCGACTGCGATTTCGACAACTTGATGAGAGACAATGAACGTATTTCTCTGGGTGGGCAGTTGACAAGGTGTTATTCGGACAATAAGAATGCGCCGTTTCGTGCTCATCTTGCTGTGTGCAGTTTCAATGGCAAGCTGAGGGAGAGGTTTGATGGTATTCTCAATAAGAGCTATCAGAACTGGAAAGGTGTGAGGTTTTTGGATGAGGACTTTGTGGTTGCGAGTGAAAAGGCAAAGGAGTGGATGGCTGACGACAAAAGGGGTGGAAGACTTGCTGGTGTGTTTGAGAAGTATGCTCCTGCCAATCCTGTTATTGCAGAGGAGCAACAAGAGACGGCCAACACTCAAGTCATCCCCAACACCGATGCACCCACTGAAGCAAACACTGAAGAGACTAAGACCGAGGAAAACAAATCCCAGGAGACCAAACTCGAGGCACCCAAATCCAAACCTCAACACCCCATCTACATCAAACCCACCTCTCTTCCACCAGCAGACCTAGAAGCCCTGCACGCCCAAGCCGAAACCATCTACCTCTCCGCCGACAGCGACTACACCTTGACCGAACTAAAACCCTTCAGCACCTACATAATCGGCGGCCTGGTAGACAAAAACCGCGAAAAGGGTATTTGCGCCGCCCGCGCCGCTGCCGCCGGGGTGAAAACCGCTCGCTTGCCGATTGGCGATTACCTGGCCATGGCAAGCAGAAAAGTACTTACTACCAACCATGTGCATGAGATTATGCTCAAGTGGTTGGAGTGTGGAGATTGGGGCGAGGCGTTTATGAAGGTGATTCCTAAGCGCAAGGGAGGACAGCTTAAGGGGTATGCGGGTGAGGGTGGGGAGGAGGTGGATGGGGAGGATGATGCTGATGAGGAGAATGATCATGTTGAGGAAATCGAGGAGAGAGATGAGGACGAGGCTGAGGAAGAGAATGAGGCTGATGCTGTTGCAGAGCAAACTGTTGAAGCTGAAAAGACCGAGTAGCAGTATCGAGGATCCCAGAATCCCTTGTACAAAATATCTATTGCTAAATAACAAAGAAAGGCCACAAAGTATGCCAGCTACTCTCTTCTCATGGCTCTTCCACCACGCTCTTCTCTGGTTCGAATCTATTCTCGATTGTTGATCACTCGAAAAGTCCATTACAAACCTCTTGTGTCAATATAATAAACCCAATTCAAGGCGTTCCTACGAGTCACGCTCGCTGCACAGCCAGGCGCAAACTTGAAACAAGGCCCACCTCTTTCCTTGAAGGATTCCAACTTGGCACGACTTTAGGCATCTACTCAGCCTCCTCGAAATCTATATTACCTCCATCCCGGTAGCGAAGAACAGAACCGCGAAACCAAAAACAGGAATCTCTTTCTTTTTCTGCAAACTTCACAATCCGTCATTAGAGCAGAGAAGAAGATAAAGAAACATGCCTTCCTCTACCATCAAAACTGTACTTGTTTCTTCTTTGTTGTTGCTGCAAGGTGTTTCTGCAGCCCCTGTAACTGGTACAGATGTTTTGAGCAGCAACACCCGCCCGTAAGCCAATTAAGCCTTACTGCCACTCTCCTACCCTCACATACAAAACCGACACACTAACTTTTCACGCCTTGGAAACACCAGTCATTGGAATAGCAACACCCTCACCATCTCAGGAGGAAAAATCCACAACAAGCGAACAAACCATCCAGGACAAGAAATAGAAGAAATGCTCAGAGAGGCATTGAGGAAAAATCCTGATATGAAGGTGAATCCTATGTATGAAGGTTCGGAATTGGAAATGTTGGTTGAGGAGTTGAGGAAGGAAGTTGCTTTGGAGACGAAGATGGAAGGCGCTAGAGAAGGGGAGCAGAAGGTTGTTAGGTAGAAAGAGTCAAGAGGCGTGGTTTGGAAGGAGATGGATAATTATGGCGGGGGTGGGGTTGATGGATGGAAGCTCGGCTCCGAATCCCCGAACTTGTAAAGCTATAAAGCTATACAATGTCTCTCTGCTCTGTTCGCTATCTTGCATGCCTAGTATCTAAGCAGGCACACATAACCACTAAGCATCATCATCATCCCACCATGCCAATCCCACCTTCACAAACCCCACCAGTGTTCACCCCCGGAAAATGCCTAATCGCACTCGTCAACCTAGTAACTCTATTCGGACCTTACCTAGCAGATTGGAAGTACGTCTTTAGCACCTGCTCCTCTTCTTCCCTCTCTTCTTTCTCTTCTACTTGGAAAGACTAACATACTCTAACTTTTGCTCCAACAGCAAAACACACATCTACAACCCCAACTGGCCCCCACACGCCCGCTACCACAACGGCCAAACCATGTCTCTAGGTCTCTTTGTCGGGCTGCTTACCATCTATATCCTGTTTATCCTCCTTCCATCTCCCTCCGTTGCCCCTGGTATCAAGCAAGTCCACCTCAATTGGGTCTTGGTGTTGCAGAACTTGGTCTACCTCTCCAGTCTCAGTGGAATCTTTTATCCAGGAGCCGGTTGGACAGATCCAGAATTTGGAAATGAGAAACCACAGTTGTATGTGTTTCCGTGTTTGGTGGGCTTGTGTTGGGTAGGTTGGTATATTGAGAGACAGAGGATCGAGAGGGTTGGACAGCAGGACAAGGGGAAAGGGGAGTAAAAGACTGGAGGGTATAAGGGGATAGAAGTCTTATCGTTTGGTCTTCCTCAAAGGGGTTACAATGGTCAGTATCAGAAGAGATAAAGTATCAAAGAACAAGAATTGCGGGACAAGTGTTGGAAAATACCTTATGCATTATTATGAAAAGAAAGGATTAGATGGAAAGAGAGCACCTCTCAGACTAGAAAGTACAACAGGACACAGAATATCAGCGGAACCAGCGCTACATTTTTCTGATCTCGAACTTACATATGGCACCAAATCAAAAACATCTTGCCAACCTCAAACCCACAACTCACCACATCTGATTAAAAAATACTCTCAATGATCAAATCAAGCGACCCGATCTCTCTTTCCTCAACACAAACCTCTTTAACACCAGCAACAGCAGAACGACTGAGGAAAGAAGAGATATAAGCCGCTCTAGCAGTTTCAGCCGTAACAGCAACACCAACACTATCCTCAACACCCGAATACTCATCACCCTCAAAAATCCAAGAACGGGGTGAAGAAGCAAAAGACGAAAGATATGAAGAAGAGATAGAGTCAGTGTACAAAGCAAACACATCATCAACCTCACCAAAAGGGTCGGTAGAATCAAAGGCGGTAGGGTTGTGATTGTCCCAGTCATAGCCTGAAGTTTCAGCGTCGTCGTCAGAGTCAGAGTCAGGGCAGAGGTCGTGGGGACCAGGGATCGGGTAGCGGATCCAAGCAAACTCGTCTTCAAAAACCGAAGTCCCAAAGATAGCTAGATACTCAGCAGCGGTCTGTGGTGTAACAGAAGTCCAGTAAACATTGCGGGTATCGATCTCGTCAGTGAAGGAGGAAACTGGAGGAGAGCAACAAGGCGAAGGAGCAGGGAAGATAAACTCAGGAACAGTAGGTGAGCAATGGATACCAGAAAAGCCACTAAACGAGTGAACACTCAAAGTAGGCGAAGGCAATGGCGAGACTTCAGGGATGTTCTCCCACCAAGGCTTGTTCTCAAACTTCAAGGGCAACTCCTCAGCATCGAGTGTGTGAATGGAGACACTGTCAGAAGAAGCAAAAGACAAAGAACCAGCTCCTCTCTTGACTTCTTCAGTCACAGTCTCAAAAGTGTAGATTGGCCCAGTGAAGCGGAAAGAATCAGGTGAAGCAACAGAAGGGGAGGTTGTAGGCGTGCTACCCCAAGAGAACTTGGACGTGAGCAAAGGAGATCTTTTGGGACGACGTGGGATAGGTCTCGGTGGAAGAGGTGGAGGAGCTGGATATGAGCGAAAGGCTTTTTCACCATTAGGAAGCGTAGTGGGACTGACTGCTTCATCGTCAAACTTTGTAGCAGGCATGTTGAATGGGTGAGAGGTGTCACCACGCCAGGTGGGTTCAAAGACGCCAAAGTTAGCGGGAATGGTTGGGATCACGCAAAGGTCCCAGGTGAATGCGGTATTCAAAACGACAGGAGACGGAAAGCCACTAGATGTTAGCTCAGCAACCGAGAGAGTAGGGGAAGTAGGAGCTGCGCTGCTCTCGCCTGTTGGACTCAAGGGCTCAAGTGCAAAGGGCGAGATAGGACTCAAGGACCAGTCTTCAGCAGCAATGAGCAGAGGAGAAACAGGACTTGGAAGGGGAAGGCTAGCCGATGTAAAGGAAAGAGTTGGCGACAGAGGGCTAGGTGGAGTGTCAAAGCCAACACGGTGGTGGAAAGAAGGGGAGAGAGGACTGACAGGCGAATCAGAAGGAACGTTGCGGCCAGCGCAGAGACGGCAGTAACAGTCAATGTGAATCCACATGGTTGAGGTTTCTGGAAATGGAGAAGAAAGCTCTGCCGTGTCAGTTGAGGTGGGTTTGTGTTTTTTTTTTGGTCCCAGACTTGATGATCTGGGAGTGACAAGTGGAAGAAAAGGGCAAACGACAATGGATTGAAGGTTGTTTAAGTAACAATATTCTAAACGAGAGTAAACAAGGGAAACAATGCTTGCATAAAGAGTGGTGAAAGGAAATGGGCGAAATCAATGAGCTGTTAAGCAGAAAAGAACAAAGAACAAAGAAAAACCGAAGGGCGACAATAGCATTCTTCGACGATGAAAGCTTGTGACAAAGAAGTCATTCGTCTCGGAATGCCAAACGACTGTTCAGCAGGGTTGGTAAAAGGCGAACATCCACAAGCTTGCGGAGTGCGTGTTGTAGAGCTGTGATGAAAGACCTCGGAGATTTGATGGCAGCGAGAGAATAGGGCACGTTCTCGATGCTCTCCTCTCGCTGTAAACCTGGGAACGATCAACATCAACATACTAACGACAACAAAATGTCAAAAGGCTCACCATGCAAGGACGAGGTTTAGATTCCATCGACGTGCTCATGGAAGATCCGACCACACAAGTTGCATCGTCCCATGAATTTGGTGGAGCAAGTGATTTGGTTAGTATCCATATCTATTTGCCAGATTTTCTCCCAAAAACCTTCGGCATGATCTTCCAGACATTCTTCATTGTTACATATGACTCTCCACCTGCCGACAGTCATTTGTCTTTGGACAGGGCCAACTTTTTCGACACGTTTGTGTTCGCCAACAGTATAGAGCTGCTCCGAAGTACCGCTAGGATAATGACGTCCAGGGACACGACCATATGTGGTAGACGACTTCGCGTTGGAGCGTGGAATGAAGTTTGGTCGCGGCTGTTTGTGAACTTCTGGAAAGAAGCGAAAGTCCCGTCCTAGCGAAGTATATTCGCTTGTCGAGCAGTCAGGAAAGTTGGGATTGACATTGGGTTTGGGCTCATTGTTCTTAGGAGAGGGCTCGTTGATAGCGAGGTTTGTGAAAGCTTTGGTGGTACTGTAGAAGAAAGAGGCCATGATGTACTTTTGCCCGAGGTACGTAAGATTCTGGTATTCAAAAGTACATGTTGAGGCACGGAGAACTTGGTATAAGTAGGGGACAGTACCAGAGTGAAAAACTACAGAAGGCGAAACAGGAAGAACATGCTGAGATTGTGTCTTGTCCTGGCTTGATTGAAGCGATATGGTATAACATCAATTGTAAGACTTACCTGAATGATTCAGATCGTCTCTATGTGATTTAGCCATCATGCCATGTACCATGAGTGTGGGATCCGATTGAAGCATAATACTCATCTGCAGAATAACATACGAGTGTCTTCAACGTTAGAAGATGTTGAGTTTTTGTATCGAGCGAGGACAAATACAGTCCCTGTGAGACAAGAATGAATTGATACGTTTCGAAGACAAGTCAATGTCAAGAGAGACATGAGGTCTTATTCCCGGTCATTAGTGGAGAAGTAACCGTATTGCAATACGCGATTAGGGCCAAGACGAGTGGTCTAGCCAAGAACAAAATCAACGTCTATCACAATGTCAGGTTATGAAAATGGCATTGCTGGGCGAGGGTTTGTTGATGCTGTCATGGAATTGGCACTAGTGTTTGAGAAAGCACAGCGGGATTCAGGCGGCTTGGAGAGAGGCGAAGTCAGGCCTGTGTTGTGTCTTTGTGCAGCGAATTGGACAAAGAAAAGTGCAGACAAGGCTGAGTCTTGTGGCGATGCACAGAAGGCAGCCAAAAGGATGGCGCCAAGGTTCTCAGTTGCCCCTGAATAGCATGAGTGGAAGGTTTGGCAAGATGGCAGAGATGAAATTGAGACACGCGTCGGACGGAAGTACGGCTTCAAGGCAGTGCAACAAGTGATAAGGAGACAGAGAGTCGAGAGTTGTTCGTCGAACAGATTTACATTCATTGTGGTGCAGCAAAAGCGGTTGTTGGATTGTTCAACAAAGAAAGCAGGAAATTGGCCGTTTGAGAACAGTTGGTGGGGAAAGACGAATCAAGATGCTTTTGGGCAGTCGACAACAAACGGCAGGCGCGTGGGGGACTTTGTATGGTACGGAACAACCTCAGCTACCCTGACTATTTTCTGCCTGTTTCTCCTCCATGATGCATACTAGCCCGCGCTCCTTACTGCTAGTAGCGCGACAGCAGAGACAGCTTGACCGAGGCTGAGACTTGTGATTCCTATACAGATCAACATCCGGATTACCGCTACAACCACGACTACTCGCATCCGCATCAATACTCGAACCAGCGATACGACGATTCCTCTCATCTCGAGATGGCGTACCACTCGCAGTACACAAGCGCGACCTTCGTGCCAGGCGGCCACGACGACTATTACATGCCTAACAGTCCAGTCTCAGTCGTCGCACCTGCCCCTCAACGGTATGATGCCCACCTGCATTCCCAGCCATGCCCTCTTCTAACAACAAGATACAGACTTATGCCCGAGATGAGTGACCAGATCCAAGAAGGAATTGCAAACATGCAACTGTCCGACACAGCACAACACGAGGCTGCCGCCTTCCCCCAAGTCCCCTACCGCGGTCGCCATATTCCACAGACTGATGCCGAGTTCGAGTCTGTCCTGGAAGCTGCAAGAGTCACCGTCCTGAATTCAAATGACCCGGATATGCAGTTGGCATGGGCTCAGGATGCCTTACAATACGTCACGATCTGTTTAGAGAACGAGGAGCGACTGCAACAAACACAGCCGCCGCGCCCTCATCAACCCCCAGTCGAGCACCAGATCATGTTCGATGCAATCAACATCGTCACCTTCCTCGCCGACCAGCATCATCCCAAGGCAGAGTTCATGCGCGGCATGTGGAACGAGTTTGGTCGCTTTGGCTGTCCACACGACAAGCGCGAAGCCTTCCGTTGTTATGCCAGAGCCGCCGATCGAGGTTACGCCCGCGCCTGTTATCGCCTCGGCATGTTGTACGAGAATGCCAATGATGAAGAAAGAGCCTTGGACAATTACAGACGTGGTGTTGCCGCTCAGGACAGCGCTTCTTTGTATCGCCTGGGTATGATCACATTACGAGGACAATACGGACAGCCCAAGGATTTTGCTACTGGTCTCGATCTGATCAGACGATCTGCCGACTCGATAGACGAAAATGCTCCTCAAGGAGCCTATGTCTATGGCATGTTGCTTGCTCGCCAACTACCACAGATCAAGCTGCCTGAAGACGTTTTGCCCTTTGACGAACAAGAAGCCAGACGCTACATCGAAAACTCGGCTTTCTGCAGATTTTCAAAAGCCCAGCTCAAGATGGCATCTGCTTATGAATTGGCTTCCCTAGGATGTGAATTTGATCCAGCTCTTTCTTTGCATTACAACCGCCTTGCTGCAAAGCAGGGAGAGCCCGAAGCCGACATGGCCATCAGCAAGTGGTTCCTCGTTGGCCACGAAGGTCTTTTCCCCAAGCACGAGGAATTGTCATATATCTACGCCAACAGAGCTGCCCATGCTGGCTTGTCGACTGCCGAATTCGCCATGGGCTACTTTAACGAGCTCGGTATTCATGCGCCCAAGAACATTGATCTTGCCCTGCAATGGTACAACAAGGCTGCCGCCAACGGAAATAAGGATGCTCAAGGTCGTATCGATAGTATCGCTCACCGACACATCCTGTCCAAGAAGGATCACGAAAACGTTGCCTTGACCCGCATCAAGTCGCAACATGGTTCAATGCGTGGACAACGTCCTGCGAGGTTCCAAGCTCAAGTCCCTCGTATTGAGTCCATCTCTGAAGGCTCTGTTTCTCCTCACCCAAGGCGTCTTTCATCTCTTGGTCCTCGTCCTTCTTCTAGCACTCCGGCGCCTTATCCTCTCGACGACCGACCCCCCACTGTGCCTCCCCCAAGATCTACTTCCACTGCACCTTACCCTCTCGATGATGTCACCCCAAGACCTACTCCTACACCCGGGCCTACAGGTGGATTCTTGGACACTCGCCCAGCGACCACCACACCCATGGGCAATCGCCAACGTGCTCACTCTGCTCTGCCGCGTCCCGACTCTGCTGCATCTGCACCTCAAGGCATGCGTCCTATGCCCGCTGGTATGAGACCGTCAGGTCAACGTATAGCCTCTGGGCCTGTTTCTGGGCCTCGCCCTCCACCAGGAAGCTCTCCTCGTATTACTGCCACTTCCTCAGCGCCACCCGTTAACTCTCGTCTCGATATTGGTTTCACCGCGCCGCCAGACACACGCCCGCCTCCTAGCGTAGTCTACTCCGCACCGCAAAATCCTGTATCAGGCAGACACTCCGCACGCCCGCAAACATCTAACAGCAACCCTAATCTGGCACGTCCTCCACGAGTTGATTCTGCCACACCGTCGAGACCAAGCCCAGGGCCTTCTGCAGATAGCAGCAGTAGTGTTGCAACGCCTCCACCTACTTCGACAACGCCGAAACCTGCAACACCTCTTAAGCCTGTCAAGACTGGGCCCAAGACGTTTGAGGAGATGGGTGTACCTAAGCATAAGCAAGAGCAGGAGTGTGTTATGATGTGATTAGACGTTCTTCTTGAATACACGATTTGGTAAAGCCCTTGTTTTGTCCATTTTTGCATAGCGTTGGATGTTTATTTCACCCTTTTTTTTCTTCTTCTAATATCATAAACCCAATCTTATACACCAGAATTCTCCTTTTGCTCTAGACCACTTTTGATGTTCGTTTCTTATCTATGATTGTCGATGATCTCAAAGCCCTGCCGACTGTGGCTACATTGCCGTTGATATCCGCGATCTTTCAATGTATAACATGGCGCGAATGTCCGTTACATCGACGATTACTAACTCTGATCTCTGATTACTAAACATCTAGAAGACTAATTGAGTGATACAAAAGAGTGAGTCTATCTTTTTGCCGCGTCTTCGAACGTCTAGCACGCAAGACAAAAGTCTAAATGGAATCGAGCACCTTTCTCGTTGTTCTACGATAACAAAGTCAACTTGTTATGCGGATGCATTAGGATGGGTAACAGCTGCGAGACGAAACTCGGCTTCGTCAGACGAATTCCAAGAAGGTTTAGCTATGGCCAGAAAAGAAACAATACTCGCAACCAAAGCAAAAAAGAAAAACATGCAATCCTTTCAACTGGGGCATGAGTGCCTCTCTTCAAAGCAACATGTCTTCAGCATGAGGACTTTGATGAAAAGGTAGACAGTAGAGAACAAGAAAGGCAGAAAACGCCGAATGGGTCATAAGAGATTCGGCACGTCCATTACCGACCAGTCCGCAATTTCACGATCGAACAATCTTTGGATCGCCTTTTCACATGAATGAAGAAGCAGAGGTGTGGAATATAGTCATCTCGGGTGGGTGCATCCACAACAAAGCATACCTGAGTTAGGTCAGTAGAGAAGAGCTACAAAGAACACACTTATACGAAAAAAGCATGAAATGAGACCAGAAAAACAATGAATACTCCGTAGAAACCCCCTTTCCATAAATCAACGCTCAAGAAAAACTCCCATGTGGTTAAAAAAGTTGTACAGTCGAGAAGAATATTTCATCAACGTCTGGAAAAATAAAATGATTATGATTTGTATTAGTTGCCGTTCTCGTAATTGTAGTTTCAATTGAACAGTCTTCTTTTCCAAAGAGAGCACCGGGAACTCATAAAATTTCCTCAGGGATGATAACTATATCTCCTTGACATCTCATGGCTCACCATATTTCATCGAGCCCGCCACGCCATTGAAATTCATCTTTGATGTATCGCGATGCATTTGATGACTAGCAGTGCAATACTGCTTACAGAAGCATGACAGCACCAGCAGCAGCACCAAGGAATCCCATACCAGCACCGAGGTGAGCAGCAGCACCAGTGTAAATAACAGGCTTAGTGGTAGTAGCAGTACCGTTGGTCTTGCCGGTTGCAGAAGTCATCATGCCGCCATTAACAGATGTGGACTTGGCAGGAACCATCGAGGAGATGGTGCAAGGGCAGTCAGTGACGGTGATGGTGGTGGCCGAAGAGATGGTGTATTCCTTGCTGGCAATGGTGGTGACGTAGGCGCCAGCGGTGGGGGCAGGGCATACGGTGGTCAATCTGGAGGGGTGTGTTAGATAATATCAGCAAGAAGCAAGGACAGAGGTATCTACTTACGCAGTAACGACCTCAGTGGTATACACCATGCTAGCGTTGCCCGAGGGAGTAGCACTGACGCTAGCAGTAGCACTGTAAGGGATGAAAGAGGAGATCAAGCCGCCAGTGGAAGCAATGGGGTTCTCGCCGAGACAGCTGGCGTACTCGCCGGCACAGGCAGCCTGGTTAGCGGACAGACCATCGACAGGTGTGCTTCTGCAGGTGTTGTAGGCAGCGTAGCAGTCACCCTGGCACTGAGCGTTTTGAGAAGCGCAGTAAGCCTGGTTGGCGGAAAGACCATCGACAGGAGTGGTTCTGCAGGTGTTATACTTAGCAACACAGCCGGTGGCAGCAGTAGTCGAGTTCTGGGCAGCGACAGCGCCGACGAAGGCGAGAGAGGTAACAGCAGCGAACTTCATATTTGCGGTAGTGTGATGAAATGAGACTCGAAAAGTATTAAAAAATGTAGTGTGGTGCTTTGTACAGCGAATGTGGAAGTTGGATTGATTAGTTGAAGATGAACGACCGTGGTTGTGTGATGGAAGGAATCTATCTGACAATGGTCAAGCAGGTCTTTTATACCAGAGGGGAATTCTTGCCAATATCATGATACGAGGCTTGAGGGCAGTTCGCATGAGCTTGGCTCAGGAACCAGGAACCCGTTGCGAGGAGGTCAGACCTCGTATCCATAACGGCGGCCGCCCTCATCTCTGACTGTACGCACTATTGTATCCAATTGAGGCGGAGAGCAAGACCGTCAATGCAAGTCCAGCCTTGCCTTGGCTCTGCGTCTTTTGCCTTGGATCGGTGGAGATCATGTGTTTACAGTTTTGTAGCATACGGGTTCCTGCAGAAGCGTCCTCGGCGTGGTAGATCTTGAGTTTGCATCTTGAGAAACACAACCCCTCATCTTCGAGGCACACAGTGATGAGATACGCCACTTACAGATATCTGAGAGGCTGTTTGTGTCTCAATCCAAAGACAGAACACTTTGCCAGCTGTCGACGTTGCTGTTATGGCCGAGGTTGATCCAGTGTGTCAGCACCACCTCACAGCTAACGTTAATCTCGATCACACTTTCGTATCGATACCAGTTTCGGAAGGTGCCTTCGTTTGCGAGTTAGATTTGATTTTCGGACTCGTTCAAGGCCCCTCTGATCAAGGATACAACGTTTGAGCCCCTCTCGACGTCAAAGGTGTTTAGGGCAAGAAAGCAAAATTCCGAGGGCTGAAAGACAAATAGAATGATCCGTCGACAACGTCTCGTTCCTGAGCCCCTCGGCCGGTATACTCGAGATGAAGAGACACCGCATTGCGGCAGGGATACGAAGGCTGACTGTGTTTGTTGTTATTGTGCGAGAGATCAAGGAGAAACAGAGGGAGCGTTCTGCATTGCAGTTGGGTCGGCGCCGAACAGCCTGCTTGGCACCCCTAACTTCGGACTTGATCTTGTCAAAGCAGAGACGCAGCGTTGATTATATCTACATAGTGGCCACATTCGTCCTTCATATAGCCCTCTCTTCCTCTTCGCGTGCCTTTTCCTCATCCATTGCCTTCTTGTGAGCACCCATCAGCATCTGCGTCAAAGTCTCGCCCTTCTTGCCACCACCCCCCAATGTCATAAACATATGGGCCAGACACTCTACACTCGATCGCTTTTCGTGCATGTTTGTCTCGATCAACTCCCAGTTCGAAATGAAGCGCCACACGGTACACTCCTTTGTCTGTCCAACTCGATGGAAGCGCTTGACAACTTGCGCGTCATTCGCAGTATCTGTCGTTGGATCAAAGATCACCATATCCGTAGCCTCTGTTAGCGTGATACCTACGGCGCCCACCTTACCACTTAGAATCATCAGCTTAGGGCCTAATCCACGCTGCTGAAACTCGTCGATTACGTTTGTGCGCTCCTCTCCCTTTAGGCCTAAGCGCAGAGCACATACGTCATCTGCATCGTATCCGTATTTACCGGTCTTGAACAACTATCATTATGTTAGCCGTAATACTTGCTATATGCAGACAGTGTTTTACCAAGTAGAGTACAAGACAGACCACCGGTACGTTCGAAACAATGATGAGCTTTCTAGTAGCGGTCTTGTCCTTAAGTCTTTGTTTAACAAACTTAATTAGTCTCTTAAACTTTAGACTTGATTTAGTAAGGTTGTCAAGATTGGCGTAGTATGGATTGTTGTTCGAGGTCTAGCAGTTGTTCTTGTGTATATCTTTTATAGTATGACCCTTGTACTTAGGGTTATCGATCTTAATAAGCCCTAGGAACGAGACATAGATGTTATAAAGTCGAGCACGTGCTCTAAGCTATACCCTAACAGCTGCCATCCACTTAACCCGCTGCTTCTAGTCCATGTTAACTAGAGGAAACTTCTACTGCTCTTTTTCCCTCTTTAGCTAGCTGTCGAGCACACTATAGGGGGTCATGTTAAGGTAAATAACCTCTTCTTTCTTCTCCAGGATTTTAACTAGGGGGTTTCCATCCCTGTCCTTTATGTCGTCGTCCCTACGTAGAACATGGGTTTCTATCGTCTTTATAACGGACAAAAACGCTCCTTGTCTAGCTATCTCCTCGGAATCTAGGAGGACTAATTCCTTTTCCTTTAGCCTTTCCTGTTTAGCGCCTAGCTCGCGGAAGATCGTTACCTGCTTATTGTATTCGTTACGGGTGTCTTTATTATAGAACTTAACCTACATTGCATAATCATCTAGACCCTTAGGGTAGGGCGTACCTAAAACCGGCCACACACAAAGATCTGTGCGATACTAGGCCTACTAGTTCTTAATCCTTTTTGTAAGTTCCTTAAAAATCGAGTGTATAGAGTTTCTAATCTTATGTGCCTTATCTATCCATACTCTTGCAAATTAAATCTTAAGTATAGTCCCCTCTATACTGTTTGTTAGAGTGTGCGTCTCGGACTAGCATGTTCTATCCTCTAATGGCGCTAGACAAATCGTTTTGTCGTTGCACTTATATTCTACACTTGTCGCAGGTCGAATAATTTGTGTAAACTTCTTAAAAACCCGAGACTGTACGGAATCTACTGTTAAAACAAGGATAAGACCATGCTAGGTTGTTTGTGTTACCGCTACGCGCTCTTCGTATGTAGATATAATTGCCTTCTAGTTGTCCGGGTGCTAGTATGGCAGATGATCCTTTATTAGTAGAGCCTTTAACATGTCTAGCAATGTAGAGAGAAATCGTTTATCGTCTTCATCATTCTACGTAGAGGGATCCCTTTTTCTTGCATCGCCTATTGCCTTAATGACACGTAAGTTAACCACGGTTAGGTTAACCCACTTGTTAAATTCTTTAATCTAGACATCGAGAACACTAGTAGGGGCAAGAACTAGAGTTGCACTAGCTAGCGGCAGTTGCTATGCAGCAAAACTTTTGCTTTCGTAGGCACATAAGAATCCCTAATGTTAGCTTTAGGAGCAAGTTCCCTCCTCTCCTAGGGCAAGATGTTTTATCTTTAACTTTCTAGCTCGGACTCGCGCTAGCTTAGCTTAGTTGTTAACGATTAGATGGTATAGAACGGTACCCTAGATGATGGTAAGTATCTTGCTAAGGCCCATCTTATCGGTAAAGAGACCACCGTATTCCTACTCTAATTCGTGCGTAATGAACTACTAACCTACGAAGTGCTAGTAGCCTCTAATCCGGACCATCTTACCTTCTTTGTTTTTTGCTTTACGTAGACCGCGCACGTTCATTTCCTTACTAGTAGACCATGTGTTTAGATTAAGGTTAAAGAAGGCATAATACTCTATAACGTGCTCGTCCTTAAAATGTGTTAATGCAAGTTAACAGAAAGAGCCTCTAGCACTAAAAGGAGTTAGCATATCTAATGTTAAAGATATAGAAGACACTTATAGCGACGGATCGTCTTCGATTTCCTTTAAGATCTATTCCTTTATCTTTCGGAGAGTCTCCGCCATAATTACGACTTTATCTTCTTCGGGTTTGTCGTCTAGTGTTAGCTCTGTCTAAGTAGTAGCACCATCCTCTAAGTCTAAGGCTATCTTGTTTTCAACCTAAATAGACGGCTAGGGTTAGGGTATAGGGGGGAGCGGAGCAACACTTAGTACGCGCACTACGCTTACTTTATCGTTAGCATTCTAATCTGCTTAAGTAAGAGTCTCGGCCTATTCGTGCGACGCGCTTTTTGCACTAGTCTTTGTTTCATCGTTAGCATTTTAGACCTCTTAAGTAAGAGTCTTAGTCTGCTCGTATAACGCGCTGTTTGCACTAGTCTAGACGGGTAGTTAAGCGTTAAGTGCTAGAGGAGGTTCGAACGCCTCATTATATTTGCGTTTATGTCCCTTATGTTTAGTTTTAATTACCTCGATAGCATCTAACATCTCCGCGTCGCCTAGAAGTAATCACATTCGGTGCATTATACATAGCTCTATCGGTATAAGATTCTTCGCAGCTTTTTTTTGTTAGCACATTAGTAACGGCGACTAGAGTAAGTACATACCATTATGATTAGCTATAAAAAATAGGAGGCTCTTTATAGAGGGAGGCAACCGCTCGATCTAATCCTAAACGGCTATAATGAAACTTATGTCGTCTATAACTAGTATGTACGCATATTGCATACCGGCATCTTAGACTGTAATAACCTTGTTATCCGACGACTTAGATAGCTCCTTAAACTTTATAAAGCTTAAGAGACTAAGATCGTTAAATGTTCTTAGAGAGGGCATATTTCCTCCGATCTAAGTCATATACGTCTAGAGTGGCATAAAACGAACATCTCCTTAGCCGTTAGAAGAAAAAGCATGGAGCTTAATTAGGTATCGGTAATACGGGATGTCGGTCTAAGCTTAGCCGGGTGTTGTTAGTTAACTTATCATGTCCTTATTACCGTCTTCTCGGTTTAGAGTAGCTACCGCGGTAACTCTAGCCTCTTCATTCGTTTCGCCGTTAGCTAGTTTCTCGTCTTAACTAGTAGGGGCCGGATCCTCTTTCTTAGTAGTTTTCTGCTTTCTAATGATTTCCCCGATGTTTCGTGTAAGTAGTCTACGTACATAGCTCCTAGTCATTTTTTCTCTATCGTCTAGAATGTAGCTCTTACGCTCGGTAACAAACTTGTTTATAAATGTATCCTTTAACGCTAGCTACCTGTCGGCGGCAGAGCTAGCGATAGTAACAACTGCCGCCTTTATCTCCTTTTCCGTAACTACATATGGAAATTCCGCAGTCTATAGAAGTCCTACTTTAAGCGCACTATATGTGTCGCCTATAAATGGAGGAAGTGTGGCGGCAGATGTAGCCGGAGAGGTAGCTATAGATGTAGCCGGAGGTGTAGGGGCAGGTATAGCGATAGGTATAGCGGTAGATGTAGCCGTAGCTTTATCTAGAGGTGTCGACATAATAGCAAGGCGTAATGCGCGCCGACTGTTTAAGTTTAGCGTAGATCTAGGAGACTAAAAGTAGTAGGCGCGATAAGATATCTACTAGTTCTAATCGAATTTAGCGCTAGTAAGGTAGGGTATTAAATCGAGTGTATAAAGTGACCCTACGTGTCGGAAAAGTTTGTATACTGCCGTAGAAGGTGTAAGGAAAGAAAGTAAGACTAAATGCGGGTAGGGGCGGCGTGTAGTAAAGTAGCAAACGATGCGATGTTTAAGTAAAGCCTAGACGATGGTATAAATGAAACTTAGTCTACCTTGTTCTAATGCTAGGATGACTTTCTAGTATCGCACACGATGTTAAAACTAGTTACTAACACAGTTTCGATTACTTACGATGCGACTAGCTAACTAGAGTATATTATACCGCGATACTATACTAATGAAGTTAATGCACCTTAAGGGCTAGTAAAGCCGGTAGAGGTATGTAAGCGGGAGTCGCTATTAGATCTGTTAGTAGGCAGAGTTTGTTCTATTAATCGCGTCGGTAGGCACGGTCGGTAGGTACAGTTAGCGTCGATCGCGTCGGTAGGTAGGGTCGGCGTCGGTCGCGTTAGCGGGCTCGTCGGCGGGCTCGTCGGTAGGCTTTCCTATTCGAGCGCGTCTACTAAGCTACCTCCGCACGAATCGAGCGCTAATTGTTTTGCCTTTAGATGTTTTAAAGCTTCCTCTTCCTTCCTCTTTACTCTAAGCAACATACTATACCTTAACCCTCTCTCTATATGCTCTTGCATGTATTCTAAGCATCTCTTCCCTTTGCTAAACCTCTATATGCGCTTATGTCAAGGGGCGAAGTCGGGAATAGATAACAGTACGTGGATACGGGTCTAGGCTATATGACGAGACGTAGACAAGGAGACAAAGAGGTAATAGGG
>SWBL01000047.1:0-204722 GCA_024195585.1 Aureobasidium sp. EXF-3400
CGCCCCCACTGAGGTCGTCAAGCAGATCATCATCAACATCGAGGCCGGTGTTGAGGTTGAGGTCACCATTGCCGCTTAAATGCGTTGATGCTGTGTCAAGTAGTACCAGTCCTGTCCGGCGCATAGTCGGAAGACAAGTAAACACTGGACTTTTCTAGCGAACAAAATAAAAAGACGGTCAAAAACATTTCCACATGTGCTGTGTGTCGTGATATGTGTGTTTGCCATTATGATCGTCTACTTGAATGCGTGCAAGTCGCATACCCAGCCAGCAAGCCATTCCCTGATGACCCGCTACCCTTTTCCACGCTAATCTAGTGTACACAGCGGCTTCACCCTGAAAGGACAAAGCTTACTTGTAGAAGTCAAACTTATCGGCCTCCGACGCTCCCTTGACCTGGCTGGTGTAAGCGTCTTCAAGGTCTTGCTGAATGATGTTGTAGCGGTTCTTTCGGACAGCTCGCAGACCAGCTTCCTGCATGATGGCAGCGATGACAGCACCACTCAGAGGATCGTTGCGGACAATGAGACTGTCAAGATCAACTTCAGGGCTCAAGCTCATCTTGCTGGCGATAGTGCTGAAGATTAGTCTTCGCTCACGTCTGTCGCGAAGGTTGGGGAATTCGATCTTTCTGTCAAGGCGACCAGGACGAAGAAGAGCGGGATCCAGAGTATCGGCGCGGTTGGTGGCCATGATGACCTTGACGTTACTGGTTTGATCGAAACCGTCCATCTGGTTGAGCAGCTCGAGCAAGATACGCTGAACTTCTCTATCGGCGCCAGTCTGAGCATCGAAACGTTTGGTGGCAATGGCGTCGATCTCGTCAATGAAGATGATACAAGGACTGTTCTCGCGAGCCATGCGGAAAACGTCTCTGACCATGCGAGGACCCTCACCCAGATACTTCTGAACGAACTCGGATCCGACAACTCTGATGAAGGACGCGGTAGTGCTGTTGGCGACAGCCTTTACTAACATAGTCTTTCCAGTACCAGGAGGACCGTAAAGGAGAACACCACGCGGAGGATCAATACCGATCTGGTGATAGAGATCGAAGTGCGTGAGGGGCAGCTCAACCGCCTCTCTGATTTCCTGCTTTTGCATATCCAGTCCTCCGACATCAGCGTAGGAGATATCTGGCTTCTCGTCTGCACCAAGCATAGCAATGGAAGAGTCTGCCTCTGGAGGGAGGATGTCGACGAGAGAGTTTGAGTGGCGGTGGAGGGCAACGGAGGATGAGGGCTTGAGCAGCTCACGGTCGAGGGTTGAGAGAATACGCACGACATAGTTGGATCCGGTTGACGATTGTACGATACCAGTGCTGGAAGTGGTTAGCATGTGAATGTTTGTCGAGGGCGAAGCGTACTGACTTCTGATCGATGGCCTCCATAAACTGTCCGATGACAAGCGGCACACTCTGTATCCTCTTGATCTCCTCCTGTGCACGCACAAGCTCCCTCTTTAGCGATCTTTGTTCATCCTTGATGTACTCCTCTTGCAGCTTGATGTATCTGCCTATTGTTAGCATAGAATTATCCAGGGCAGCGCCTCACAACGCACTCAAGCTGTCTCTGGAGCTTCTTGAATGTAGAGTATTGGTCGTCAGAATCTGCGCCGATGCCTTCGAGCGATTCGATGTTCGGAATGGACGATGAGAGCTGTTTCTTGTGCGGCGGCACCGTGTTTGCGTACGAGTCGACTGCAGTGTCGGCCATGATGTGCTGCTAGTTTAGTATATGTGGGTGTGGACGCAGTGAATTCAATGAAGGCTGAAGGCGGCGGCACGCGATAGACTGATGCAGAAACGTAGTAAGTTGATGGTTTGTCACTTGTCACTTGCCTCAGCGACGTTCCTGGTGCAATCATCGTCACATCGGAGCTTACAAGCACCGACAAGCATCCGGAGCTTGTGCTTCGGTCACGTGTGATAGGGCCAACCCTGCCCTACCTCTCTCTAGGCTCGACCTGCCTCATCACTCTCATCGCGATGCGCAGCAGAGCC
Source organism: Aureobasidium sp. EXF-3400 (assembly GCA_024195585.1). Taxonomy (NCBI): domain Eukaryota; kingdom Fungi; phylum Ascomycota; class Dothideomycetes; order Dothideales; family Saccotheciaceae; genus Aureobasidium; species Aureobasidium sp. EXF-3400. The sequence continues at coordinate 2,004 of SWBL01000047.1, forward strand.
TCAGCAGAGGAAACCCCCTTATGGGTCGTCGTAAAGGCGTTGCTGCATCGTGCGAGATCTGATCTCAAAAGACACGCCACATCTGGGATTCCTTAGATCCGATGTCCCAGGAACGGTCTTCCGTCGAATAACTCGGCGACCACCACTACTGTATTTAATCCGGCACTACAAAGTGACAATTATGCCACCTAGTCAAGTAAAACGAGCATAGAAACATGCCATCATTTTCTCCAGGGTACGAGCGCCGTGGGTATGCTGAGCATATGCCTCTCGAGAGAATGAATTAAGCTGAGGTGCGAGCAACTGTAAGCCGCCATCAAGAAGTCATCCGGAGGCCCTTTCTGTGTTTCTCAACCCTGCCCGCGGCCGATGGCAGACCTTGGCCGGGACGCTTCAAGTGCATTGCATTTACCAATTTGAGGTATCATTGAGAATCGAACCCCTTTTCAAGCATTACACAGGTACTGTAGGTAGTTTCAAGGCCGCATAAGAGGTGTTGCAAGAGTGGGTGTGGCTCAAGTATGGATAATTTGCGTTCGCTGCGAAAACCCAGCGTTCCGGCGCAATGCAGATCCGTCGCTGCCGGAACCAAGCATGTACAGTAGAGGCAAAGGGTCGCACAAAAACAAATGCCAGCAGCTCGACCTCAGGCTTGAAAGGGTCAGCTTAACAGAATTGCGTGCCCCGTCTAGAGAGCTGCAGTGTTAGTAGAGTAAAAAGATCTCGAGACTCGTCGAGGCAGAGGCAAGAGCTCTGACGTCTTGCACTGATTTTAGCGTGGCTGCCAGGCTCGCACGCTGGCGCGGACGCTCCCACTCGACGCAAGCCCGACTTTCAATTCTCTGTTGCTACACGAGCTGTGAAGCCAACCCATCGTCACGCCGCCTGCTCCATTCCTTTGGGACTTTGCGAAACCCGACATCAACGGTTCGGTCACATCTGAGCAACTCGCGACACGCGCGAAACGCCGCCGCCGCCCGGCTCGCCCCAACCCCTCGACGTCCTTGAGCGCTCCCGCGCGCGAAGCCCCATCTCGTTGGTGCCGCGACCTCGACACCCTTTGCGCGGATGACCTCCCGGACACGTGAATCATGAGCGGCTACAATCCCTATGCCTCGGGGCACGGGCACCGAGGTGATGGCATGCAGCAGATGGACATGTCGGCCAATGGACAAATCATGACCCAAGGAGCTGCCATGGACGCCATGGCGGGACAATCTCTTGACGACATCGTTAGTCAAAATGCAAAGCTTATGCGAAGACAAAGCATGCCTCAAACCTATCATCCGGGCCAACAGCAGCAACAGCAACCGCAGGCAACCCAGCCCATGGACACCGACGATCCAAGGCGTATGTCCATGATGGAATTTACCGGCACATCCCCGACTGGTCCTCTGGAATCCTATCAGTTCAACCTCCCGAATTCGGACATGGTCGACGCTACAGCTTATATGGCCGCAAGCCAATCCAACCCCAGTAATCTAGTCAGACAATCTTCTGCTGGCGGAGGCGACATGGCTATGGACAATGGTTTCGCCTCAGCAAGTTCTTTTATGCCCATGATGCCACCAACCTCATCCTACCAGTCTCCTGCAAATCTTTCCAACATCGACATGGATCTCAACAGTCCCTACATCAACACTCCCATGCACATGTCATCCCTCGGATACAACAGTCCGAGCATCGATAGGCCGATGCCTATGTACAACCACCATTCGTACCATCACGGAATGATGGCTTCTCCTCTCCACACATCTGTACCCAACCACATGTACACACAGTCACCAGAAGCTGGCGGCAATCCTAATCCTTCTAAAAGGCCGTCACTCGAAAATTCGCAGAGCAGATCGTCAACAAGCCAAAGTATGCAAAACACACATCAACAATCACGCCAGCCCACACCGCAACAACAAAACAGCAATCGACAACCACAAAACCAAAGGCAGCATTCCGGTTTCAAAGCGCAACCACAAAATCCTCAACCTGGTTCAACACAAGATGTAGGCATGGATAGAGGCCGACATTCGAATTCAGGACATCGTTCACCCGATCCGTCAAAATACAATCCAAATAATCAAGGCTTCAATTGGCCTACACCAGAAGGTTTGTCTGGCTAGACGAAACTGTGCATTATCCCTAAGCTCACACTCCAACAGGCGGATGGCCATCCACAATGACTGGTAAGCCCCACATGCATTCTCAATACAAGAATGCCTACTCTTCAACCGGTTTTGACATGCTTGGGGTTTTGGTATGTATCACAGTCAGGACATTACGGGTCATGAAAGTTGACCCGGAAACAGATGCGTGTCGCAACTCGACAAAATCCAGAAATCAACATTGGCTCCGTCGACTTATCGTGCGCTTTTGTAGTGTGCGATGCAGAGAAGGATGATTTCCCCATCGTGTATTGTTCAGATAATTTCGAACGACTTACTGGCTACACTCGGCATATGATTCTCGGCAGGAATTGTAGGTTTTTGCAGTCGCCAGACGGCAACGTCGAAGCTGGAGTTCGACGCAAATACGTCGACGATGATTCGGTGCTTTATCTCAAAAACATGATCAATCTTCGAAGAGAAGCTCAAATCTCGCTGATCAACTATCGACGAGGAGGCCAACCATTCATGAACTTACTGACGATGATCCCAATCTCATGGGATACAGATCAGGTCAAATTCTTTGTTGGATTCCAAGTCGATTTGGTAGAACAACCGAATGCTGTGACCGACCGGAACCCTGATGGCACTTATTCGATCAACTACCAAAGAGGCATGACAATGCCACGTTACGTTATGAACGCACCCGAGTCGACTGCCAACAGAGGAGAGCTCGGTCAGACAATACCGAGAGACGACGTTTCCGCCATTCTCAGCACGATTGGAACTGGAGAATCTGATTTCGCTAAGCGCATGTGGGACAAGGTACTCCTCGAAAACACAGACGATGTCATCCATGTTCTGTCTCTCAAGGGGTTGTTCCAGTGGATTTCTCCGTCAGCAACAAGGGTGCTCGAATACGAACCTGGAGAGATCATTGGCACAGCACTTTCATCGATCTGTCACCCTAGTGATATTGTGCCCGTAACAAGAGATCTTAAAGATACCTCTACCGGAGCATCAGTCAACGTCGTTTTCCGAATCCGTAGGAAAAATAGCGGTTACATGTGGTTTGAAGGTCACGGATCGCTCCATACAGAACAGGGCAAAGGTCGCAAATCAATCATCATGGTCGGAAGAGAGCGTCCGGTCTACGCGCTCAGCAGAAACGAGCTGACTGGATCCAATGGAGTCGGTGAAAACGAGCTATGGACCAAAATGTCGACGTCAGGCATGTTCCTCTTCGTATCGTCGAACGTCAGACAGCTGCTTGATCGCCAACCGGATGAGCTTGTAGGAGTCAGCATTCAGTCTCTTATGAGAGCAGACTCAAAGGCCGAGTTCGGACGGGTTCTAGAACATGCTCGAACTGGCAAGAAAGCATCTGTTAGACATGAGATGATCAATCGTCGTGGACACGTCCTCCAGGCTTTCACAACACTGTATCCTGGAGATGCGACGGAAGGCCACAAGCCGACGTTCATCGTTGCTCAAACCCGTCTCATCAAGCACCAGAGAGGCAATTCATCGTCTCGACCAGCGCTGAGTCAACGTGGATCCGAATCTGCGCTGTCTGGCAGATACACGCCTATGACGCCAATGCTTGTGGGTGACAACACTCCACAGTCATTGATGCTTCAACCTACGGACGGCGCGGCTCCTACTTACTCGGGCCAAAATGGACTCCAGCTTGGTCGCCAAGATGGAGCACTAGCCTCCGAGGATAATTTGTTCGATGAACTCAAAACAACCAAGTCATCTTCTTGGCAGTACGAGATCAGACAGTTGGAGAAGAAGAACCGCATGCTAGCAGAGGAAGTACAGTCTCTATTGGCTGCAAAGAAAAAACGAAAGAGGAGAAAGGGTGCTGGTCAGATGCAGAAGGATTGTGCCAACTGCCACACCAGAGTTACACCCGAGTGGAGGAGAGGTCCAAGTGGACAACGAGATCTTTGCAACAGCTGTGGTCTAAGATGGGCTAAGCTGGTGAGTCAATCGACAATAAATTCACGCGTGAGTGCGGACGGTTAACCACTCGAGCAGAATGGCAGAGTATCACCTCGAACCAACTCACAGCACTCTGTGCACTCGGCGACATCTGAGAAGGCTTCGAAGAAGTCCCAGTCTCCAATGCATCCGCCTGGTGCTCATGGAGTCAAGTCAGAATCGACGACGCCGCGCCAGCAGTCGCTCGACGCCCTCGCACAGCATGGTCAGAACATGAACGCCACCAGCGGATATGTCAATGTCTCTTCACCACAACAACACCATGGACCTACAGGGCATGCGGCACATATGGAAGGTGCCAGCAGAGTTCCCGAGAAGATCGAAGAAGAGTGAAGAGACGGCAACACCCATCACTTCTCGATCCCTGGTTCCAGCCCTTAATTTCATTGCTCCCCGCTAGGTCTGATGGTTTGCGGTTATGGAGCTATATTTCCCCGCTCATCCTCGATCTATTCTCCTCTGTCTTCTCTGTATGCGCTGTCTCGTCTTGTCACGATACCCATTTCGTTCTTGAGTTGTTCTTCACCGCCAGTACCTCTCCATGTTCCCTAACAACATGTTTCAGCTTCGATTGATTTTTTATATTCTCCTGATCTCCATCACCTATTTTCACTATTTCCATTTCTCATTTTAGAAAGTGTTCTTTGTCTGCTGGGTTTGGTGGCATGGCAAACAGCACGAAAGAGGAGAGGCGCGCATGGTTCCCTTGTTTTTGAAGTATTGTTTCTCTTTTATTTTCTATTTTGCGCGCAGCAGCAACTGAGACGAAAGGCTTTTACGAACACGAAACATGGCAATGTTCCCCTGTTTGGGTGGGTTTTGGTTGCTTGTTTTACCCCCTTCTTCTTTTTCTTCTGTTCGATTCTTGACTCGACCTAGTTTCATTTGAGAGAGAAACACCTCACAATTGTACGTACAATGAGCTAGTAACAAGCCCTCACCCCTTCTTTGTACATACCGGATTAGCCGCAGTCTCAATCTTGAAACCTCTATTGTTCATGCGCTCTCTTCTCTCTACTTCTTTTCCAAGTTCACATCAGGGAGCCAGGATGACATGCTTGGGAGTTTGACCAGTGTTCCTGAACGCTTAAAAGGAAATATATTGTTTTCTACAATAGAACAAAAAAAAAGGGAATACAACAGCCGCTCTGCGAAATATTTACTGGTCGTCGAGAACGTGAAGGTACTTCTTCTCCTCTCTCTTCTCGCGCTCGGTCATGGGAGGCAAGTCGTAGTAGGATGAACTACGGTATCCTTGCTGTGGTGGTTGTTAGTGGTGTGTTCGGCGAGGCAAAGAGCAGCGCAGCAACTTACGAGGTAGTGGTATGTGAAGTTGGCAAGGTCTGTAGGCTCGATACCCAAATCCTTGAAGGTCTTTGCTGTGGGGTCAATGGTCTGGTCGATGAACTCGCGGGCAACTGAGTCCTTGCTCATGGTGGTGAACCAAATGAGCTTGTTCATCAACTGTGCGACGGGGGACATGAGCTGAGGAGGAACATTGATGTGACGTCTGCTCTTCAGGATCTCACGCTCGACGAGCTCCTTGATCTCTGCCATTGAGTACTGCTTAGGACCGTACAGCTCGTAGGTCTCACCAGCGGTGCTGTCGTCGTGGCACATCTTCTCAAGGGCCTCACCAACGTCAATGGCGTGGACGGGGTTGAAGCGCTCCTGCATGTTGTTGGATGTGAAGATGTTGGAAGCCTTGGCGATGCGGTGAAGCAGACGGTCCTCGAAGCCAAACATGGGAGCAGGGCGGACGATTGTCGTCTCGGGGAAGATGTTGCGGACAACCTCCTCACCACGGGCCTTGGTACGGTAGAATTCGGAGGGCGAATCGAGAGAGGCGGAGTGGGATGAAACGTGGACGAAACGGTCAACATCGTACTTAGCAACAGCGTCGGCAATACGAGAGGCACCCTCGACGTGGACATCCTCAAGGTCGAAGTTCTTGGTAGGGTAGTCGCGACCGATCAAGTTGTAGACAATGTCGGAGTGACGAACAGACTCCTCGATGGAAGCGGTGTTGCGAAGGTCCATTTCCTTTTATGCTTGTCAGCTCAGGTCGGCGCAAGGGGTCAGGTATAGTAAGAGGCGTACGAGGAAGACAACACGGCCCAGGTCACCAGAGACCTTGAGATGGCGCTTGGCCATCTCCTCACGGAAGGGAACGACGACGGTGCATCCGGCACGAGCTGTGAGGCAGGTTTAGCAGTTGGGCGGGCGAATTGGGTCGAGGAAGCGTGTACCGAGTCTGTTGACGACGTAGCGGCCGAGGAAACCAGTGGCACCAAAGACGGTAGCGGTATGGCCTTGGTGGTGGGTTAGTCGAGATGGGTCAATTGGAAGAGTGGTTGAGCATGGGACCAACCGCCGAGAGAGGACCTGTTGGCGAACAGAGTCAGTAAGGAAAGAGCGGGCGTGTTGGGCAGGTGAGTGGTACCTTCCACCAGAGATTCTAATGATGGGCTTGCCGGTTCTGGTGATGGCAATGTCCTGAAGGCTTCGCGACTGGACGCGCGGGAGCGAGGTCTTTGCGAATTGGGGGCCGGATCTGGCGAGCTGCCTCTGCAGAGCCATGCTGCTCGCGATCTGGCTCATGTTTGCGTAGATTAGGGTATATCGATTGTACGTCCCGAATGGTCAGCAATGCGAGGTACAGCCAAGCAAGTCCGCTCGGAGAGTCGGAGACTTCCGCGAGCGACTTGGTGCTGCCAGACGGCCGGAGGTGCGTGCACACAGCGTCACTACGAGCACCTTCCACTTGTGAGAGCTCCAAACGACACCAAGCAATCATCCGTCAAACACTACGACTTCATCACCCACAACAGAACATCTGTTCGCCGCAACATCTGGACCTCCCTGACTCACACGCCTCATTCTCCTCGCCAACATGGATGTCGACACGATTCCAAACCTGCTGGCCGATCAGCGTGACGCCGCCCCCGAAGACGTCCAACACTACTTCCTGCAATTCGAAGATTTATGGGAGCGCAAGCTTTGGCACGAACTGACCAACGACCTCGTCCTTTACTTCCAAGACGACCGGAGCCAGAAGCAGCGCTTGCCGCTCTACAACCAGTTCATCAAGACTTTCGCCGAGAAGATCAACCAACTCCAGCTTGTTACACTCGGTCTGAGCACTGCTTCACAATGCAAAGGTAACCTTTCCATTCTCTTTCATCCCAGTCGATCTCTGACACTGCCTCCTCAGACGATAATGAGCGCTTCGAATTCCTTACCAACCTTGCCTCGAGTGTCGACAAGCCCGCATCACAAGACGCTTTCGTCTACGCAAAGACCGCTGTAGCGAACGTTGAGTTGCGCTTGAAGAAGTACGACGAAGCTCGCAAGGATCTTGACCAGTGCGAACAGATTCTTGACACATTTGACTCGGTTGAGTCTGTTGTTCACGCTTCTTTCTATCGCGTCAGCGCCGACTACCACCAAGCCAAGCACGAGTTTGCCGCCTACTACCGCACCACCCTCCTCTATCTCGCATGTATCGATCTTGAATCTCTCTCCCTCGAGGACCGCCAGCGCATTGCCTACGATCTCTCGATTGCTGCACTCGTCTCCGATTCCATCTACAACTTTGGTGAACTTCTTCTCCACCCTATCCTCGACACACTACAGAACACTCAGCACGCTTGGTTGCGTGATCTCATCATTGCCTTCAACAAGGGTGATCTGGGTGCCTACGATGTCCTCGCTGCACACATGGGCAAGAACGATCTGCTTAAGGAGCACCAGAACTTCTTGTACCAAAAGATCAGCTTGTCCGCTTTGACCGAGACCGTCTTCCGCCGCCCACCCCACGATCGTGCCATGACATTCACCGAGATCGCTCAACAGACTAAGGTCCAACCGAACGAGATCGAGCACCTTATCATGAAGGCACTCAGTCTGGGTCTTGTGCGCGGAACCATCGACCAGGTCGCAGAAGTCGCGAGGATAACATGGGTTCAGCCCAAGGTCTTGGACAAGGGTCAGATTATCAACATGCGCGAAAGACTGCGTGCTTGGGACGATGGTGTTAACAAGCTCGGAAACTGGATCGAGAGTTCGGGTCAAGAGATTTGGGCTGCATGAGCGAAGTACAAGGGCGAGGTTTAGATCATCATCAAGTGGCGCTACGGCGCATTATGACAAAGGGACACTGGGATTTGATGGCATATGACAATAATGCATGGCCTTTTCGAAGCAGAAGAACCTGCTCGGGCCTTGAGCTGTACAATAGAATCGACTTTACGTTACAAGCTCCTGTCTACTTTCTCGAACAAATTGTGATGTGCACCCTTTTGTGTAGTCTCCCGTGGCTTAAAAGAAACACTTTGAAAACATTGCCAGACCAATCTCTTTTGATCCCAGCCTACTAAATCTGCCCTGAACGCCGCATACTCTGTCTCTGACCAATCAACAAATCCCAAGAGTACCGAGATTGCTCTCCATCCATCAGAACGAGTTCATCTATTTTACATCAGCTTTCTTTCCTTTTTCACCGCAAAAATCGATTCTCAAAACCGATACTTACCGCACCAGCCAAACCAATCCACTCGTTTATGCCTTTGATGTACACGTCTTCCTGAGCGTCTGGTTGTATTTCATGACCATAGACTGTTATCTTGTCGAACGTTGCAACTTCTTGGAGGAGTTTTGTCTCCGGTGCTGGATCTTCTTGTTGTTGTTCCTCTTCTGGGTCTAGAGTTGGCGGTGCTGTGGTGGTTGTAATGTTGGGAAGAACAGTGTCTGTTTTCTGGAGTATAGCGCCTGTAGAAAGGAATCTTATTAGTTCTTCTCTTCTCTTTGCGCTTTTTGTATAACAAGATGAAAGATGATGTTTGTTTCATTTTGAATCCTTAGATGAAATCAAACGAAGAAGACTTGGAGATAGAAGATACGTACCTCTGTACCCATCAGGCAAGTCCAAGACTCTGCCATTCAACTTTCTGCCGCGGAAATATGCCGTTGCTGTGCTGTTTTGATTGCCATCGGAAGTAATATCTGGTGTCCAGTGTCTTGTGCTTGCGTGGACGGCGCCATTGTGTTGGATGCGGCAAGGCAGTACGTTGACTGCACAAGTCGGGGCGCTTTTTTCAGATTTCTTGATGGCGAGCATTTCCAATTAGCCTCTGGGTTTTCTTTCGTGATTCTTCGATAAATTCAAATAATGGACGGTAGGTTTGGAAGACTAGTCGTTTATCTTGGTATGGATTGCATTTCATTTGATGGTTAATCGTGGGACGCGTTTTCGTGTGCAGCTCGCGTTTCCACTTAATCAACGCTACCTTAATCTCTATACTCGAGCCATTCCAACCTTTGCTCTGCGCATGCATGCAAGCAATGAAAGATGCCCTAGAAGGACTAGCAAGAAGAAGTGAAACAAGAAGAAAAGAAAAGAAGAAAAAACCACAACTTGTGAAACTCCGTAGCCACTTCTCCCAAACTCCATACTTTCTGCCATAAAGAAGATGGAAAGAGCAATGAAAAAAGCAACATCTCATGATCGCTAGAACCCCTTGACCATGCTCCATAAACTCCATGTTGTACGCTTTGTGTCAACAGAGACAACAGTTCGAAGCAATACGTCCAGACAGTAACTCATACCTGCGCCATAGTGGCAGGTGTTAGGAAGACAGCTGCGGCAGAGGTCGCCTGGGGGAGTGCAGCAGCCTGGCGCTCACGTTGAACCTTCTCACTTTCCATCTTCTCCTTGTCGGCTTTGGTGATGCGTGGCTTGCGAGTTGCTCCAGTGCCGCGGCCACGGCCTCGTCCTCGACCAGTCGTGGGAGCAGCTGCTGCGGCTGAAGGGTCGGAGTTCTTTGCGGCAAGCTGAGAGTGAGTGACACCAGTAGCGCCTCCACGACCGCGTCCACGGCCACGACCTCTTCCACGACCAGAGGGCGCAGAGGTTTCGATCTGAGCCTTTTCTCCTTCAGGCACAAGCGGGCCTGAATAGACGAAGAAACCATCCTTAGCGACTGCTGCGCCTTCTTCCCATGCCAACTCCGTGTCGTCGATAAAGTCATCTTCCTTGTCGTAATCCTCCACCTTTCTACGGCGGCGCTTCTTGGGTTCATCTTCACCCTTCTTTTCTTCCTCCATGCCGCCCATCTCAACGTTGCTGTCATTCTCGGCCTCGGAATTGAGGTCGACTGAGATATCGTCACCAGTGCCAGGCTCCAGACGGTTGGCTGCAGCAGCAACCTGTAAGAGACGTTCACGATGTGCTGCAGCACGAGGGTTAATGGCATTCTTGCCATACTTCTTCAGAATTTCTTGGGCAATGTTGATGGTGTTGTTGCCTGCTGGATTGAGGGGAATCTCAATGTCGATGTTCACTCCATGGCGTTTGTGGTCCTCAGTGACGGCTGATGGGCCTCCGAAGATATCACTACCAGAGAGAAGACCACTGCCGGTGGCTGCAGGAGGTGAGGCGCGCTTGGCCTTTTGTGCTGGTGCGGAAGACGGTTTGGCAGCTGGCTTTTGGTTTTCCTTCTCCTTTTCCTTGTCTGCAGGCTTAGCGATGATCTGTGCTGGCTTTGGCTCGTCATGAGCGTCGATTTCCATGGCGTCATCCATTCCCACAGGCTGTGGATGCGAGACTGGTTGAGGCGGATTGTTCACAAGGGTGTTTGGCGTCAGTTGAACCTCTGGTTGACGATTGACGCTAGGAGGAGGAGGCATGGCGGCAGCGACGCTAGGTGATTTTACCTGAGCGGGTACAGATGGAACCACAGGAGGGGACATGAGTGTGTCGTTAGGGGCAGGAGGATTGATCAGACTCGCAATTGCAGGTGATGCGCTTGCTCTGTGCGCATGAGGTGACACTTGAAGTGAAGCGGTCGAAGTGTGGGCTGGTGTCGAGTAAGGGTCCACGGTCATAGAAGCGCGAATGGGGTCATATCTTTGACCGCTAGAGGCAGGCCGTGCAGGAGCCGGTAGGGGTGCAATTATGGGCTTCTTTTCCTCGCTCTTCATAATCTGTACAGGCTGTGCACTCGGGGTAGGAGGAAGAGGCGTCTGGAATTTACCAACCATGTCACCGAGAGTAGGTTGACGGTTTGTAGTAGGCGTAGAATTAGCCGATGCATCAGTCTTCTGTTTCTTACGCGAGCCAGTGGTTGGAGCATTAACATCCTTGGGCTCACGAGGCTTGCGAGGTTTCTTTTCCTTAGCAGCTTCTGCAGCGGCAGCCTTTTCCGCGGCCTTTTCAGCCTTCTCTGCTGCCTTCTTAGCCTTTTCTGCCTTTTCTGCTGCCACTACCTCAGGATCTCTCCTCTTGCGGGTTTGTTTGACCTTTTTGGTAGGATCATGTGATGCAGCCTTGGCGTTGCCATTTGTGGTATTTGCAGACGTTGACGTAGCAGGCTGTGGTTGTGGTGGACGAGAAAGTTGGGGAAATGCAACATCTCCAGGACGCAAAAACTGAGGCTGCGCGGGCGCGACACTGATGGTATCAGAAAGCCCTTGAGGCGGAGAAGACATGGGCGAGGAGCCCCTGGAGCTTTGTCCATCACCGGCCGCGGCCATGACGAACACCAAAAACGAAAAAGGGTCGAAGGTGGTACAGTGGCTGAGGGTCAAGCGATACAACAAGAATACCGTATTGGAAAATGCAAATTGCAAAATCAGACCTGCAAGACCGCCGGTGCAATCGCCAGTATTGGAGTGATCTCTGTAAGCCGAAGAGATATGGGTGTGGTCAAACCACTCGAAGCTGTGCGGGAGGCTTTAGCAACCACCAAAGCCGACGACGGTTTGGAAATCGAAACCTGGACGGCGTCGAGCGAAGCAAGCGACGACGACAAGAACCAACAGTCGAATGCACTGATCTTAATGGCAAAGATACAAAAGACTTGACCTTGATGTAATGCCCGATGGCTGATGACAACTGATGGAAGACCACAAGATTGAAGAGACGTGGAAGGGAAGGAAGTCGCAGACGTACAATAAGACCACGCGGCAAATTGAAAGAGAAGAAAGAAGAAGGAGAAAGGAAGAGAGAGACAGAAAGTGCGCGATGATGGGCTCTTAGAAGCTCAGCGTGAGCCCAGGGTTTCCTGCGTTGCTGGCTGCGGGAACAAGTGGCCGAGAACGATCAAACGAACAGCCCAGCTAAGGCCAGTTATGATTTAGGCATGAGGGGCGCTAAAGAACGTGCTGTGACATCCGTGAAATTCGGATCCTAACTAACCTCTCGGGGGTGAGGTGTGCTTATTGCTTGCAACCATACATATATGGCAGCCGCTAGACATCTGTCCACTTCTGGTAGGTTCTCATATGCCTGCATCTGTTATTCTGTTCTCTGCGGCATTCTTGCAAGCTTATCTTGCACGTCTTGAGTTACCACTCGGATTACAAAAATGCAAGTAGATCAGATCCCGAGCATTACTGAAAAGCTTGGCTTGCTAGGATTGCCGACCAGCCATGTCTAGTGAATAATATCAAACAAGATTTGTGCGTGCTTGGCTCAGCATGCAGAACATCGATCTCGATACAAGCATTATCATCTGTTCTTGACATGATAAGTTACATGATGGGGTCATGATTTACTGCATGTATGCGTGAACGTCGTCCAGGGTCCACCTACTTTTAGTGAGGATCGATGTTGCTCCCGAATTAAGAATAGGGCACCCGGGAAAAAGTGGGGCTCCCGCAGCCTCGTGCATAACCAGTCCGATCTCTCTTTTCCTAAAAATGTTTGACAGCTCGAGCTGTAAACACAGACATCATGACACTGCGAGGACAGCATTTCAGTATAGACGACTTTGACGCCCAAAATTCGCCAGAAGTCGCCAGTGCCCCTCAGGTTTTCAATCCTTTCAATTTTGTGGCCGACGTCCAGGAGCGTAAGCCAACAGCCGCACCGACACCGCCGCAACCACCCGCCTTCAAGAACTCTCCAGGTGGCTTTCCTGCCCATCGCAAGCGCAACGTCCAGTCTAAGTTCAAGAAGAGCAGACAGCAAGATGCAGATCCTGTTGCGCCAACACCACAACCCCAGAATAACGTCCTGGAGAACGACGATGACGACTTCATGACCACCGAGAGGCGGCGTATAGATGAGGAGAATCGCCAAAGAATCGCCGAGATGTCGCCCGAAGAGATTGAGGAAGAGCGAAGGGAACTGCTTTCATCATTGGATCCTTCTTTGATCCAACGCTTGCTAAGTCGCGCAACTATCGAGGAAGGTGGAAGTAATGAGGACTTCCCTGGCCTGCAAGGGAAGGTGGAGGAAACGAAGCAGGAAGTCAAGACAGACGTGACGGACAAGCCTCGAAAGACTGTCAAGTTCGCTGAGGTTGAAGACGAACCAGCAGGCACAACAGTTGGAAGCGGTGCTCGCGACGGAAATGAGACATCCACAAAACAACACAAACACGACAATCCTGGTCATCAGGCAGCAGCAGAAGTTGCTCTCCCAACGGATTCGACCATCCACTTCCCACGACCTCCTCAACCACCATCACTCGACCCTTCAGATCCGAACTTTCTTGAAGACTTGCACGAGAAGTACTTCCCAGATCTACCAGCTGATCCAGAGAAGTTGGAGTGGATGACTTCTTCACCGTCCAATGCATATTCTGCCTCTCAGGCATCTCTCGATCCAAAAGACATTCGTTTTGCCTTCACTGGCGCATTGATTCCCCCAAGTCTTGCAGCGGAGATTCCGGTCACAATGGGTCTGCATCACCATGGTGATGCTCCTGATGCTGCGGGTTATACGATACCAGAATTGGCAATGTTGGCTAGGTCCAGCGTGCCTGCTCAACGATGTGTCGCTTTTCAGACGCTAGGTCGCATTCTGTACAGACTTGGCAAAGGCGAGTTTGGTGATCCGGGAGAGGAGGGTCAAGGCACGGTCGGTGCCAAAGATACACTTGGAGAGCTGGCAAGGGGACTGTGGTTCGAAGTAAAGAAAGAGAGCGTGCTCGAAATCTGTCTGGCTGAGAGTGAGGGAAGAGGCGCTGCTGGAGGAAGACACATGGGCGCAAGGGCATACGCTACGGAAGCTGTCTGGCTTTGGCAGCAGGGTGGTGGTCGCCGGTGGAAGGCCGAATAGGCATATGCATCATCAACGAAGTTATGAAACAAGCAACTACGTCTCGAACAAGTACCAACGATCATACTTTTGCGTAACCGCAACCGTCTCGCATGGAACATGTCTCTGAAACTGTACCTTCGTAACCGTCCTGCCTACCAATCATATGTTACAACTCTTTGAAGCACATGTGTGACCCAAGGGCACCAAACATGAAGAGAAGCAAGAGAAGCGGTCAATCTTGCAGCTGTAATGGGCAATAAACTCGGTAGGCAGGGTGATACCATCAACATCCTCATACGATCATCTTACACGAAAGGAAAGACCGCACGTTTTCTTGCTTCTCAATCAAGATATGGTTTTTTTTATCGTACGTTGCAAAGCCATATGCTAGAGACTTTATCCGTCTACAGAGAATTGTGGGCGTCGATGCCAAAATTCTCAATATCTAACCCATCGATGATGAGGTATCTGTTTTGTGCAGTCATGCAGCCCGATTGCAGAAAGCTCCAATCGTCTAACACATTCATTCAATTGGTAATATCCCCCTGTGAGTCGTGGGATCGAATTTATGGCTTTGGCCGAAGTATCAAAACGAATTATAAGAATGTGTCATGGGCGGGCAAGGAGCGAGCACGCAAGCGTCCGACAAAAAGGGAAGGCAGGGCCGACCACGGCGTTGAGAACGGGGTGAAGCGACGACGCCTTGTGCCTCTATATCTCTCTTCATATCTCGCTTCCTTCTCCAAATTGATCAATTCGCAAAAGGAGCAACATGGCAGACGCAGTAGAGGAGATTGAAAGAGATGGCGGCAATCGCGCCGTCAAGGATCTGTTTGCTGGTGCTGTTGGTGGTATCGCACAAGTATTGATTGGTGAGTAAACTTGGCGTACGCGGGGAGTCAGGTCGAAGAATGAGAGGGCAGAAAGAGCATGGGAGAATCAACGGATCGAGCATATGCTTCTGCGCTTTCTCACGAGTTCAGACGAGAAGGAGACATGGTGTTCGGGAGAAGAGATAATGATCCATGGCGATAATCAAAAAGTATATTGCTAACAAACCTTACAGGACAACCTTTCGGTAGGACATCTGGAAGATACCTGGTTTGCAGAGTTGTGATTCTGATATGATTGTCAAGATATTGTCAAGGTTCGCTTGCAAACGACATCTCAATATTCGGGTGCAGCAGATGCTGCATCGAAGATCTTGAAGAACGAGGGTGCAACTGCTTTCTACAAAGGCACGTTAACACCACTGATCGGTATCGGTGCATGCGTAAGTGTCATACTATTTTTATCACATAAATTCGGGCGCAAAGGACGAGAGATGCGATACAAGAGAAAGGCAGTCTAACATGTTCAAGGTGTCCGTACAATTCGGAGCCTTCCACTACGCCCGCCGTAGCTTTGAGCGCCAGAATGCAGCAAAGAATGGTGGTGTCCTTGAAACACCCCAACCTCTGTCCTACGGCCAATACTATGCAGCCGGCGCCTTTGCTGGTATTGCAAACACACTAATGTCCTCCCCCATCGAACACATCCGTATTCGTCTGCAGACACAACCTCACGGAGCAGCACGCCTCTATAACGGCCCCATTGACTGCGTCAAGAAGCTTTGCGCCCACGAAGGCGTGCTCAAGGGTCTCTACCGTGGTACAGGCGTGACTTGGTTCCGTGAAGCTCAGGCTTACGGTGTTTGGTTCACTGCCTTTGAATTCATGATGAACCAGGATGCTAAGCGCAACGATATCGAGCGCAAAGAGATCCCCACTTGGAAGATTGCGCTTTACGGTGGTCTGGCTGGTGAAGCTCTTTGGCTCGGAAGTTATCCCTTTGATGTCATCAAGTCAAAGATGCAAAGTGATGGCTTCGGAGCTGAGCAAAAGTACAAGAGTATGCGTGATACTTTTGCCCAGACTTGGAGGGGCGAGGGCATGAGAGGTTTCTGGAGAGGATTGGGTCCTACCCTGCTGAGAGCCATGCCTGTCTCCGCTGGAACCTTCGCCACGTAAGTGTTGTCAGTAGTCTCGAAAAGTTGATACTAACTTTCATATATAGTGTCGAGTTGACTATGCGTCTGATCAGCTAGATGCGATTGACTTCTATTCAAGAGACTCAGAAGATATTATTCATATATCGAGAACAATACAAAAGTGATTTTGACTCTTTTGATTCTGAACAAGTGGTATAATACAAGAAATGTTGGTTTACGAAGGGTAGATTTTCATACACACCAACTCAGATGAACGCCAGGCTTTTCTCCTTCCCAAAACCCAATCTATGCTTTACATAACTTTGTACAACAGGCGACTACGCAGGGCGTCTCGGAGGAAGAGCAAACTCGCCTTCGTTGACCGCAGGCGCGTTCTTAGCAGCTTCGTCCAGCTTGCGTAGCAGTTCCTGATCTTCAGCAGATAGCTCCTCACCGTATGCCCTTCTCTTGAGAGCGACCAATCTGCTAAGTGTGGCATCGGCAGCGTTCTTGCGAATCTTGAGAGCGCTACGGTAGCTGCCACCCTCGTAGGGGTTCTCACCCTTACCACCATCCTGGGAGTGCAGTGCAGCAGCTTCCTGTTGGGTGAGTGGCTCATCCATCATGTCCTGTGCCTCTGCTTCAAGCTCGACTGCTGTCTCGGCATCAACCTGCTCACTCTCAAAGTATGTTGGCTCGCCTTCGATTGGTACATTCAAAGCGCGGTGGGTGCGGCGAAGTTTCTCTCTCAACTCAGCCATCTCTGCCGTCTCGGGTGTTTTCTGGTTAGGGTAGTGCATCTCAAACGCAGCACCAGTGGCGGTCTCGTCGAAATCAGCGAACTGAGCGTATTCGAAGGCGCTCATCATGGTCGCGTCAGCCTTCTCCTGGATTCTAACATCCTCGTCGGCAGGAGTGGGTGAAGTGACGACGCGTTGGTCAGCATCCTGATCGAAGGCATTGTTTCTGGCAAAAGAACGTTCGGCTTCGTAGGCGGCGGCAATTTGGTCAGCAGTTGGAGGAGACAGGTTGTGGCGTGCGGCGTATGTGACAACACCACTGGAAGCCTGGCCAAGACGCGATTTCATGCCTGCCTCAGCGGCACGTCCAAGGACACCACCGATGAGGTTGATGCAACGGAGACTGGAATGGGTTAGTGATGACGTACTCAGATAGAACAAAGAATACGTACCTGTCATCGTTGGCAGGAATAGGATAGGTGACCCAGGTGGGGTTTGCATCAGTGTCGATAACACCAATGGTGGGGATGTTGTTAAGACCACACTCGTGCAGCAAAACGTAGTTCTCCAGAGGGTTCAGGCAGACAACCAGATCAGGCTTGAGAGCACCCTTTGCTTCAAGCTGCTCCTCGAAACCCTTGATCTCCTTGTCATTCTCGTCAACGACTTTTGTGCGACACCTGCCTAAGATTTGAGCACCATTGGTAATGCTTCCGGGGATCCAGCGGTCAAACAGGTGACAACCACCAGCGAGCTGAGCAGCCTTGACAACGATTCTTCCTTGACCCTCGCGAGTGCCGACAAACAGAATCAGGCCGCCGCGCTGAGCGACACCACGAACAACAGCACATGCTCTGCGCAAGTGGGAAGCGGTCTGGTCCAGCGAAATGATGTGGACACCCTGGCGCACACCGAAGATGTAGCGAGCGTTGGCGGGATTCCAGAGCGAGGTAGAGTGACCTAGATGGGATTGCGAGGCAAGGAGAAGCTCAAGAGAGATGTCGTCTGGTGAAGGAGGTTGGGTGAGTTGGGTATGCGGTTGATACTTGGGAGAAACGACAGATCCAATGCGGTTAGTGACTTCCTGGTGATGCTTGAAGGCCTGGTAGTCACGAGCGACCTGGTCACCGTCGACGGGAGGTTGAATGCGCGAGGAGAAGGAGTATGAGGTAGGATCAAGGGACTGGGTTTGTTGCAAGCGAGTGGCTGATGAGTGAAGGCATCGGGTGGGCCTGGCCACGGCTCTGCGGCCTACGAAGACATGAGTATTATGGAACAGGCAATACCGAAAGAAGCAACATACCTTGCCGCAAGGCTATTGATCGTAGAATCATGAGGAAACGGTGGCTGTGGAGTGGAGAATGAACGAACAAAGTCGTAGTGCACGGCGGAACATTTCGAGATGCGCGACGGAAACTGCGATGGACGCGGGCTTGGCACCGCAACGCAACGCAGCTGCCCGCGAATATGCACTTTCATGTTGCAGAAGACATTCAATCAGTCAATCGCGGAATTGCCAGGCGCCTTCCATGCCATGTCGACTGCAGCCGTACATCTGGATCTCCGATGATACGCTCGCTACAGCCTACCGTCGTTTCGCCAATACCTGTCTGGTGAACCACACCCATACCAACACCAGACGCCATGGCAGCAATGTCCCGGGGCCAATGGAGGCCCGTCGCCGCCTCGCCAGAAGACGCATGGCTGGCCTCAGTATGGCCAGCCCCTCTCCAGGCTTGATGCCCGACTTTGGCGCTCTCTTCGGCTCTGGAGGTGTCGACATGACCTCGTTATGGGCTCCACCAACCACCGCACAGTCGCGTGCCCCAAATCTGCCAGACTACGCTGCTCCCGCTCCGCCCACATCCCGAACAACTCCTACGCCTCAAGAGTCTCGTGCTTCTCGTGACGTCTTAACACCGCTCAAATCTCCCCAATATGGCCCAGGACGTTCTTTTCAGGAGTACTTAAATCTACTGGCTTCATGTCGCACCCTGGACTCGCTGGCTCGAGTGCATACTAGCATGCATTCTGACTCTAATGTTTCAGAGACCTTCAGCAGAGCTGCTCTTCGCGCCCTCTTGCACCAATCTACTCCTGATCAAATTTTGGCCTTTCTTGAGAGCGACTTGGACCATGAGGACGCCTTCAATTGCCATGCCTACCTCACCCATCTCTTCGCTAACAATGGCCGCCCTGCAGTCGTGCTGGACTGCCTTCGTCTTGTGTGCGATAAGATTGCCTTGAGCACTATGCCAATGAAAGAGTTGTCAGACATTCTGGATATGCTTGAGGCTGCTGCAGGGGTTGATGGTCAATTATTGTTGGAAGCCAACGCCATGCTTCATCAATCCTTGGTGCATGCTTTTGCGCCAAAAGCCCCTCCAGAGCACCTCAATACCAGACTGCTCAAGAATGCACTTTCTCTGCCCCCGTCGACAGATGTCTCCAAGCTCATAGCTGCAGCTCTCCCACTTTCTGGGCGTTCCAAGGTCATGGGCAGATACCTCCAGAAAGCCATCATGACTCGAACTACGCGGCCCGGACCATCGGACGAGCTAATGCCCATCTTGAACTGCATCCCCTCTAAAAAGTTCGACCGCGTCGTATTCCTTGCTACTCAGAAATTCGTCAAAGTTCTCTCTGATCATACAGTTGATCGCAATGAGTGCATCAAGAGGCTCATATGCTGGCTTGACGACCTCTTACTCTTCCGTCCCTCCATTTTCCGGCCGGACTCATCATGCGCCCTTCTTCTTTACCCTTTCCTCGCTTCAAGATTCACGATCGCTGAGCTCGGCCCTCATTTGAGTTCCTTCCACCCTGCAGATGCTGCTATGACTGTCCTTCGAAATTGGATAAAGCCTTCTATACTCGAGGTACCAGATCCTGATCTTCTAGAATCTGAGATACCAGACTTTCCAGATTTTGATCCACTAGATTCTGAGACATCAGATTTTACAAGCGATACAAAGCCAGCCACAGTACGCTTGCTCCCACTACAACCTCCGCCGACGGTCCACAACCGACACAGCTCCAAGAATCCATTCCAAAGCTATGGATCGCGATATACCATATCTCGATCTCCTGATCGGTCCCTTACTCACCGAGCAACTCTTCCAACACGCCAAGCCTTGTTTGATTCCATTGAATCAACGCTACGTGAACGTTGCAAGCCAGATGGCAAAGGTGGCTATCCAAATCGGGGAGGAGCCTGGGTTCACCTCACCATATTGTTAAGCGATAACAAGATTGATCATGCGGGTTGGCTCAGTGATTTGTTTCAAGTGCTGAAGCATTACAAGTCACCTGTGTGGACATATCATTTTTTCGCGAAACTTACGTGGAATAACGTCCATATCCCTTATCCTGTGGCTGTAGATCTCATGCGATATCTCATCAACATGAGGAGATCACAATGGGCGCTGGACGTCTTCAAGCGCTCACAAGGCCGTCAAGGGCTTTCGGGTATACCCGAGTTGTTGTTCGCTTTTATCGACAGTCGCTCAATCAGGAGGTCGGAGGTTATGTTCGATCTACTGAACCTACCAGATTATAGCAATTCTCTGCCAATAAATCTGCGCTCGGTGGCCAAAAATCCTCTGTCGCAAGAGAGGGTACAGCTAGTGCACCACGTTGCTTACGCCATAGCCAAGTCACCACTGATCACTCCAAGAATGGCCTTCAGAAGGGTATGCGATTGCTTGAAATACCTTGAGGACCGAGGCGCACCACTTTCAAACCTAATGTCTCGGGCTCTTGTCTATTCTGGAGTGACTCGTCCTCTCAGAGAAGGTCTTTGGCTCAGCACGGAGAAGTTCCAATGGATCTTACGGTATGTTCGTCGTTTGGAAGGTGACGAAGTGGCGGACAGCCTGGACGAAGCGGCTTTCACGCTCAGGAGCGAGAACCTTGAGACGAATGGGGCACTTATGAAGCCATTGGAAGACATGGAACGAAAAGCAGATGAAGTTGATTGGGAGTATCGAAAGCAATTCGGTCATGCATCCCATCGATGGAAAAGGACAGTGATACCATACAAGCCTGGTGTGGCCAACCGAACGCTCCGAAACCAAGCAAGATCACTTTTTAACCAGAGTCGGTAGTTGCCGATGATTGTACATATTTGTAGATACCCATAGAAGTAGGGATGGATCTTATGTTGATACTGTAACACAAAAACCAATGCAAGACATCAACAATGATAATGGGCTCTTGTCACCACGTTCATGTCTCTTCAAGAGGGTTACAAAAGGATTGCACGAAGAGCAGCAAGATACAGACGAACCCAGCCAAGAGCAAAAAGAAATGACGACGCCCATGTGGTTCGAACACATGCCTCCGAAGAGATTAGATTACTGAATTGGAATTCAAGTCTAACGCCTTAGACCACTCGGCCAGAGCGCCTGATGATGTAACTCTTGCAACCAATTGTGTATACTATCTCGTTGATAGTCACAAACTGCTTGTTCAAGAATTGGGCTCTGTATGCTGGTGCAGAGCAGAATCTGTCTTTCGTTGGCAGGCGGCTGTGTTAGAGGCGGCGCTGCACGAATGTGCCATGTGAGTATCAATGAGAAGTCAGATTCCTTCTCGTAAGTATTCAGAACATCAAAAGCGCATGTGCAGATGTGCAGATGGAGGGAGTGCAAAAAACTCGATGCTAGGTCTCGGCGCTCGGAGCTCGGATGCAAACCCTCAATCTGGAGACAAGGCGGAGTTAGAGGCGGCCCTGGGGCAAGTCATGTTTGGTGCATGTCGCATGCGATCCCGAGGTTTGCGACAAGCTGAATATCACCATCGTCACAGCATCTCCCGGGCCGCAGGCAATGTAGCCAGAAGCCTGTCATCATGGACAACAAATCACAATCCCCAGTGCTCACCAAAAAGCACTCTCTGGCCGACATCCGCTTCCCGTCTCCTGGCTCGGTTTCGACACATGGCTGCGGTATGCCCATCCTACAACAACTTGTTTGCAGCATCTCTAACAGTTGCCAGAACATGTCAAGAGTCAACTCGAAGCCTCGCAACCCGACCTGATCAAGCGGTACACAACCTTGATGCAAACAGTACACAAGAACGGTGCAATCGGCCCTCATCTCTCAAAGTCATCAGCCGTCTCTCTTCGACCCACCTACCTCTGTCTGGAGTGTTCGAGCGTCTTCTCATCAGAACAACGTGCACAGCACGACAAGAAGCACGTCCTCTGTAAGAATGTACAAACATACTAGATTAGACAACACATTCTGATGACAGGCTAGGTGTGGAATCGAGCAAGGGCAATGTTTACTGCCGAGAATGTGACGACTTTGTCTATGACAATGCTCTCGAAGAGATACGCACCCAGCAAGGTATGTATATGAGAGAGCGGCCCAAGATGCAGGACTAATCATCTTAAAGGCAAGAAGCGCAAGCACACCGTCTTCATGTCCGACGTCGACAGCAAGATTCTCGCTGCAAATGCCGCACCTACACCTTGCCGCGCCAAAGGCCTTCGCGGACTATACAATATGGGTCAGACATGCTTCATGTCGGTTGTCCTCCAGTCCTTGATTCACAACCCATTCATTCGCGCCTTCTACCTCTCCGTTGGTCACCGTTCCCTCGATTGCGAACGAGAAGCATGCACGTCCTGTGCCCTGGATGACATAATCACCGAGTTCCACAGCACCGAAAAGGCAGAAGGCTATGGTGCGGTAGCCATGCTTCAAGGAAGCTGGAAAGGAGGCGGTAATTTGGCTGGCTACCAACAACAAGATGCCCATGAATACCTGCAGTTCATCTTGAACTCGCTTCATACCACAAATCTTGAAGAAGACGAGAAGGAGGAAAAGGCCGAAGACTGCAACTGCGTCATTCACCGCGCCTTCTGTGGTCTGATGCGAAGTACTGTCGTGTGTTCCAAGTGCAAGAACGTCACAACAGCCCTCGACCCATTTATGGATCTTTCTCTCGATCTCAAAAGCTCTGGACCTAAGAAGAAAAAGAATGAAGCACCTGTAGCACCTCAAGGCATCGATCTGACTGACTGTCTTGATCGTTTCACAAGCCCGGAAACTTTGCAAGCTTCGGAATACCGCTGTCGAGAATGTGACAGCCAACAATCTGCCACCAAACGATTCGCTCTATCACGACTACCCCCCGTCCTCCCGATACACTTGAAACGATTTTCACATTCAAAAACCTCGTCTACTTCCATCAAGCTCGATGCCAAAGTGCACTTTCCGACCATATTAGATCTGCAGCCCTACGTCGGCCGCGCACGCTCGAAAAAGGGCAGCAACGAAACCAATGGAGCAAAGAACGGAGATGCCGAGAAAGGTGCATCTCCGAGACCTCTGTATGAACTCAGCAGTGTCATCGTACACAAAGGCAAGATGGATAGTGGACACTATGTGAGCTACGCTCGAGAGGGTGATGAATGGTTCTTGTTTGACGACAGCAAAGTCGTGTTGGTCGAGGAGAAAGAAGTCTTGGCTGCAGAAGCATATATGCTCTTCTACATTGTCCAGGAGATCGAGGTATAATTTCTTGGGCCCTACTGGCGTAAAGAGGAGAATTTCATCCATGATTATTGTTGTTTTCAGCATACTAGCAAGCAGGGAAAGGCGTTGACTATGAGAATTAAGGTATCGGGCAGTTAGCAGCTGTACAGACTCGATAAGGCCAGACAAATATCAACAATCAAAGACTGATCTTCATCACAGAGCAGGCTTTGACTGCAAGAACCATACTCCCTCATCCTCATGAACTCTCCCTTCCTTCTTCAACTTGTCCAACACTTGCAAAACACCTTTTTCCGCTGGCGCATGTAGGTTTTCAGGGTAGCCCTTGTAAATGACCTTGACCATATCCATCGACTGCCATCCCTTGTTCCCGTCCTGGGTCTCTCGACCCAAAACATCCACAATCTGGTTCTCCCTTTGCTGCCGATGAGAGATGTATTCGCGTATTTTTGCCTTTCCATCCTCAATCACAGGCCCATGTCCCGGATAAGCGCGGCCAGAGAATTCGTCTTGCATGTTTTGCAGACTGTTCATGTATGCAGACAGATCTTCGAATACTGCTGTTCCTTGTCCGAGCACGTTGTCTGCTGTAAACATTGCATCTTCTTCTTCTAGGATGAGAGCCATGTGATCGGTGGTGTGACCTGGACAATGGAAGGCTCGCAAGGTAGCTCCCTGGGTCTTGAAAACTTGACCATGACTGATATCATTCTGGTTTCCTGTAGGTTGGTTTTTGTAAAGCTGGATATTGGGGATGTGGGAGAGTAAGTCGGAAACTCCTCCTACGTGGTCGGGATGCCAGTGGGTTAGGATCACTTTGTCAATGGTAGCTTTTTCTTGCTCGAGAGCTGTTTTGAGAGAGGTTAACCACGAGGGCTTTCCTTCCCCTGTGTCGATCAGAAGGCGTTTGGGTCCTTGGCCTACTAGGTAGGTGTTTGTTCCTGGGATCTCTTGTCAGTTTGTTTAGTCTCTATAGCGGGTCGTGTGTACTAGCATGCCTTGAAGAGTGAACTGAGAGAAGAATTGTCAGCAAGGTTCATCTCGTTGGCAACAATACATGGTCATCACCTTTCCCGGATTGCCGCCTAGTATTCTGATTACTCGCGAGCTGATCCGCTCGATATCTGGTAGATGTACTAGACTTGATGCCATGGTTACGAAATCACAAGTTGTTATGATGTCTTGATGTTGAGATGACTACTGATTGATCAATATTTCAGACAGCCACTTTGTTTGATGACTAGTATGATAAATGGTTATCTATCATCTGCGTTCCATGCAATGAAGTTATACCCTAGATGAACCTCGGCTCTGCAAACACCAGATTAGAGCTATTTTGCAAGCAGCAGCTTCCTCAAAAGTCAGGGTGACCTCGAATTCATGCCAAGGCGAACCTGCAGCACATCTTTGTGCTTCTCGAAAATAAATTATGCGGGACCGGCCTGGTCCCAGAATTTTTCATATATCAACCATAACCACATTCACAGATATAAGTTCGTATCAAAGCAAACATGGGACTTACTGACGATTTCGATGAGGATGACCGTCCGTAAGTCTTCCATCAGCGAAAGAATCTTCGATAAATCGTGTACTGATGACTGTCGAATAGTCAACTGGATCCCTCCACCCTTGCTCTTCTCCAGGAGTTTTACACCGAGAGAGACGAAAGGCAAAAGCAATTCGAAGACTTGAAAGCAAAAGCCGAAGATGAATTCGACAGTTCGAAACCTCTTTCTATGGATCTGTTCACCGAGAGCTGGCAGGACAGTCAGTTCTGGTACAAGGACGAGACGGCAACGATTCTGGCAGAGCAGTTGTTGGATGGTGTGACGGAAGACAGCAAGATTGCTGTTGTTTCTGCGCCGAGTGTTTACATTCAGTTGAGAAATTTGCTCGTGAGTTCTACCACACGAAATGAGATCAGAGGTGTCCGAATACTGATGTCGAGATGCAGAACGACCGTGCAAGATACCCGATACGACCAAAGCTCATGCTTCTAGAATTTGACGAGAGATTTGCAGTGTTCAAGGATGACTTTACTTTCTACGACTACAAGCAGCCTACCAAGTTGGATCGTGAGGACTTCTCATTCATTTTGATTTGACCAAGCTAATAGCAACAACAGCCAGCCTCAAAGGCTCCTTCGACAGAATCATCTGCGATCCTCCTTTCTTGAACGAGGACTGTCAATCAAAGGGTAAGTCGCTCGTATTTTCTGTACTTGGATTGGAATACTAATAGCTATATCACAGCTGCACTCACTGTCCGCTGGCTGGCCAAGACATGGGAGGCACCCCTCAAACTCATCCAATGCACTGGAGAGCGTATGGAGTCACTTGCTCACAAGCTGTACGGCAAGGCTGGCGTGCGTACCACTACTTTCCTTCCAGAGCACTCGAAGGGCCTAAGCAACGAATTCAGATGCTACGCCAACTTTGAGTGTGATGCTTGGAAGTTCCAGCCGGAAACAAACAAATCATCATAGGTAGCAGGTCAACTGGTAATCCAGAGTGGTAGATCTGAATGTAAAAGTAATTTGATAGAGCAAAAGACACAAGGCAAGAGCACTTTAGGCAGGTTTGGAAAAAAGGCAGATGTTCTGAAACAGGCAAGGGCGAGACTCGTTTGTTGTCAAAGCTCCACCCCGCAGTCGTCACCTCTTCGGTCGGCATTCGGACGAGTGGTGGAGGGGTCTCTTCACTTCTGTTGATCTGGATAGCAACATTGTGACGTCTCACGAACTCTACACATCAATCTTGAAAGCTCGCATATTATATCGCCAATCATGTCTGCTGCCTGCATCTTCTGCAAGATCATCAAGGGTACAGTGCTCCTCCACCAAAGCTCCTAGAGAAACATGATCTAACACCATCGTAGGCGAGATCCCCTCGATGAAACTCTTCGAAAGCGACAAAGTATTCGCTTTCCTCGACATTAACCCTCTGAGCTACGGTCACGCTGTTGGTCTCTTCTTCCATCTCCTCCCAACTAATCTTCTAACACCAAACCCTCAAACACAGCTCGTCATCCCCAAACACCACGGCGCAAAACTCCACGACATCCCCGACGACCAACTCACAGAGATCCTGCCCGTCGCAAAGAAGATCGCACAAGCAGTCAATGCAACCGACTACAACATCTTGCAGAACAATGGAAGGATTGCTCATCAGGTGGTCGACCATGTCCATTTCCACATGATCCCCAAGCCGAATGAGAAGGAGGGGTTGGGCATCAGCTGGCCTCAGCAGCAGGGCAACCAGGATAAGCTCAAGAAACTCAAAGAGGAGATCTTGGCGAAGATGTGAAGGGAAGAAGAAGAATACACCGAGAAATGAGATATGATTGGAAGTGGCGAGGAAGCTTGGACTTGAATGGTCAATGGCCTTGTCTCAAGAGAGGCTCATTAGATCACATTGGCGAGTGTATAAGAGAAACGCTTGGAATTGCACGTCTATACTTTTGGAGGGTCTCTTTCGACTCGCAAGTCTTGATTCCTGTCTGAACATGTTGTGGTGGTGATTTCACCCTATGAAACCACTACAGAGAGCGAGCCCTCCGCATACCCATGCGGGCCACCACAGCACCCACACCGTGACTCCCGTCCATACTCTCTCCACTCTCCACGCCCAAGCCGCGGCTGCGATGACCTCGTCAAAGCTCTTGCCTGTCACAAGTCCTAGAACGTGCAATGCGGCTGGTGGTGAAGTGGCAATCATGACTGCCACAGACAAGACTCCCAACAAAACCTTTACGCCAAGTGGCCATGTGCGTGGTGGTGAGAAGGGTCGGACAAAAGACAGCGGAGAGGCCAGAAGTCCGACAAAGAGAGCTTGTGAAAAGTTGAGTGTTGCAAGGGTAGAGAGAGCGGCGCCGAGCAAAAGCAAGGAGAAGCATTGAATAAGTTTAAATGTTTGAGGTGGAAGGCGGAGAGTGCTGCTGAGAGCGAAAGCGAGGATGGCAGGCATGGTGATGGTGGGTATCACAAGAGCCGCGAGCATTGCAAGAGACGTCTATATCCAATCAGTAAGAGGTGATGTAGTATCGGACAGTTACCGCGTACCTTTTCCGGAATTTGGTTCAGGATGTAGAATGGCACGAGACCTAAAGCATGGATGCCGAGAACTATAGCTAGAGGGCTGAATAGGTCCCTGGGAACCACTTCAAGATCTGCGGATGGCACCAGAGCCACGCTCTCGCCTTCCTTGACAAGAGTCATTTCGGGCTTTTTCTCGCTCTTGGGCGATGCCGGGTTAGGACTTTGACGTTCTGGTCGACCGCTCTGTACCCATAGCAAGATACAAGTGATGGTGAAATTCACTGCAATCAGCATGGCACTAGGCAGATAAGTACCAATGCTCACGAAGCGATTAGCTTGCATGAGCAGATAGAAGAAGAAACTCTGGTGCAGATGCTCGAGAAGATTGTTCACGCTGCGTAACAGACTTTCGACAGTTCTTCCGAGCGAGATTTCATCATGCCAGCCATCGCCAACAGTTTGCAAGGTGATAGCATCAACATGATAAGGCATGAAGACACTGTGAGGACCGCTCGCATGACCTACAGCTTGGTTCATCATACCCCTGAGCATTGTATCGAGGCGCTCACGATAGCTATCCTTGTGGTCCCACATGCGCTGGATGGTACAAGTGATACCTAGTTGGCCTTGAGCAATGTTGACGGCGGTGTTGACAAGATCGAGGTTGGGCAGTTGGCCATTGATGCCATCATATACAACGTGGAGCTTTTCAAAGCGATGGCCCCATGGACCGGCAGGGTAGTCGATGGCGATGGCAGCTTGGAGAGCACCTGCCTTGATGTTCAGGGGCTGAACAGCAGTGGTATCGTGTGTGTCATGGTAGGCGTCAACCCAGGCGTGGGGGCCATAGGTACTGTCGGATGGAATCAGGACAATGATATCCTTTGACCAGATAGACCATCTCTTGAAATATCTTGCTAGAGTCAAGAGCAAAGCAACACCACTGTAGTTGACCTTGTCGTCCATGTTTCTCCATGCAGCGATCAGGACCATTGCTTCGGTAGCATCTGCTCTTGGACCCTGGAGGAGGGCATAGACATTCTGGCCCGTCTTGTTTTGACCCGAGATGTCATAAGAGTAGTCCTGAATATCGGGCTTCAGTCCATTGGCACCGAGCAGATGGTATAGCTTTTGGGCGCGGTCCTCAGGGGAGAGCTGGTCCATTGCAGCAACCTCCTGTCTGTATGCGCGGAAGACATTGTGTTCGCTGCCACCGAAGTAGGTGTGGACCTGACCAGGCAGAATGGCATTCTCGGAGACGTAGGTGCGGCGCGAATATTCGTCGAGCGGAAGCAGCAACAGCCAGGCGACGCCAATGACGATGCACAGAAGCGACAGGTACGGCGGCACACGGGCGAGACGGCGGCTGTGTCGAAGACTGAGCAGTCCTGCTTCTTTGATGATGAGCTCATGTCATTGTTGTAATCGAACGGGCCATCTTACACAATAGGGCAGCCATTGCTGTCGACAGTCGGGCTTCAGGAGGTCGTGACAAGTTGCAGAGGGTCAGGGCGTGCTTTCGAGGGGTGAGCGTTTCTCTCCTGCAAAGCGACCTGAGCCTCCGCCGACGCGACCGACTCGACTCGTCCTTGTCTACTCCTGACCCGTATCCTTTCGCTGCTCTCGTCGTCGCTCCGTGTTTGCTTGCAATGCCGTCGTTTTCGCTGCCCCAGTTCGACGCACGTCGTGTGCGCTCATATCTGTTCCGTCTGCCCTTGTGCACGCGTGCGCTTCTCGTTGTTATAGTCGCTTTTTGGATTGCCAGCCTTAGACTGTCCTGGTTCCAACAATGGGCTGCTTTAATTCCGAATGAGATGAACTTGGGAACCAGTATCTACTGTCCTTTCGACATGTCCCGCTGCTGTCTGTCTGACCATTGTCCTAGTGTACCGACTCAATACCTTCCCTCTGCTACATGCTGGTTTCATACACATGATCGTCAACATATTCGCCTTGACTCCGCTGCTCGAACGCTTCGAGGCCGAGCATGGCTCTCTGCCTACTCTGCTCCTCTTTACAGGCCGTTCGTTCGACTCATCCTGCCCAATTGCTCTTCTGTCTAACACCTGTGCTAGCATTCGGTCTCCTTCCTGGAGGAAGCTACACCTTGATTGAGCGCTTCGTCTTCAGATCAAACACTGCTGTCATGGGCGCAAGGTCAGACTCTCGTCACTATCTCATTCTGGCCTCAACTAACCTAGTCTGCAGCATCTGGGTCTTCCTGCTCCTGGCTGCCGAATCTATCAAGACGTACAAACAAAACCCCAACTTTGCCCTCGGTCCTTACAACATCCCCACTTGGACCGCTCCCCTGATCGTCAACCTCTTCGTCGCCGTCCTCATCCCCAACACCAGCTTCCTCGGCCACTTGTGCGGTCTTGCCATTGGATACCTCTGGGGCTTGGGCTACATCAAGTTCCTTGTGCCCAACGAGAAGATTCTGCGATGGATTGAGGGCAAGCTTAACCTGCTTGGTCGTTTACCTCACTACGTATCCGTCGATCAGAAAACATATGGAAGATACGGTGTGCTGCCAACAACTGCAGCCCCTAGGCCGGTCCCGACTCTCGCCCCCTTAGGAAGCACACAGAGACTCGGTCCGTGATTTACGTATTCACAAATAAAAGCTAGCTATACCACTCTTAATCTTCCAGCTTGGGCACCACTCTTTCCAACCATTTACTCAAGTCCTGCAAGACAGCAGGTGACAGCGCATGCGCCAAGCCCTCGTACTCTTTGATCTCCAAGGCTCCATCATCGACGCCCAACTCTTTCAGTTTCTTCAAGCCCTCGGTCCATTTGCTACGTGGAATCAATCTGTCTGAAGTTCCACGTCCTAGGAACATGGGCACATGGCCTACCACGTGAGGCAAGCCGGCTGAAGTGCGTAACTTCTGAATGGTCTCGGGCAGCGGTAGGTAACCCATCAAACCGACGATACCCGCAAGCTTTCCGGAATAGCGAGAAGTCAGCTCAGTGAGCAAGGCGAGGGCGCAGCCCTGCGAGAAGCCTCCGAGGACTATGCGGTTGGGCGGGATTCCTCTTGATGTTAGATTGTCAATGAGCGATTCGACATATTCGACACTTTTTCTTAGACCCTCCTCGTCTTCTTCTGGAGCGAGTTCCGGACGACCAGCAGGGGCGGGTTGCAAGGAAGAGGGTGCATACCAAGCATTTTGCCTGGCATCGATATTATGTGGTGCATTTGGGAAGATCCATTGCATATAGGGTAGCTTGTTTCCTTGGTGAAACTGTGTGGCTATGTCTGGATGTGGTGTAAGTTCTTGTTGTGAGGCTTTCCAGCGGGAACAAAATTGGGAGACAAACTCTCCCATCCCATGGCATCATCGTCGAGACCATGGAGAAAGATCATGGCAGCACCATGGGCGGGGTCGGTAGCAGGTTTGGGAGCTGATCTGATGAGGGGAGGCTGTTGGTTCTGCATATTGGTATGGTTGTTGGGTGAGTATCGAGTGTGGAAGGGCAAAGTGGAGGCAAGCAGCATTCTTGAAAGGCGGCTATGATTTCAGGGAGCAAATTCGATAGTGTAATTTCACTTCATCATCACCTCCTCTCGTCCGCCCGACTTGTGACGATGCTACGGTATTGCCGTCAAAGACATGAATGGAACAATTGTGGGATCAAGACTGGGGTGGTCCGCCGAGAGAGATCCGAGTATGACGGACTGAAACCTTGAACTCAACTTTTGGCATTTCACAGCCAAACACATACAATGCCACACATCGAAGAGCTGCCAACGACGGCAAAGGCAGCAGCTCCGGGCTGGAGCTATGTCGTCGACACTGGATATGATCCTTCCAAAGCCGCCATCAATCCTGCCAGTCGCAAGCGCGTGCGCGCCTCGGTCGCCGGCCTCAGTCAAGGTGATCTCAGCGTCCGCCAACAGACGGCCATCCAACGACATCTAGACGATCTCGACAAGGATAGCCACAAGCCCGTCAACATCGCCCCACCAAAATCAAATCGCCGCCAGACTCAGAACACGCGCCGCATCTTGGCTTCAGGAAAGGACTTTTCGCATTACTTGGACCAGGACGAAGCTGCACTCGCTCTGAAGCAGCACCATGGTCTGGAAGTCGACATAGAACCTCCGAAGCCACCGCAGAGACCAAGCAAAACTCCCATCGCACGACGCAAACCACAACCCACTCCCACTGTTGTCGAGGCCAGTCCCGCTCCGACTGCTGCCGTATCTAATGCCGCTTCCACCACTCCCTCGGCCCCTCTTATACCTTCCTTCCTCAAGCCTTATCTCGTCGACTCTCCCTCCGATCTGAACAAACTACAACACGACTCTCTGCTTTCACCACCTGCTCCACTTACAGCCACCACGGCCGAGATCGAGGCTTTGCTCTCAGCACCACAACTTTCATACAATGCCGCTCGCTCTGCGCCTAGTCCAGCTACCGCTCCACCTCAAAGAGTCTTTTGCGAGATGTGCGGCTACTGGGGCCGTGTCAGATGCTTAAAGTGCGGTTCCCGTGTTTGCGGTCTCGAGTGCAAGGCCGCTCACGAGGAGAGCAGATGCATCAGATTTTGATTTTTGCGCTTTCGCATCTTTTTCTTCTTACTATGATACCCCTTTTTACCTTTACCAGTTTGCCATAGAAATACAATCATTGAACAGTTTTTTAGATCTGGACATACGAAACCAGCTCTTGGGCAACATATTCTGGAGCTCTTCGCATCGAATCAGGAAACCACGACTAATGTATGCTGCTGACGCACTTGGAAGCTGCAGACCTGTATCAAAGAACAACATGTCACGCCTTTCTGAGTCCATCAGGACTCGCAAGTCGTTTGACAGATCTTTGAATGTCTTAGATGACCAATTGAGCAATCGCGCGTATCTAGCGATGTCAATGGTGTTATGCCCATGCTTGCATTTGTGCACCGTGCTTGACGGGTTCACTTCAGCAACTTCTCCGGCTGCGTCGTCTAAGCACACTGCCACTCTATCAATGCTCCTCGACGTGCCGGGCATCCGCAAAGGAGTATCCTTTTCCATCGCTGGTCCTAGATATAGAGCCAATGATGCAAGCAGGTCCTCGATGGTACCCGATCGTTTTGATTTCTCCATCATAACACTCTGTTCTTAAGATGTTTGTGTCGTCTGCAAGAGGTAGGACTGAAAAGTGGTGACGTCGGAGGTTTCTCGGCGAGCGCCGACCGCACCTCCCTTCCATCTCCTCTGTTCTTCCTCGTGTCTGCAACAGTCTACCACTTTGTTTAGAGAGTTGGATGATGCCGAGGGTAATGAGCACTGCCTCTGTCTGGCGTGATGATATTGCGGGTCCACGGCGAAAGACTCTGTTCTTGGCTGCTTGTAGTAATGATGGTCTGAAGGATTCACGGCCGCACTGATTGCCAGTAAGGCCGCGCTTACCGTACTAGCAATATAAGAATGACCGAGCCCAACATGCTTCGCAACTATAAGTTATAGGACCTCACTGGGCTTTCTTTCGTCACTCGATTTGCCGTTAACAATATATCACACGACCACCAGCACAACCATCCCCTCCCATCTGGGACTGTTCGACGAAGTAAACATGGATACACTCATATCAGCTGTCCACACAAGTGCGATGGTTGCCTTGATCATCATTGCCATCGTCACCCTCGTTGCCACAACCTGGATCATCGGCGTCAAGCTCGCCGAGCCCTTCGGTGTCATGCTATCCAACACTATAAACGGCGTTGGAGATACACTTGTCGACACAGAAGCGTCAAATGTCGAGGAAAGATCAGGCAAAATGTCTCGGCAGGAATCCCGCAGAAATCTCGAAAGAATATTCTCGGGCATCATCGCAATGTTTTTGTGCTTTTTCTGCGTCACTTTTGAGCAAGAATCGGCGAAGCATGATTTTCGACCTCCCGGCTTGTGGTGGAACCTCTGTGTTCCGGTACTCAAGGGAATCTTCGAGGCTTTTGTCGCTTTGGGCATGCTCAGATTAGCACTTACTGCAGTTCGTAGACTGGTTGCGAACTGAGCCCCTTCCCTGAACTTGAACCTATATCGGAATGATACATTCGGTACACAGAGATTCGCCGCCGACGACCCACCTTGTACTTTGCTGGCCGGATTAGCCCCTGAGTCCTGAACCTGTCAGTTTCAACCATTTCAACCAAAACCGTGCTCATCAACAACCGATGATGGTAAGCCATAGTATCACCAAATGCTTTCTTGAAGCCGAAGCTGATGTACCAAGTAACAAGATAAGAACGCATGAATTCATAGGGCTACGAACATTTACACCATGCTATCATGGTGCCATTGAAACAGAAAAGACCGAAGACGCGGGAAATTGTGAGAGTAGTCAGAGATGCGAGCTCTCACGGCAGGTGAAAGAAAAGCGATATTGCCGGTCGTAGTAAGAAAAAAGAAACATTGTTGATATCATCCTCCGTCATGGGCGCCACATAGTGGACACTGAGAACTCACTCATGGTTTCTTTGGTGTCATTGATGTCGGCAATGTCCTGTACCCATTCTTTGGTTCTGGTGGTCGTTGCAGTATCCTCTGTGCGAGACCTCTTAGCTGGTCGAGGATCGACGATGTTGGATGTGGGCTCGTTTCGGTCTGCATAACGCGTGTTTGCAGCGGATACGGTCGTGGCAGACATGGTTGGTCTAGGATGGACCGGTGGGCGAGGTATACGCTATCAATCGTTAGTAACATGTTTCTTGAAAGGAGCTTGATTGGGGTGACGAACCGCCTGAGACATGCCCTGACCCGAGGAGTAGCCCGCATGACGTGTGTTAGGACCACGGTTGATTGGCAATGGAGCTATGGGCCGTGTCATTGACTGAGGAATCCACTGCTGGTCAGTCAGTATTATAGCTCTTGACCAGGAAACGTAAGCAACTGACCGCAGGGGGCATGGCTTGTGCCATAGGGTAGCTCGCATAACGCATGCTGGGACTTATCACCGTGTGACCGGAGGAGTACTGTGTCATCAGTTGGTTCGTCGGCCAGTGTATGGTCGTCGAGATGATAGGGCCCTGTGGACGATTTGCCGATGATTGCGCCAGC
This sequence comes from Aureobasidium sp. EXF-3400, assembly GCA_024195585.1. NCBI lineage: Eukaryota > Fungi > Ascomycota > Dothideomycetes > Dothideales > Saccotheciaceae > Aureobasidium > Aureobasidium sp. EXF-3400. The sequence goes on from SWBL01000047.1 coordinate 36,463, forward strand.
CCAGCCACTGCGTGCTGTATTGATACTGGTGGGGAATTAAATGACATAGCGGTTGAAGCTGTGTCGTCGCTAGGGGGATGACAAGCGTGCCACTCACGTCTCTTTCTCTTCGTGGTGCTCTCCCCTGGAGGGACGAGATAAGCTCTAGGATGGTGACGAACCTGAGGAGGTAGCACGTCAGATGTTGTAAGTAGTTCGTCCCTAGAGGCACCAGTCCAGTTGGGCTTGATTTCATGGGCAAGCATTGGGCTCGGAATCCTGCCCTCTTTCCTCGGCTCCTCTCTGCTCTTGATTTCGGGAAGGCCATAGTCTCGGATTGAACTTTCGAGCATAACGGAATATAACATATCGTTCTGGCTTTTGTTCCGAGCAAAGGTACATTTGCATCCAGGTCCACCAAAATGGCGACACTCGGAGCAAGGATCCATGGGATCATCGTGGTCGCGGCTTTTCTTGTCACACTGAACCACATCAGCACATGCAGGAGCTGGACGCAGCACCGATTTACTGGGTATCCCGCTTGAAGGCAGCGAAAGCATCCTTGACCGACCTCATTGCATACCTGGTAGTCGATTTCCTTAGGCATGTTCGGGTCCAGATTGGCTGGGTGTGAGCGACTGCATCGTGAGCCTCTCAGACATTGGCCGAGGTGACAGTCACGGCAAAGAGGAGCATTGTTGGCCATGACTTCGATTCGGGTAGGACTATTGCATGAGTTGTGTTGTGGGAGTTGATGAACCCTGCATTCGCTTGTGTTGTGAGAGCTTTGAGTGACGACTCAAATCGAATCAAAACAAAGTGAGACCAGCGTTCGGTGTTCTGTCTTCACTTGAATGTAGTAGGCACGCGAGTGTTTTTGCCTTGGCAGCGCCAGAGTTACGCCTGCCTTTGGTGAGTTTGCTTTGTTTTACTTGTCTCGACAGGCGGAGGAAGACTCGTCAACATTCAGAGCAATTCCATCTCATCCTTAGAGATCCAGTCGCATCTTGTTAAGCAGAATGTGCTGACCTCTGCCAGCATTTTTTGTTTCGTTATACGTGTTTTATTAGTGGTTGGCCCAGGACAGCGATGCTGCCCTAACATTGAACTTGCCCTTTACATGAATATTCTCGAGGAAGACCGTACTTTGACCGAGAGTCTTGCTCAAGATACTCGATCACTGATGAACCTTCGATGCATTCTTGCACATGAGATCGTACCCGAGTATGCAATAAGGCGGTGTGACTAACTTTGCCTGAGATACGAAATCGACTCATACTGCCTCAGCGACCAAAGTTTGTGAACCATACTGCTATAAAGCCTTTAAATATCCGATCACCCCTTCTCTTCTTTTCCCCTCCATTTTCCCTTCATACATTTATCGACAAACCAAGCTCGACACTCGTACACATACGATCACGTTTACTTCCTCTCTTCAAACATCCATCATGGATGTCATCGAATCAATATTCTGGACTGGCTTTACCATGGCTTGCACGGTAATAATCGTTGTGACTTGCGTCTATGCAACCATGTTCATGGGTTCCAAGCTCACACAATACTTATATGATGTCTTTGGGGATCCACAAAAGCAGTCAGATGCCGAGGTGGAAGTTGCCATGGGAATTGTGGCACAGGTGTTCGCGTTCTCCAGGCTCATTTTCACTATTGTCACCTTGAAGGAAGGCCAGTTAACGCTTTGGATCTTCAACGGGGCCGTTGCGAGGAGTTGTGCAGAGATTTGTGTGGCTTTGGGGTTGCTTACGCTCGCGGTGGCTGCTCTGCACGTACTTCTACGATGAGTTCAGCGTAGTCCGTGTACCTAAACTACTGAATCAGATTGTCAACGTTCCAGGTATAACCCCTGTAGTCCAAGTTCAAGTGTTCAAACGGGGTCTTACTAAGGAAAGATCGCAGACAATATCTCGGAGGGTTGTACTTGCTTTTGGGGCTCCTCGAAGAAATGAAATTATATTATTACAAAAGATACTTTGAAATAAAACAACCCATCTTCAACTAAAGTTCCAGCTTCATCCAAACGGCCTCAGAAGGAATACCCTTCTCGATAACCCAGAGCATGTATACACCTGGTGGCATAATCGTAGGGTTGAATGGAGAAGTGACATCAATCATGTCATCGCCATCAGGGCTCAGAACAGCTTCCAACTGTACCATTCTCGCTCCCATATCAACACCATGAGTATGGAAGCCAGAGTAAGAGAGTCGAACAACCACATCTTCTCGCGCTCCCTCAGCTGCAATCTGAAACTTCTCGTTGTATTTCACAGAGATGGGATAGGCGGTGATGAATGGACGGCTAGCAGCATGGTCCATGTAAGGCGGCGAATAAATTTCGACGCGATATTCGGTAGGATAAGCTGAATGAGGCGACCGTTGCTGGTGAAGGTATGATGTATGACCGTTGTTGCCGAACAAAGGATACTTCTTGTTGGCTAGCGTAACTTTTCCGATAGGGTTGTAGAAGACATCAGGGTTGCTGCCAGCAACAAGGACCTCTCCTGTTGGCAGAAGAATAGCAACCGAGTGGTACATTCTGGGGATCTCAGATGTGGCGGACTTGGTGAAGCGTTGCCCTTTGGGTTTATACGGATCGTAGATCAATGCTTGCATTGCAGGATTTTCGGCTTGGTAGCCTCCTGCACATCCCTTGTGCGCACCGTTCATCATAACAATCGTACCGTCAGGGAGTTGTACAGGTTCGATCATTGTCTGGCCGCCGTTCGGCAATGCATCATCCTCTTCCCAGATAGGATTCTCGTCGTTCGGCCTGATTCTGTAGCAGTCGGATAAAGCTTTGGGATTTGGGATGTCTCCTGAACTTCCACCGCACACCAGCATAGTAGGTTCGTAACCACCAATACCAAGGGGCAATAGCACGGCAGCAGCGGATCCAGGAAAAGTTCTTGGGCCTCCAGGAATATCCGGTAGATCCTTGTATACTTCGTCAGTGCCGTAATTATACACATTAGCGCGGTTTCCAGCAAGCGTGAAGATGTGATCGGCACCCTCCGCATTCGGAATCAGTTGAACTGAGATAGGGTTAGTAAAGCTCGATCTGTACAAGAAATCTATACATACGGATAGGATAGAGATTGAAAGACATTTCAGCATTCTGGTTATCCTCAGCGCCAAACTCCAAGATGGTCAAGTTTCTCTGGGGTGGTGCCTTGCTGCCATCGGCCTTGATAAGTTCGTAGGTGGGGTTGTTGATTGAAGCCTCGTTGGTGACCAGAAGACCAACATCCGAACCACCAACGACAAGGACATCTCCATTCGTCATGGTAATGGAGGTTGGGTACCATCTTCGAGACTGCAGCTCGTCGACATTGACCTTGAAATCCATGGTACATCCGTCTGTCTCGCAAGGGCCTGGTGCATACCTTCGCACAGTCTGGCGGCCATCCTGAAGATGCTTGGTGTTGGCATCACCAGAGTAGAGTTCCGCGCCCGCAACATTAACCATAGTACCGTCTGGCATGAAAGCGCCAGCAGCGCAGAACGTGTTTGATTTTGGAGTCAACTTGCGGAGGTTGTTAGTACGCCACTCATACTCAACACCGAAGACAAACAGCCCCGAATCATCGTCTTGCATGAATGGCTGTGGAGAATGAGCGCCAGTCTGGAGATTCACACCTGGTCCACCAAAGTTGCGATGATAACTATGCTTCGTTAGCATGTTCCATTTTACTGACACGACCGACGACATACTTGTCCAAGAACACTACTGTGTCAGTGTATGGAGGCACGAAGACCATCTGCGCAGCACATCCCGAAGAGCCGACAGTACGATAGCTTGCTGCATGGGCAAAAGCATTGGAAAGGCCCAGCAGAGCCCATACCTGTGTTGTGAAAGTCATCGTGGAAGAGCTTGCAAGAGATTGGTCTATGGATTCCAGGGCCGAGATCTCTTTATATATATATATATATGCAATGCAGAAGTCGAGAAAACATTGCCATGACAAGCTATCCACAATACAAGCATTCACGCATCTGCAGCCATACCGTTGGGCTGCTAAAAATGACTGCACATAACTTTTTTCGACACACGCTGGGTACGCATTTGTCCGCAGCCAGCTCGAAAGGTCAGTGAGATTCGAGGGTATCGCCTTGACGCTCAGTAAAACCGAGGGTATGCGGCTATTTAGTGTCGCGATTAGACAGATCAAGCGGTGCTTTGCCCCATCGAGTCAGGAAGATAGGGTGACATTTCTATAGCGGAAGCCTCAACTGCTTGAACTTGATTAAATTCAATGAGAAATGTCTTGTCAGGACTGTCCGACTGTGCAAGCGATATTGATGTTTGAAGTTGATTTTCTGTAAGTGTCGGTGACGGGACTTTCCTCGGAGATCTTTCCAAAAATAGAAGTTGCTTGCTGTGTCCAGATAGACTTCACGGAGCGAGACGCGACATGAAACGAATCTACTGCCTGTGAGTCCTAGAGCTGCTTTGATCGTATATATTTCCACGAGTTCGACTGTGACAATACACAAAGTTCTTGAGACCAGGAGAGAAATATCCATAAGGTAAGTATCGTACAAAGACCCTCCTTGAACAGACCTCTGGCATCTGGGAGCATTGTGTGCATTGATAGCGTATATGAGTGGCTGAAGTCTTGGTCTTCTCTTGATATACCGGAATCAACCGAGTCGATGTGCACGCATGATCCACATATCCTGTAATACCACTCAAGTGATAGACACCCCAGGCATGTCTGCAGCAAACTGCTGCCAGTACTCCCAAAATTCAGGATCGTTCGGGATAGCTATCCTACTCCAGCTCGAGTCCATAGTGTCTAGATCGAAGTTGAATTCGCTTCCATCAAAGGTGTTTGTCTCGGTTTCGTCTCCTGTGGAAGCGGTTTGAGCAGTTGTATGGGCCACTTCTCCAGAAGTACTGGTGGTGGGTAATCTCGATCGAAGAATGCGTATGAAGTGAGGCACAACCTGCTCGACGTTCTGACCAATAGACTTCTCCCAGGCCTTGAGGGACAGGTTTCTAATTGCGCTGTAAATGGCATTACTTTCGTCGTATAAGAGACGTGGTTGGCACTCGTACGCCTTCTCTATCTCTGCCCATACGGTTTCCAATGGCACCGGAAGAGGTTGTTCAACGGTACGATAGGCGATTTCTCCCAGCAAAAACATGAATGCGTCTATCGGGAAGAAGGCGTTGGCTTGCCAGAGATATTTTTGTATCGCCTTGTCTCTTGCAAAGCTGTTCGGTGCTTCGGCCAGCTGCAGACAAAGCAAGAAAGTATTGTCTCTTTGATCTAGAGATAAGCCAGAGCTGGCAAACATCTGGTGTCGTCGTACAGTTAGTTTGATACGTGTGACAGCGCCTCTGCAAAACAACCGCAGCAACTTGTGCATCGGAATGGAAGGGTCGCAATACTTCAATAGCCTGTTCTCGAGACGCTGTTGTAAGTCTTCGATAGCGGCATCTACGTCTCGAGAATCTTGTAGCGCCCTGTCAGCAGAGGTGTATGCAATCGTTAGTTCTCCAACTTCGAATCTAGCGCTGCAGAAGCTCATTTCTGTGACGCCAGTGACGTCTTGAGGGACATCTTTCATTTCAGGGTGAAGGGCTGAGTCGTTGATATTCAGAGGTCTGTCGGTGTCCCAGAGAGACCGAAAGGAGATCATGGACATGACGCCACATTGTTTAGCAGCAAAACTTTCGAGAAGCGTCAACTCCCACCATAAGCGTCGGCGCAATTCGGCTTGGAATACAGATACGGATGAACTTCTCAGTGCTTTTTCTCGATGACATCCTAGCTGCTGAGCGCTCCGGATGGCCACTCCAGTCAATTGCCACATGGTTTGAGGGTCAAGTCGAGCTCGCTGCGCAACTAGAAAGAGTGTCAAGGCCTGAAGTGTGAGGAAGTTGGGAGTTTGCAGAAAGCGTGCATTGATCAAAGCCTGCTGGGCCAGCCCAGTGTACAGCTGAATCAATTCGCTGATCGGTTGACCCATAATCCTCTCGGCTTCGGCTTGATCGCATTGAGGTACAGAGCATATGGCAGCTAGATAGATTGAGAAGAGAAGCGCTTCTTTTGTTTTAGGTCTACTTGGGTCCGAGGCCATGTTTAAGATTAGAGGCTGCACGGTGGGGATGTGCAGTATTCTTACAAGAAGATTTACATTGTCGAGATAAGTTGACCAAAGCCAGATGATGCGACTTGGACTGGGATGTTTATCAGAGAGATTGACGACAGATGGCCCGAAGATGAGACTCTCGCCGAGAATCGAAGTTGGAGTCGTGTCGGAGGGGGGATCGATGTCCAGATCTGGCTCATCCTGGCCAGTAAAAGCTGAGAGCTGTACAAAGTGTAAGTAAAGCCCTAGTAGAAGGATGAAGCCGAGTAAGACGATACTTCTTTGCCTACACCAACCCACATGACGCTACGGGAGGTATCAGTCTAGAATCAGCAAAGAAGATGAGAAGAGAAGGACTTTTCGACGTAGCGCGAGTGGCCTCGCTCATTGACAAGCTCACAAACACTGGATTCGACGACTTTCGGGGTGTCAGGGGTAGTGCTTAGCATGGTGGTGGGATGTCGAGTTCTTCTAGCACGCCTGGCCTGGGCAGGTTGGACAGGCTTCGAAAGACAGTGTGTGGCAGACTTTCGACATGTTGAACACGGTCTTTGACCATCACAGCGGACTTTCCGATTAGCACATGCGAGGCAGCTATGGCCACGGGTGATGGTCTTGTTTGGACGTGAGGAAGGCTGCTTGTCAGCAGCGGGTGCCGAAGCAGGTGCAGATTGCTGTGACGCGTCGGCGAGCGGCGTTTGTGTGTCGGACAAGGACATTACGAATGGTTCAACTTTCAAACAGTCACGAAGAAACAAAAGAAGCTTCTCAAGGCATTATGGCGATGGAGGAAGGAAGGAAGTCGTGGACGGAGGCAGGCATTGCAGAGGGCTCGGTCCCGAAAGTCTTGGGAAGTCGGTCCCGAAGGTTGGTTGCGCTTTCTCATTCTTGCCCATCTCGTCATTCAACATCAACATGATTCACTGTCATTCAATCTCCATCTAAGCCGCCTAAAACACGTTTGACTCGCTGCCACCGAACAGCTCCTCGAATAGCGCCGTATCAATGCCTTGCATGTCCCACTCGCCGCCAGCGACTCCTCCATCGGCACTCACATCGTAAACACCTGCATCGAGCAGAGCAGCCTCGTGAGATACCATGACCCCACCCCCTTCCACACCAAAGTCAATCTTGCCAAACGCTAGAATATGAATGCGCAATTCATCCTCACCCCTCGCTTCACTGCGGTACGCCGCCTGCCCATCGTCGTCGTCGCTAGCCCGAACACGGTACCGAACCCCGCTCGCCGCCCTGCCTTCTATCCTCAAGAGCTGCGAAAGCACAAACACTATCTGCCGAGTAATGCTATCATCATCGCCCTGACACGTGCCTCGGACAACCTCAAGCGTTCGCTCCAAAAGCCCCCGGTCGCTCGGACGTGAGTGTATAAGAAGGCCAAACGCGTTGTGACCTTCTCCCGTGTGTCTCAGTCTTGAACATTCGATATGACCGAGGCTCAGTACCGTCGCTGCGATGAAGCAGATAAAGTCAGTCCCACGGCAATAGAACTCCGCCGCGTTCTTCTCGCGAAACGCAACATAACGAATCAGCGTCTCGCGGCTAGCATTCAACGCCGTCATCTTGCTGTAGTCGTACATTCTCTCGCATGACCATTGCATCAGATATGGTAGATGCACTCTGATTAACAGGTGGAAATGTGCGAACTGGTCGTTGAGACGATTCATATCCTGGAAAATCTCTTTGTCGGTCCTATTGCTTGTTGACAAATCAGGCACCAGCCACCACTGAGGTGACATCCGAGCGGCTGTCGTCTCCAAGAGCGAATCCAGCTCTTGAGTCTCCAACAGGCTGGGAAGAGTCGACCGCTTCAGAATCCGCTCAGCTACAACAAGGTGGCTGTACTGCAGACGCTCAGCTGCCTCTAACCCTTCGGGCTCGCAACATGGCGCCTCGAGGCTGCTTCTTGGTAGACCCAACATCAGTCCCAGATAACACTCCATTCGCACTATTTGCAAGCAAGTCTGTCTAGCGTTGAACCATGGTCGCTTCATGGTCTCAAGAAATTTCAAGGTTGGTGAGCTAACGCCGCGATGCAGCCCTAGTACCTGCGCAATCGTGGTTGCTCTTCGCACCGCCATCCAGGCTTGGTGGAGGTTTCCAGCATAATTCCGAAACGTGGCCTCCAGCATGATGCACTCGAGGCCTTCAACAGAAGTGACTAGATCTTCGTTCCTCGTGATCTTGATGGCAGCCTCCACAACACGAAACATTATATTTTGGTACCATGGTCCGGGATCTTGTGACGCTTGATCACTGGGAAGAACAATGCCTTGTAAGTAATTTCCGAGCAACAATAGCTTTCGCGCGATCAGCACAGGATGTGAGCCAATTGGTGGGAGTTGTAACATATCTCTCGTTGAAGGTAGGCCTTGACTGGTGGAATTGTTGTAGAAGTTACAAACCTCGCTATGGCATAGCACTGACAGACCAATTGGTAAGGCCAGAATCTGATCAAGTTCGTGCTGGATAGGCCACGTCGATCTGAGGATGCGATTTAGGTCTCTATCTTGAACATTCGATGTCGAGTTAGGTGTGCTGTAAGTGGACAAACTGTGAGGGTTGGCTCCAGGCTTTTTAGTCAGAGATTCATTTGGCAAGCTCGATGAGTGGATGACTGCACAAACCAATGCGCCTTCCTCAGAGGGACTTGGAGTGATGAGTCTGGAAGCATCTGGTAATTCCTGACTTATACAAACAGTGCCGCGACGGCTACAATTCTGACAGATGTTTTCGGTCAAAACGCATCGGACCTTGCGTCGCTTACACTCCCAGCAGCTCTGCGTACCCTTGCGAACTTTTCTGCGCTTCGATCCATAACTTGGTTCGTTCTCTGGGGGCATAGTTGTTCTTGGTTGTTGTGAAGTAAATGTCTAAGATCGTCCACAGTTCACATGAGATGTTCGGGTGAAGGATGAGGCTTCGGTCGAGGCAGCGGGGTTTGTAAGCAGGATCTCACCTGCTTCCGCCGAGCTCGGTGGAGCACGATGCTATGTATCACAACACCTCCGACGTTCTCACAAAGACTAGCGAGCTTCTGTTGTTCGCAAAAGCACATTTACTGGTTGATGCCGTCAAGTCGCTTACGAATCATGCCTCCTTCGGCTGAAGCTTCGACCGAAGTGGACATGGTATATAATGGGACTTGATGTCTGGCGAACAAAAAAGCATCTCAAAACAGTACGACCTCGACAAGAAGCTAGAATCAAAGCAACAGTTTGCCGACAAGATGGTCAAGATAGCGATTGCAGGTGGCTCCAGCAGTAAGTCTTGGATTGCCATGGATTACCATGTCCTTGTTCCACTGCTGATCACATTATAGACGTTGCTTCGGAGATTATTGATGTCCTTGTTGCGACTGGCAAACACGAGATCTTGCTGTTGTCCCGAAAAGTATGCGAAGAGCTGCGCTTCCATGGTTCAGACAGCTTACTTGAACACCAATACAGGAGGCTTCTACTAGCTCTGCCATCAAGGGCAATACCTGGATCCAGGTGGATTACCAAAATCAGACGCAGTTGACACACGCACTGAAGGGAGTACACACGTTGTTCTCGTTCGTCGCTGAACAAGAGGATCCTAATAGCCCTATCCAAAAGAACCTCATTAAGGCTGCTATCGAGGCTGGTGTGAAGCGTTTTGCACCCAGCGAATGGGCATCGTAGGTCATATCGTAGTAACAGTCTCTTCAGTTCTAACAAGCTGCAGATCTGGAATCGTTAGCTGGTACTCGTACAAGGCCGAGATCCGCCGTTACCTCCAGGAAACAAACAAGGAGCATCAGGTACGTTCAAGCATTTCGAGTTGATACAACTCGTGACTAACATGGAGATCTTACATCAAGGTCATAGAGTATACACTCTTCCAGTGCGGGCTCTTCCTTAATTACTTGACTAGGCCTTATAAATCAGCAAAGCATCTTTGGCAAATCCAAACACCCTTTGATTTCGACCAAGGTCGCTGTATCATCGCTGAAGGTGGCAGTGACAGCCGCATCACCTTCACAACCGTTCAGGATCTTGCTCAGGTTGTCGCCAGGGCTATAGACTACGAGCACCCGTGGCCAGTTGTTGGTGGCATCTCCGGGGTTGAGATGTCTCTGAGGCAGATGATTGAGCTGGGAGAGAAAATAAGAGGTAAGGCTTTACTATACTCTGATGTCGGAGTCTGACACAAACTAACGCTCAAGTATTCAGGCAAGCCATTCAAAGTCGAAGAATTACCTATCAGTGAATTGAAAAACGGAACATGGAAAAGCTCTTGGACGCCAAAGATCGACCACCCGGCTGTGCCGCCTCAGAAGAATGATGAGCTGTCAAGACTTATGGTGTCTGAAATTCTTCGAGGCATCTCGGCTGGTGACTTTTTATGCTCGGATGAGTGGAATAAATTGCTGCCGGACTTTGAGTTCACTCAGGCTGAGGAGTTCTTGACCAGTGTTTGGGATGGTAAAACATAGGGTAGACTTGGCTTGGGGTTTGATATTTTGTTACACTTGTTTTGGTAAAGCTCTTTTATGCTCAAGTCGCTCTCTTTTTTTTTTTCTTGTTTTCTTCTGTTTGAGACAATCTGACCATGCCAAAGCCAACCCGACCATGCCAAAGCCAACCTGACCATTCCAGTCAGAAATCCGACCATTCCAATGGAAATCTCGACCATTCAAGGCCATCAACAGACACAACAGCTGGTCGATCTTTTCTAGCCTTCTGTAGTATTGAATCTATTGTCTTGGTGAAGAACTCTGTCTAGGACTCAGAAAGGATGTTGAAGTATTGGTCGACTTTTTCTAGCATTGGTCGGCATCCGTCTGGAATGGTCGGGCTGTCTATTGGAATGGTCGGTTGAGCTTTTGGAATGGTCAAGTGAGCTTTTGGAATGGTCAAGTGAGCTTTTGGAATGGTTAACTGAACTATTGGAACGATCAGCTCAACTTTTGCAATGTTCGGCTCGGCTTTTTTCGTGGTCAGCTCAGCTATTGAAAGGGTCGTGCTTTCATCAATCAGCTCCTGCCTGTCTGGATTTCGCTAGCCTCATCGGAAACTTCGCATACTTCGCATACATGACTCTATACCTATATTGTCTTGAGTAATCGTAACCAAGCAAACCATACAACAAGAAGCTTTGTGGCGGAAAGCTGTCGGGGGCTGTCGCAGCTGATGCCGAGTAAACGAGATTGAGAAGAAAAAAAAAAGAACTAGAACGGTAAAAGGTGAGCAATGAAGGTGAGGTGGAAGGTGCAAGGTGGCGCAGAGCGAGGAAAGAACAACTCTTGTGCAGGGAGTCGCGTTCGAATGTCCTATGGCGGGTCAACAAGATACAGAAGTAAAAGGATATCTCGAAGTAGAAAAGAATAATGTGCTGGACAGAACTCAAGTGAATTTTGATCGATTTGATTCTTTTCATTTATGACCTTTGCGTGAAAGGCATGTTTCTCATACTAACTACAACTACCGACGATCATCATCGTAATTCTAAACTACCCAAGAAGAGCATTCTGTCCTCATCTAATATCTCTAGAAACAAAGGAAAAGGTCTTACTAACGATAGGGTAAAAGCCATTCATCCCATTCCATCCCATCCCATCCGGAACACCGCGCTTGATCATCATGATATAACACCAACGCTTCGCTCCCAAACAGGCTTCCAACAGACAATAAACGAAGGGGGGGTATAACGGAAAAATAAGAACAGAAAAGACAGAAGAACAATCAAAAAAATAGAACAGGAAAGGTAAAGTAGGAAGAAGTAGCCAAATCAGACAATGGAGAAGGATGCTTGTCTCATGATGTAGTCGTACTCCTCGATTGTTTGTTCGACATTGAGAGTTCTGACCGAGTCAAACTCCTCAATGGTCTGCTCGACGTCCAAGGTCTTGACGATGGCGCCGGCAGGCTTGAGAATGTCGAAGACAGAAGATTGGGCAAAGCTGCCCAACTCAAGGCTGGGCAGACGAGCAGGCTCCTCTGGAATATTGCTAGTGATAGTGGTGAGAATAGGGAACTCAGCTGCTGGTTGACGCTTGAACTCAGTCAGGAAGAGAGAGGTGTCTGAGAAGGGTTGTTGTTGAAAGCTGGGACGGCAGTAAGGAGATTGGGGAGGCTCCATGATCTCGGGAGTGTTGGAACGAGAGGCGAGCTTGGTCTTGACGAAGATTGCACGACCGTTCATGACAGAGAAGGAAGGCAAGCAAGCACAAGCGATTGCAAGGTTGGTTTCGATGATGAGGAAGATGGTGGGAGCGAAAGATGAGTAGAGAGGGTCAGTTGAGGCCAGGTAGGGAGTATCAATCTGGTAGAGGACGCGGATGACAGTGATGACAATCTTGCAGCCACCGAGAAGGTAGACAGCGGCCAAGCCAGCCTTCTTGCCTTTGGTCAACTGCAGCTTGCGGAGCACCTGGAAAGGTGCCATCAAGCAGAGGAAGTCGGTGGCCAGGTTGAAGATAGCGTCACAGATGGCAATGGCTGTCCTTGAAGTCCAGTCAGAAGTAATACACTTTCCAGCTACACCACTGTCCCAAAAGTACGAGACTGGTGTGCATTGAAAGATTGACACGGCAGAGAATGTGATGACCCATACAAAGATGAGGCAAAGAGAGAAATAAACTGTCCAGCGCAGAGTGTTGTTTGAGCTGGCGAACATGCGGTTGTAGAAGAGTAGTAATGAAGCCTTGATGGAGGCCAATGCCCACAAGTGGATCAAGTTGTTGGTGAAGAGGACCTATCATACATGGTTAGGTTGTGTTGTGATCCACGATGCATCATGTACTGACCTTGAAGACGCCTTGAAGTTGTGATGAGGATACTTGATCCTCATATGCACCAAGACCTAGTTGTGCTCCTGTTCATTGTTATGATACTATCCTAAGCTTTGGAAGTGTCTCAGGACTTACCATGGATGAAGAGAGCATTCATGACAAGAGTCGTGCAGCCACCCAACCATAACAGACTATCATCCCACCAGATGAAAGTCCTTGCAACACGCCTTGAGACGATGTGAACGATGACGAGGATGCTTGACAGTCCGATGGCAGCGCCCGCGATGCCTTGGACCGTCGATCGAGATGAAGAGATGTTTGTGGTATCCATCATGATCTGACGGTTTGCGAAAGAGAACGATGACGGTGAAGAAGGGTTCACGGAAATAGTTCCCAAGAGGTTCCGTTGTGATTATTATCGCCTTGCAGGGTACCAGATAACACAACGTTGGAGTAAAGGAGGGTGAGTTGGAATGAACGTGAAGAGTCAGATGTCTGAACGGTGAGAAAGGGGAGGGGGGAAGGAACGTTGTTATACTCGCAAGCTAGGAACCCACATATGCCATCTACGTTCAACGTTCGAAGGAAGCATGAACTTGGAATATGTATATGCACGCAACGACCACCTTTTTTTTCACCAACACCATGACGCTGATGATTGCAATATTAGTTTCCAAATCATCCTTGCAGACCCAGGTACCTGGAAGGCACACAAGTGCAATGCCAGATAGATTAACAGAGGCACATTGCGCAAAGATGCCTTTGCTGCTTCCAAGTTCAGCCCAGCAACACAGCCAGGAAGAGATGCAAGCTGCACGGCACGGAACACGCGCCATGGTGAAAAGGAGTAAAAGGGAAGAAAACGTCGCGGGCCCGCAGCAGAACAAGGTTAGACCATGCTCGGGCGCGCCGCGCCGAACAGCCCTAGCGCCATCGCGAGTGCCGACCTATTGGGATAGGGCACCGGCGCTGCGCCGAACCTGACCTGTCTGGACCAGGTGCATGACAGGCGCGACGACCTAATGCACTGCTGCCATCATTTGTGGACGCGTTCCTGAACGTGTACGAACTGAACTTGCTGGCGTCGACCGATCAGACCCAACGCTCCGGGGCCGGTTTATGTCTGCACTTGCTTGACCGACTGTCTCGTTGTGTTCGGCGTTCATACCTTTCATCCTCCTCCACATACGGGGATCCCGGGGACACATGGCAGCTGGAATACGGGCGTATTGTCCCGATTTGTGCATGCACGGATCGCATATAGCATGTTGGAGTAAAAGCTGATGATGTGGATTTGCGAGGCTTGTGCGGGATCGAAGATGCCGCGAGCCTCGAATATGTAATTATCGTAGGGCTGCTCAGTGCTGCGCCAAACTAACTTTCGGTCATTGGGTCGAGTATCCTTGCTGAGGCACAGATGAGCTGCACATGCTGCAGCCTCTCAGGTTAATATACAATGTGACCATGTGTTTGTTTGTTTTGACGTTGTGGGAGCTGATATGAAGGTTTCCAGAGCTTTGCTGCCTTTCGTGACAGCTCGCTTGGCAGACCCCTGTTGGACATGCTGAACGACGACGGATTCAGGGGACGACCCAGCAACGAAAGTCTTTCGCGAGAAAACTCGCAACGCCCATGCCGACGGCAGTTGCAACTACTGATTGCAGCGCATCGATCATCAGTGATGACACTATCTGGCTCTCGGAGGAAGCCTTTACCAATCTTGCAAGTCAGAGCCTTGCGCAATATGGATTGGCAGGCTAGTGGACTAGCTGCTGTCAGGGGTGATTGACACGCGATGCGATCCCAAACTAACAATGCACGCAATATATTCCAGCAACCTTTTTCAAATCATGCAACCCCATTCATATCTCAGCCTTGTCTCATAACCCCAGTTGATCCACTGTGCAGCGCAGTACAAATCCGAGTGGTAGGTTTAGAGTGGGAAAAGAAAGCCACCCTCACAATATGTTCCAATCTATCTGCAATCAATCCTTCGACGGCTGGGATTTGCTTTGACATGCACAGTTTCGAGACAGCACCCGAGACTTCCGATGCTTCCAAGTATATCGTCCATGTCTTTGCTCGAGATCTCAGGACGGTGTAGTTTGCATGAGGAAAACTGTTGCTCGGACACTGCCAGGTCTGATCAGCATCGCGTGGTCTTGATCTGAAACTCTGCGCCTTGTTCGACGTCCGTTCCTTGAGATGCCAGCATCGCACGAACAGATGCTGGAAGTTCTCATTCTTTGGTATGACGAATTTAGCATCGCAGACTCATGGTTTCGCACGACCAACTGTTTGCAACAGTCTGGGATCACATCTGTCAAGAACCAGGTGATAGGTTCTTGGAGAGATGCATAAAAATAGCGAAATTACTGTGGCGTCGAAGACAAGATAGTCTGTGCTGTTGCTGACAGCGGACAGTAACAATTCTGATTGAAACAAAGTTGTTGCTCAAAGTTGGTTGCCAAAAACGCGTGACGCGTGAGCCATGAACACCTGACTCGGTCGCTCTTGTCGCGAACGTCAAGCCAAAGCTGGTTTTGCACGCAACTCCATCTTCTACACCTCAGGCCATATTGTCATAAATACTTCCTTAACATATGTGTCACGCCTCTCTTGCTCGGCCCGTTTTTGCGTGCTGCTTTTCGTACGGTGTCTGTCCGATTCTCTGAGTGGTATCCGCGATCTCGTGGTGTCCTACAAGAATTGTGTGACGGCATCTGTATGACTGGAAGCCCGCAGCGTCTAATTCTGAGAGGACACACGTCTGCTTCTCTATACCGCAGGATTGAGCGCTCTCTTCTTTCTGTGTTTCTGAGTCAGGGCTGCTCACAGTCGACCAAAGCCCGGGTGGGAGGGTCTCTTGACGCGTCTTGTGTCAGGACATTCTCTTCAAAATTGATCTTGACCTTGCAGTACATATCAGAATCACAACCATGTTTCCATCTCCTTCCTCCGTCGCGTTCGAGCCTGAGTATGAGCCTGTGTGGTTTTCGAAGGAGCGGGTCGTTCTAACATGGCACGATCAAGATCACAATGAAGCGCTGCAAGACCATACCGAGTCAGACATTGATGCCTATCCGCAAGGCTACGCGAGCTGTACTATGCTGTTGGCACAAGCTTTCGCTGAATCGGCTGAGAGATATGAAATCTATATGGGCTACAGCATTATGCGCATGAGACCTTGACCCGAAACATACACACTCTCCAATCCGACTATACGGTTCCATCGTTCAACCTCGAATCGTCCTACAATCACAACGGTGGGTTTTTCAACACGTGAAGTGACTACCTGGATACGAAATGTGCTCGCACAGCAATCAACGTTGATACTGACTTGGACCACCGCCACGCCCGCAAGAGGAAAAGAGCAAGGCATGAGCAAGGAGAAGGAGACCATTCAGTCGGAGATGAAGCAGATACACAAGCAAAGCATCAGGGTCCACGGACCGCAGAAGACGATGCTCCACCCCCAGCATACGAACAGGTTCAGGTTCCAGCAAGCGACTGCATACCCACTTCTCGTTCAAGCAAATGCAGGGACGCTTCAAACGTGCCAACGACACCTCCAAACCAAGGTTCATGCACTGATAGCAGCTTCTCGTTGAATCCGCTCGATACCCCTGACTCACCTCCGCTCGGACCCCCTTTTTCTCCACGCGTCAACCCTCCACAACGTCTACCATTACACGACACTCAACTTGACTCACAGACGAACCACCGCTCAGATATCAACATTGCATTGCACGCGGCTTTCGTGACATGGCTGCTCCATATGGGAAGGTTGCAGCCTTACCTGCACGAGGATCCTGAACTCTACACAATGCTTGTAGCTTTCGGTCTCGTGGTGCAGAGAGGTGATATCACTTGCTTTCCCAGCATCAAGGTAATAGCTACCTCACTGGTCTTGAAACGTCATGTCACGTCTCCAGTCGAGATTCGCACTTGGGACATGCCAGCGAAGAAGCTGGTACAAAGACTGGTAAGGTGGATGTGTGGACTTGTACTTCACGCTGACATATGATCGACTGATGATCTTTTGCTCTTGAAACGAAAGGCCATCAATGTGACGCAGAACAGCCAAGCGTCAGCAGCGGACAGAGAAGACGAGTATCTGTTTCAAGAGGCTACTTGTGTCGCAAACTTCTTCGTGACTTATGCTCTACCGCTATCACGACATCTGAAAACGGAAATAATCCTCGCAAGTACATAGACAACGTAATGTGAACAATTCAACAAACGAGACATGTCTTTGATGAGAACTCGCAATGCGTAGCGAACGACAGTGGGATCGTTTTGCAGGTGATTTACAGTGTCCACTATGAAGGAGAGCAGGGTCGCACCATTAACAACAGTTCTGAGCACAGAAAGGTATGTAGCACGCGAACCGTGCTATCAATCGAGCTATGTTTTTTACTATTGTCTCTTCGTATATGGAAGTCCCCTCTGTGAATGTACGGAGATTCAAAATATCGGAACGCGGGAGGTATTGTCGATTTTCAGAAATCATGCTTCATCATCAGGAAGCTCAATCGTGATCGTATATAAACTGATAGTTTGAGATGAATATATTCGTAACCATCTTAGAAACCAGATACATGGCGACAGAGAAGAGATACAGATGTACATCTCTTTCATTAATACAATACAGATCGCAATGGCATTACAAACAAGAAGATATCTGACAGCCAGGGTGACTCTGCGAGGGGTTGACTCCACGGTCAGCAAGTTTAGCCGATAGGCCCTGAGGACATCGTCATTGACCAGAGCGAACCTTCGCAAGAAACACACCTTTAACACTTTCACTCTACACCTTGCAAGAGACCACACCACCACCCCAATTATCCCAGTCATTGCATCTAAACCTCCTCCAACTCAACAACCTCAAATGTCCTCCACCCAAGAAGAAATGCCCATCAACCCCACACGCGCAAAACAGCTCTCCGAAAACCTCAGCCACGTCCTCTCAAAAATAAACTCCGCAAACACTGCAGGGAAACAAGCCCGTCTCATCGCAGTCTCCAAACTCAAACCCGCAAACGATATTCTCGCTCTGCACAATGCACCTTCCAACCACACCCACTTCGGCGAAAACTACTCGCAAGAACTGCTAGAAAAAGCCGCTTTACTCCCAAAGACTGTAAACTGGCATTTCATCGGCGCGTTACAAACGAATAAATGTCGTCCCTTGGCCGAAACGATTCCAAACTTGTTTTCGGTGAGTAGTGTGGACAGCAGCAAAAAGGCCGACGGACTGGAAAAAGGAAGAGCGAAACTGGTCGCAGAGAAAGGTGACGAGGTCCAAGGAAACAAATTGAGAGTCCTGGTGCAAGTCAACACCTCGGGCGAAGAAGAGAAAAGTGGTGTGGAGCCAAAGGATGCAGTACAGCTCTGCAAACACATACTTGACAATTGTCCGCATTTGGAATTGGGTGGCTTGATGACTATTGGTGCGATTGCGAGGTCAAAGGCCACGACTAAAGAGACGGAAAACGAGGACTTTGAGGAACTCAGAAAGTGTAGGGATGAGGTGGCCAAGCAGCTGGGTATGGATGCAGATACACTCGAGTTGAGCATGGGCATGAGTTCGGACTTTGAGGCTGCTATCAGACAAGGAAGTACTGAGGTCAGAGTTGGCACGACCATATTCGGCGAGAGACCTGCCAGAGGTGACGCCAAAGTGAAGGAGGATACTACAGAGGAGAAGAAGTAGGAGACCATTTGCAATAAGCTCACTCAAGCTATCGGAGACCGAAATCAAGCTTGTTCATGATTGGTCACTCATACTGAAAACACAATTGCAAAATCAGATGTCATCATTATCGTATGTCTATAGTATATTAAGGGCAAACCAGATTCCGTCATAAGGAGCAAGATTTGTGTCGTTCTTTAAGCCTTCCAGCCACTGACGGCCTCATCAATGTCGCGACGGATCTCGCGCTGCTGCTCGCACTGCATAAGGAAGACCTTGTACTTTGCCTCAAGCAGCTTCTTCTCGTTCTGATCCTTGCCGGGAAGCACGACCTTACCAGGCTTGCTCATACGGTCCATGATGTCCCACAAAGGCTCGGTGTTGCCGTCCTTATCGGCGGAAGCTGCCTTAGCTCCGAGCATAGCTGCACCATGGACGACGGCTGCGTGGACATATCTGGGAATGACAACGGGCATCTCGCAAGCAGTCGCCATGAGATCCATGAGAATGCCGTTCTGGCACTGACTTCCTGACATGAAGATGGAGTTGATGACGTGGCCTGAGTCGTTCATGCGCTGAATGATCTGCTTGGTCTGCAGAGCAATGAACTCCATAGTGGCGTAGTAGTAGAGTGCCAGGCCGTCCAAACTGCGATCGCTCGACAGACCAATCACACTACCCTTCATGTTTGGGTCGGCGATGGGACTGCGGTTACCAAACAGATCGCCGTAGAAGAAGAAATGACGGCCAAGGTATGAAATTGTTGGAGCGTTTTCCTTGGTCATCATCTCATTGAGATGTTCGTTAAGGTAGTCGTAGATGTTTGCATTGAAAGTCTCAGCGACACTCATTGCCTGCTGGAAGGCTGGATGAGTCTCAAGGACGTGCTTTAGCAGCTCGCCAGTTGCCGACTGACCACCTTCTGCCATCCAATAGTCTGGAATGAGCACATCACGGTATGGTCCCCAGACACCCTCAACAAACACAGGCTTATGAGACATGGCCAGATGGCAGGTCGAAGTTCCAGCGACGGCGGCAAGACGGGTGAAGGCTTGCGAGACGTCGTTCTTGTCGGCGCCAGAGTGAAGGTTCGAGTTTGGCAAGCGAACCTTGGCTCCAACAGTACCAATCCAACCAGCATAGGCATCGATGACACCAGCACCGACAGCGATACCAGCAGGAAGACCAAGGTCAGCAGCAGCCTTCTCGCAAAGAGTGCCAATCTTGTCGCCAGCAGTGTGGTACTTTCCATTCTGCAAATTGTGTCAGCGTCTGCGCAATTGAAACAGGAAAGGTCAGGTAACTACCACCCCGTCTACACCACCCAGGCGCTTGAAGTTGTCTTCGCAAAGATCCTCAAGACCGATCTCCTTAAGGAAATCCTCTTGCCAACCCTTGACACTGCCGTCAACACCAACAGGCACGAAGCCTTGCTTGCAGACAACACTGCAGAAACTGCGGTCGTCGTTGCCAGTGGCAATGTGAGTAAGGGCATCGGTCAAGTCGTAGAATCTACAGCGGTCGAAAAGCTCCTTGGGCATGTGGTTCTTGAGCCATAGAACCTTTGGCATCTCCATCTCAATGCTCATCTTGCCACCAACGTAGCGGAGCAGGTTGTGGTCTGTAGCGTTGATCTTGTCGGTTTCCTCGACAGGTCTGTGGTCGAGCCATAGGATGACGTTGCGGTCGTTGCCATCGGCATTGTCGAACTTGGGGCCTGTGACGGAGATGGGCTCGTCGGTATCGTTGGAGAAGACGGTGAGCGAGCAGGTGGCATCGAAACCGATACCGCGAATGGTCGAGCCGTCAATGCCGTGTTGGTTCATGGCACGGTGTACTGAGTTACAGATACATCTCCAAATGTCTGTGGTAGATTGTTCCTGCGAGCATGTAAGTATGATTACTATTGGTGAGATTGTAGCGGACCCACGTAGTAGCCAGTCTCGGGCTGCCAGAGGCCAATGTTCTCGCTGGCAAGGCCGACGATATCACCCTTGTCGTTCATGATACAGGCACGGGCACTGCCGGTACCGACATCGATGCCGATGTAGTGATCCTGAACCGGGTGAAGCTCGTTGTGAGGGTCGACAGACATCTGTCTCGACTGCTGTCGAGAAGCCTTCCTGTAAGGCTGGCGGAATGGCATGGAAGTCATGGTGAGCGTGATTGCTTTGGTCAAAGATCAAGTAGTGATGGGAGTTGAGTTGAAGTTCGAGTAATGTTGTGAATTGTGCTGTGAATGTCTCTTTATCAATGGACTGGTACCAATTGAGTGTAAGATTAAGAAAGACAAGTCGGTGAAGAACAAGACAAACTTTTGAGATGGCGAGAGAACGGATAAAGGTGAAGGCGTGGCACTTATCTTGGGGAGCTTGGGGACGTCGATCTTGATGACGCTGCAGTGGAGAAAACGAGGAGACTCGGGGAAGCTGGTGCTTGCCGCCGGATGTTTTGGTCGACAAGCAGGAGACCGATGGTTAAATGCACCATTCTCGTCGGTTCAATTGCTGCTAGCCAGCTAGCCTCCATAGCCTTGTCAGACCTTTCTTTGAGCACCGTGTCACCACATGAGAGAATGGCCTCAGGAGCTCCAGCTATCCGTCTCAACAGCATATCGATCAACAAGAGCTACAGCGGCCTACGCAAATCATGGCTGAGGGAAGCTTCCCCAATTGGTTTGACGGTGACGTGGAGAATGTCAGGGTCCAGTTCCTTCCAGACTCTGTCCTCGGCCCACTTTCCTCCGGACACGTTTGCCAAGACATCAAGCTCCAGGTCGAACATCCGTGGCGTCGTCAACAGCTAGACCAGGCACGATACGAATCCTGGTATACCATTCCACACGATGCGCTTCACAGGAGCAACCAACCTGCTAGCAGCCCTGCTGTGCGCTACTTCTGCCATCGCCGCAGCCACAACGGACTCACTCCGCACCACCGACGTCTTCGCCTGGCCCTCATCAGCCTCATCACCGCTTCCCTTCGCCAAAGTCTCCTACTCCTGGCCCGCCCTCAATGCCACAATAGACTCATATACTGCACCTGCAGTCGCACCAGATGAGACTGTACGAGTTGGTATCCACCGCGCCGGCGACTGGGTCGGTGTATCGACTTCAGGAGCCAATTTCGATGTGACAAAGAAGCCCGCCCTGCGCCTGTACGTCGACTCGGCTGGGGACGTGTGGCATGTCGGCTTCAGCACTGCAGCTGGAAAGTCCAAGGATGGCTCGCTTGCAGTCGAGATTGTGCCGCTGCGCCAGGGACCACAAGTTGCCTTTGACAAGCCAATTGTCGTCAATCAACAAGGAGAGCAAGAGGACAAGGAACCCGAGAAGACCTTCCTACAAAAGTCAGTCTTCTTTGCCATGTCATCTGTCTATCTCTGCTAACTATTCGATAGGTACTGGTGGGCAATTGGCCTGTTTTTGCTCGTCCAGGTCGTCATGGGTGGTGGAGATAAATAGATTACGATTGATGTCTCGATATATCCCATCAAAACTTATACTGCAAAGTTTCGTCACAGATTGGCTGCCCACCGTGCTCTTCTGAGTACTACTGAAACCATTCGCAATGGTGTCTTATCTTGCGGGGACAAGGTGACTTCGCATATCCATAATGGCATGGATGCCAGAACGAAAGCAGTCCTTGGACACATACACCCCTTTGCTCGGACTTTACTAGTCGACTGAGAGATAGCCACTCGAGCCACTTCGACAACAACCATCACATGGGAAAATTGTTTGTGAACAGGATAAGAAGATGAAATACTCCTCTGGACCACCGTTTTAATCTGCAATGTACAATCCCTTCCCTCTCTTGATCCAAGCAAGAAACAACTTTCAATGTCCTATATATCTCGCCCCATGACGCCTGGCGGTGGTGAGCCTAATAGCTCGGATATGTGATGACCGCTATGTTAAAATCAACAAGAAGTAAGAGAAAGAGAAAAAAAAAAAAGCCAACGATGCGGATAAAAATGATATACAAAAGAAACGAAGTGACCAGAAAGCTCAACGAATGAGCATCTCGAGATCAATATTTTTTGGTTATTGAGAGGGAAAAGAAACCCCCTCATGAATCGCGCACAAAGTTCCGGACCGCAATAAGAATGACAAAAATAGGAGCTCCAAAACGCAGCGCGAGGTGTGCAATCAGTCATAAGACTGTGCAAACATTGTTTTGGTACCATCGTTGAGTTTGCATGTGCTTAACCCAGAGAGCCGTGATCTTGAGTCGTGATCGTACACTTGTGGTCTGCATCAATTGATATTTCCAGTCCTCACTGATAGGTAGGATGCTGGCAAACCAGAATGGGAACAGAGCGGCGTCGTCCGGCGGGCCGCCATAGGCTTCGAGAATGCGTTGGTGTAGCCAAGGTGCGCTTCGTCCTTGCATGACAAGGATAAAGTCGAGTCCGAGCATGAGGAGTTCGCGAGTCGACATTCTGCTAACTTGTCCTTCGATGTCGTTTTCGGCTGCAGGAGGTTGCGAGGTTTCCTCCGCCTCCAAACGCTCTTCTTCCTGCAGAGAAACATCTTCGACACGCTCGACTCTGCCTACCGTATAACCGTCCAAAGTGCCATGTTCTTTCACACGGAAACGATACATGCCTTTGGTTTCGACAATACTTTGGCCATCCGGAAGCATCTGCACATTCTCTATGTGGAGCATGACACCATATGCAAGAAATTGGGTGATGCCCAACCCTTCTTGAGGTACCCCATGGCGATTGTACGTGACCATGCCAAATTGTCGGTTTCCTTCCATAGCACGTCTGATCATGAGTCGATATCTCGGCTCGAAGATGCGTAAAAAGGTAGGACATCCTGGAAAACCAAGTGTGCAAACGAATATAGGAGTCTCAAATTCAGGAAGAGCAATGGCGTCTTCCAGGGCGGCAGCTTGAGCACGAGCAGAGACGATTTCTGGAACAAGCCCCTCAAGAAGACTGACCAAGGTTTTGTTGTTCGGGTATTTGAGCAGTGAGGGCGGGGTGATGACAGAACGTCGGCAGACAGGGCAGTGAGTCGAGTGATCGAGTGTACGAGCCAGGCACTTGCGACAGAGCGTATGCCCGCAAGCCGTTGTGACGGGGTCGTACATAATGTTGTAGCAGACCTGACAATCGACCTCCTTTTGTGCTGTGTCGAGCAGTTGCACCAATAGTTCTTGGTCTGTTTTTTGTGCGGGCTCTGGTGTTTCGGGCAAGTCGGTATAAGTGACTTCAGTCTTGTATCCGAGAATACCAGTACCAGCGAGGTTGTATGTAGCGACTAGACGAGCGCCGGGCATGGTCCAGCACCGAGGGCTGTCCTTGTCCAGGTCTTTTGATGTCACGGGACCAATTACCTCGTCCTGTTTTACCACCTCTTCCATGTATGTTTGTCTGTCACCAACGAGCTGGATGTGTTGGCGGACGAGATCAGCAATGGCTTCCATAAGTTTGGACAAAGTGACATCGATGCTGCAGTCTGCCAGGACATGCTCTTCGACACAGTCGTTGTAGGGACAAAGGAAGCCGCGTTGCCTTCCGGGAGTATCGGGGTATGAGACACCTTCGCGGTGGTAGGTCTGTGGTAGACAGGTGCGGCATAGCGAGTTGCCGCAAGGGAGGGTGACAGGGCTGGTGTAGGGTTTTGAGCACTGCGGGCACTGGATCAAACGAATGAGGGCACGCGCATCTTGGTGTGCGGTCAAGGCGGAGGCTCGCTGGATGTCGTCCATGGCGAGTTCATTGGTGTCCATGAAGCGTGGTAGGCGGGCCTCGCCGTCGCGGATAGACGAGGTCCTGATGGTATCGTCCAGCAAATTCATGTGCTGTGAGGGCCGACGAGCGACGTTTCCATCTAGGACAGCTTCGTACTGTCTTGAGGCCTGTTCGCGTGCCGAATAGAGGTGCGTCGGACTTTCGGTATGTGGTGAGATATGTCCAAAGGTCTTTGCTGCTGGATGACGTCGAGACCACCTCGGTGCTTGTACGAGAGATGGGCCGGTCTGAGCACCTGTCAGAGATCAGCTTGTCTGCGCAACGTCTTGACGATCGTGAAAAGTACAAGGATCTCTCAGCGAACGAGAGCAGCGAGAGGGGAGGGAAAAGAGATTGGGATACAAGCACTAGATGACAGTGACATGGTCAAGCCGAATCAGATATTCTTGACCCGGAAGCATCGGTGGAGGCGACGCGACCTTCATGACATGCACGAGTCGAGTGGGCAAAACGACAGGATTGATTGCGCTAACGACCAACCAGGCAATTTGCCTACTCGACTTCTAGCGGCCATTGGCCCTGCTTGGAGCTGCTGCTCCGCCACAGAAATGCGTTTACTTTGGGATCGAGCCTGCGGATCGAACTTTTGTTGCCCTGCCCTCCACACCTCGATATCTGCGCCTCGGCTGAAGTTCTGGTCCCTTCAAAATACCACCAAACAAAGGCGAGACCCTCTAAACTTGGCCAACGTGCTGATCCCGGACCAAGAACTGACAAGCTCCACATGTCCATACTCCTAAAGCCTTTCATGACTTTGTGAGATCGATTGACAGTCCATATCTGTCGCTCAATCACCTAGAGGTAAAACTTCGGCTTGCGAATTAGCTGCTCGAGACTTGTAGGCGTCATCTATGCTTTGCACTAGCTACGTCTCGCCGATGGCTATTCTGGTTCCAGAACGCTGCCTCGTGCCATACAGCCGTTTTGCCTTCGTTCACGGCTCTACTTGTCTCCATCTTTCCAGCCCATCTCGGGACTTTGAGAGAGCTGCAGATGCAGACGCACGAATGCCTTCGGACAATATTTTCCTGCCCAAGCTGCTGGCCCAGCATAATCGGCACACCCACCAAGTGCGACCCTCGTGGGCTTTCGGCTGCGAGTCGCATGTACGAAAACGGCAGAAACAACCGACAAGTGACAGTCATGATGTCTGACGAGAATGATTTCGACATGAAATCCCATCGGGCCATCAAGCTCAATCTATGCAACATGAAAAACTTCTCACACCATCACCCTATCCCGAGGATCCGCGGACTGTCAAGAGTTTACCTTCAACTCGTTTCTCACAGCGATATGTGGTAAGCTAAAAGAGAATGCACAGTTGTTTTTCAGACAGAAGTCTGGCCATGGGACAACATAGCAAACCATCTTTCTATGAATGCCGCTCTCTTCAACAGAGTATTGTGCATTTCTATGGCTACCTCAATTTGTCTTCTTCGACATTGGTGGTGTAAGATAAAGTGCATGACTTGCGATGAGGTACCAACTCCGAGAATATAACGCTGAACCGCAAAGGAAACCAACCGCTAAGAGCTATCTACACCTTTCTCTCGAGACCTACTCGATCCTCCTTGCTCCTCTAACATCGCCCACTGATGGCACCTCCTTCACGGTAGCCTCCACAATGCCATAAATTGGTACATCTGCAAGGCCTTGCGCAATGTGATGAAGGGTTGGCAGTGAGTTCCAATCACCGGGCAAAAACTTGATAGTCGCCGACTTTGTTGTCTGGTCCTGTGCTTCTTGCTGAGCCCCTGCAGACGATGGTATTTTCTTCTCGTACTCATCGAAGACAGCGTACTCGGCATCCGCCTTGCCTGGCTCACCCACAGCTGGCACGTAACGATACATGAACAAGCCATTGTCTTCAATCATTGGCATTGGAGGGCCGGGAGGACCTGGAGGCTTGGCGTGGGTGCCGTTCACGCCGTTCGTGCCATCAGTGCCATTTGCCTGAGGCTTTGCACGAAGGTCGTTCCATTCGAGCTCGGCAAAAGTGGTGCCGCGCCAACTCATGCGTACACTGCGAGAGTTACCAGAAGCTGAGACGTCGATATCGCAACCCAATTTAGGCGCTGCAAGCTCTTCGCGACCCGTGATGATGGGGTCAGTCAAGTTCTCGAACAAGATTGGTAAGAATGTTCCTTGTAGGATCTCGCCATCCTTCTTGGTATACTTTACTCCGTGGATGTAGAGGCCGCAGTGGTCGTATCCTGTGTTACCCAGCCATGTCATGTTGCGTAGTGAGCAACACACGATGGAGGCTTCTGCAACTGTTGCTGGAGACATGAAAGAAAATGAAGAGTTCGGGAACAGGTTCTGAAGATAGGTCCTTGAGGTCTTGAAGCGAATCGAGGCTATTGTCTGGTTCTGCTTTGCTACCGAGTACACATCTGGCTGGGCATTCAGAGGCTGGCGTGGACCTGGACTAGGACCAAACGACACTGGCTGACGGAACCGGTGTGGCTGCTTGGACCAGAGATGCTTGTTCAAAGCATTCTTTGAGAAATCCCACTCATCGTGACCGAAGTTATAGTTCGTGAAGGCAAACGCTGATCACACCAAAGTCAGTAAGAAAACAACCAAAGCTATGGTATCACAATTACTGACCATCGTATTTCTTGCCCATCTTGACGAGGTCCTTTTGAGACGTTCCGCTCAGTCTTGTACCATCCTGGATTTTGTTTGCACGCTCGCGTCTGCACTGCTCATACAGTCTCAGCCTCTCTGGGACGTCTTCCTTTGTGGTGCCATAAGGTAAGATGGCTGCCAATGAAACTGCGTCTTCCATAGCTTGCCCACCACCTTGGGCTTGGTGGGGCAGGAATGGATGAGCTGCATCACCTAGCAATGCCATGTTGCCTTTAATCCACGTAGGGAGTACTCCCATGTCCAGTAGAGTCCAGACCTTCAAGCTGTCTTCCGGAGCCTTCTCCAAGAGAGCACGAACTTGGGGTGCCAAGCTGGCGCCACTTGCAAGCATGCGCTTCTTGTCACCCTGTTGATTCCAGCCAGCGTCTTCTGAACGTGATTCGCTGCTGGGGTGAATCTATAGAAGACCAAAGTCAGAAGAAGCTCTTGAATCTCGGATGACTGTTCTTACCAGAAGGAAGTTCATAAGCTTGTTGTCAACACAAGGATACACAACGACTCTGCGGTCTTCACCAACGATCATACAGAGCATACCCTCCTGCTCAACAAATTCACGGCAGGCAGGATCAGCCATGACTTCATCCTTTGGCACCAGGAAGCGGTAAGCACTGTGGCCGCAGTCGAACGGTGCATACTTCTCCGCATCATCAAGGTCCAAAGCCTTACGACACAAGGACTAGAGACCTGTCAGCTTGAAGCTTCTCCATTCTGCCAAATACAGGACTTACGTGAACGCCATCAGCTCCAAGTAGAACATCGCCAGATACCTTCTCGCCGCTCTCCAGCATGACCTCTGCCTTCTCAGGGTCTACGGAGGCTACTTTGCTGGCTAGTCTGAGTGTAGCAGGCTTGCCTTTGCCCTCCTGCCCGATGGCTCTTTCTTTCAGAACAGTGTGCAAGTGAGCACGATGCACCAAGAGCCACTTGTGTTGCCATTGCTTGTTTGGCATTGTAAGATCAACCTGGAAAAGTGCCTTCCCTGACTCGGCATGGTACTGTGAAATCCGGTTGCATTCGTTTGCTCCCACTTTCTCAATATCGACTCCGAAGCGTTTGAGCAAGCCATTTGCGTTGGGTGCCATATGGATAGCTGCTCCGGTCTCGTTGCTGAATCGAGATGATTCGAGAAGAGTCACATCATGTCCTTGCTCTCTGAGAGCGATGGCAGCCATCTACGCTCCTGTCAGATTGGTTGTTCAGTTCAGATCAGCATATTTCGTTACGACATACCAGGCCACCGATGCCTGCTCCCACGATCAAGACGTTAAGTGCCATTATGAGAACTGGATTTCTTTCTTGGCAAGATTTGGTCTTTGGATGTTGCGAAAGGAAGATAAATGAATGCCGATCCTACACAAATAGTCTCAATTCTTCTTGATTACGGACTCTGGGTAATCAAAGCATCCGGACTCGGCCTGAAAGACTGTCCGTGTGATACAAGTTCGAGCTCTGTTTTCGAGAGATGACCCGCACCGGGAGGTTTGGAGGAAACACGGGGAGCGCGGGTCCTCCACATCAAAATACTCAAATTGCACCGAAATACGCGAGAGAACGGGCGGGGTCAACGCTCGTTTAACCGAAGAATGGTCACAAGGTAAAGTAGCCTTGGAGGGTCGTTCCCGCGATATATTCATACAATTTTTCGATCACTATTACGACTCTTGCTCACTCAAAATTCGTCCATTGTTTACGAACACACACAATGACGTCTCTCCAATCAGACTTTGGTAGCCATTTTGGCATTGAAAACATTCCCTTCGGAATTGCTTCGTCAAGCAAGCACAAATCGCCGCAAGCAGTCACTCGTTTCGAGAACAATGTGGTCTTTCTTGCAGATCTAGTCCAATCTGTTTCCGAGTTGCAAACTTTGCCCAATGGCATC
The DNA here is from genome assembly GCA_024195585.1 of Aureobasidium sp. EXF-3400. Lineage (NCBI taxonomy): Eukaryota > Fungi > Ascomycota > Dothideomycetes > Dothideales > Saccotheciaceae > Aureobasidium > Aureobasidium sp. EXF-3400. The sequence goes on from SWBL01000047.1 coordinate 65,329, forward strand.
TTCTCACAACAGACATTAAATGCATTTGCAGCTCTTGGAAGACCTGCTCATAGACTTGTTCGCTCTGTCATTCAGAAACTTATTCAAGAGAGCAAGTTACCTGAGGGTAGCACCGAGGACGTCTCAGCATGTCAGATGCATCTTCCAGTTTCGGTTGCAGACTTCACAGACTTCTCATGTTCTGAGTACCACAATCTCAATGCTGGTCTTGCTGCTATGGGAAGGAAAGGACTTCCTCCTTCTTGGGGCTTCATTCCTCCAGGTAAGTGTGTCAATACTTTTTTTTTGTGTAGCACATACTAACTGTGTACAGGTTATGCTGGTAGGTGTTCAAGCATCAAGATCTCTGGCACTCCTGTGAGAAGACCTGTTGGTTCGTTCTGGGAAGATAACATGGCAGCAATGAGAGGCGAGAACAAGAAGATCATTTATGGACCAAGCCGCAGAATGGACTATGAACTGGAGTTGTCCGCTGTGATAGGCAAGCCACTTCCATACGGCCAAGCTGTTACAGCAGAGAAAGCTGGCGAGCACATCTTTGGCTTTGTTATGTTGAATGACTGGAGTGGTAAATCTCTCCCAAGACAAATTGAGGTATTACGCAAGCTGACTTGTCAACAGCCCGTGACATACAGATATTGGAGATGATCCCGCTCGGCCCCTTGAACTCGAAGAACTCTGGAACAACCCTGTCTCCGTGGATAATCACATACGACGCCATGGAGCCGTTCCGAGTCCGGGGCCCAGGTTGGAAACATACTTTGCCTCCCCACCTGGCTGTGGAGAAGGATGATCGAGGCCTGTCCATCGATCTCTCTGTCTTCGTTCAATCGCCAGAGAACGATGTGACTCGTGCTTGCGCAGCAAACAGTAGTGTTCTCGCATGGTCTTTTGAACAGCTGTTGGCACATCAAGGTAGCGCAGGTTGTGGTTTCCAAGCTGGAGATCTGCTCGCTTGTGGTACTGTGTCAGAGGACTCAGACGATGGGCGTGGATGCATGCTTGAACACAACCTTCCACCGCCAGCTGTTCAGCGTGGCTACCTTGCGGATGGCGTTGTCGTTCAATTTACTGGAAAATGTGGCGAAGGTGTCGGTTTTGGTGAATGCCGAGCAGAACTTCTCCCAGCTCTGTCCGCAGAGACATGGATCAGTGAGTAGAGTAGATCACTAAGTGCCGGGGTTACAAGGATACGCTTGTTGTCCAGTCCATAGAGTACCGTCAAAGCTTATCCTCTCAAATCGGCCTGTTTCTGTAACCGACTTAGGGCTAGAAGTAGGGCTCGTTTACGAGTCTTTGCTGTTTTGTTGTCGGTGATGGTCCCCCGCTCCACCTCCCCACGTTCCTCCACGCGGACTCCGACACAACAGAACCTCTAAGACAAGTCCAAAAGGGCTAGACGCATAGATTGAGTCCGGGGCTACCCAATGAGAAATCGGCCGTTTGATGAAAGGTCAATTTGTTTGTGCGGGGACGTGGGGAAGAAGAACCTTTCATGAAGAGTGGGCACAAACCAACTGTCCCGATGAGAGTAGTGTACTCCTCAATTGGGTAGAATTGGCGAGCATGGCAGACTCATAAATCACGCTCCTTCTTCATGTCTCGCAGGCATCTTCATCTCGATACGTCCTGCCTTTTCTTAGCAATATCTTTTCTATCCCACAGTCGTCAATCGAGGCACGGTGTTCACCATGACTCAGTTCAGACATGCCTTCTCGCTGGACAAGCAAGAGCTCAATGAGATGGCGCCTCCTGGCACCGTTACGTTGATGGGTGAGTGGTATATCGAGGAAGATAGCAAGGACCATATCTCTAACCATCGATAATAGACAGAGAACTCGTCAGAACAAACACAGGCCATCATGAATTCGAAGAAAACCACATACACTTGAACCCAGAGTATGTTGCTCTCGTGGCAGGTTACCTAGACCATATCCTCTGACGGGCGATTGTACAGACCATCACCGGATCCCGCGGATCCTCTCAACTTCTCCAACTCGAGGAAGGTCATGATCTTAGCGTTGATGAGCCTGTACGCCTTTGTCACCAACGTCTCGAGTTCGATCATTAGCAGTGCTTTGCCGAGCTTGGTCACAGCCTTTATGCAACTTCACCCACATGGACCGCCCACTGGCATCCTGCCGTTCAGCAAGCTGACCCATCTTGTCGCCATCAACAACTTGTTCCTTGGTGCTTCGAATATCTGGTGGGTGCCTCTTGGAAACAGTAAGTGTCGATCAAACATTCTGTTGTGTGCATGCTGACGCTATTCCAGCCTTTGGACGTCGTCCTGTCATCCTTGTTTGCCTTGCCGTTCTCTGTGCCACATCGATATGGGCAGGCGAAGCCAAGTCATACAACAGTTTGCTCGTTGCTAGGCTCTTCCAGGGCGTCGGCGGTGGTGCTGCAGATACTCTTGCCCCGGATGTGGTCGGCCAAATCTTCTTCGTCCACCAGAGAGGTCGTGCTATGGTAAGTCAACCAGACATGATAGGAAGACAATCTGAGCTGACCATAATCAGGCCGTCTATACCATCTTCCTCGCTTCTGGTTCATTGGTTGGTGGCCTCATCGGTGGCTACATTACCGCCTCAATGGGATGGAGATGGACCATGTACATCTCAGCTATCCTGTCGGGCGCCATCCTGCTTTTGAGCTTCTTGTTCGTTCCCGAGACACTTTTCGACCGCGAGGCAGCCATGGCTGTTGTACGCCCGGATGGCTACGACAAAGACTCACCGATTGGCGAGAAGGCCGAGATGGCCAGAGTCGAGACCGCCGCCTCTACTGTGTTTCCCGAATACACCTTCGCTAGAAGTCTCAAGATTGGCATGTACCGACCTGGCTTCTTCAAGCGTTGCATCACCCCTTACACCACCCTTCTTTTCCCTGGTACATGGATGGTCATGTTGCACTATGCCGGCCTTGTCGGATTGATCGTCACCATCTCGACTGTTGCGCCGCAGCTACTTGCTGAGCCACCCTACCTGTGGGGCGGCTCAGTCGGCCTGATCAACGTCGGCGGCTTGGTCGGCACTGTGCTGGGTGCAATCTACACCTACTTCACTGCAGACTACATCGTCAAGCGCCAGGCCAAGCGGGAGCGACACGGTTTCGGCGAGCCTGAAGCACGTCTCCCTCTCATGTTCCCAGCTCTTGCCATCGCCACCGCTGGCGCGCTCTGCTTCGGTTTCTCCGCCAAGGCAGCAACCCCAAAGGCTTGGATTGGTCTCGAGTTCGGCAATGGTATGGTCGCCTTTGGTCTCATGCAGGTGCCTTCTATCGGCTTCAACTACCTCATCGAAAGTTACGGTGCCTGGAGTGCTGATTGCTTCCTCATGGTTGTCACTTTCCGTGCCATCATCAGTTTCGCCTGGACTTTCTTCGTCGGCACTTGGGTTGAGAGTGCAGGCCCTGCCCTTCCCTTCGGCATCTTTGCTCTACTCATGGGTGTGTTCAGTCTGACCACGGTGCCTGTCTGGTTGTTTGGCAAAAGAATGAGAATTGCGACCAGCAAACTTGTGATGAAGGGATATATCAGGAGCGAATGATCCCGTCGGCATATATTCCAGGATGTTTTGATGGCCTTTTTTATGAGATAGCAATGCCCGTTATGTAACCAGGATTCAAGTGATTTCTTTTCCTTGTCAACGCAACTTACGCCTTTTTGATATTTGATTCCAATCTCATCGATAGTCATATAGTTAGTTCTTGAGGAAGGCCTGCCACTTGCTGCTGTCCAGGATCTCGGTCTCAGTCACACGGGCGGTCTCCTTTCCCTCTTCCAACTTGATGACGGTAGGAATTCCGCGGACATTCCAATCGACGCGGGCGACGTTCTCAGGAGTGCGCCATTCCTCCTTCTTGCCCACGTAGAAGAGCATGGCCTCGGGCTTGTCGGCGCCGTCAAATGCTTCGCGGACAGAAGGCTCGACGTCAACGCAGTCAGGGCACCACATCTTGCCATCCACAATTGAAGAGTAGAAGACCAGGAAAGAAGTCTTGGGGAGAGATGAGCTTCTGATTGCGCTCATGATGGCGGGATACCTGTGGTCTGGTGTTAGTGGTGGGGTCTTGGCTGTTGTTATCCCACGTACGATTTTTCGAGGAGAGGCATTTTGGAAGTAGGCGGTGTTAAGCTGTTGTCATGTTACTTGTCAAGCTCCGTATTACCAATATGCTTTTGTACATACATATATGAGTCGGTCTAGGATTTTATTCAGCAGAGTGGCTGGCAAGCAAAACACATTGATGGCAAGGGTACAGAAAGAACTTGATGACACTGTTTCGCTTGCAAAAAGATTGGGACTGGAGACTTCTTCGCTACACTTGTACGCGAAACAAACACTATCCAACACCATACAAAGACTCGAAATCTCTATCAGTGAGAGTAATAAGCTCTTGCGCGCTTTCCAAGGATCACAGTCGCGGCAATGGTGGCGCCAGTCGACAGCAGCACAAAGCCGAGGTTGAACAGCATGGACTGCTCGAAGAAACCGAACGCTGCACGCGTCTGCTTTGGTCGCTTGTGCGCCGACGGCAGGTCTGAGAGGGCTTGACGGTACAATGTTTGTACCGCAGCTGACTTTTCTGACTTTGAGGCGCCGTTCAGCGCAGACTCTACGGCCTTTGACTGTGTCGTGTTGTTGACGAAGGCAGGCGTCGGGCGGGTAAAGAGGGCGGTTGGGTAGCGTGTTGAGGTTATGGGGTGGCCGATTGGGAAGGCAGGACCGACTGAGAAAAAGGTTAGTCTTGATTTGCGTTTTTGGTAGGTGCAGGTAAGAAACTCACCGAGCAGTTCTGCTGGGATGTGATTGACGTAGGACACTTGCGATGCGACAAACTGGCTGAGATATTTACATTGGGCATTCTCGCCAAAGTGGTATGCAGCCAGCAGTTCGCTACCATTGTTGTTGATGAAATCGATGGCATCGTCGAGACTCTTGACCGCATGTACGAGCAGCACAGATTCGCGGATCTTGGTCTTGAGCAGGCTTGTACTCCTGCATTCGACTGTCAACTTCTAGTGCCTGACAACTTCTGCGAATTTACTTACCTCTTGGTCAAATCTAGGATTGCTCGGTTCGACTCTTGTGCGATGACACGTCCGCTTCCGTCTTTTTGCAAACCAGAAACCAACTCTCTGATGCCATTTTCGCGACCGCCTCTTCGGGTTGGCGACTTCTCCCTCTCTACTACTCCGTCGAAAGATACGGAGTGTCTGAGAAGTGCTTGCAAAAAGTCCTTCTTGCAGAATTCGTTGACAAAGATGATATCCGGGGCGTACGGCGATTTGCCATTGTATGAGAAGCGAGCATTCACGAGAGCTTTGGCGGTCTCGTCAAAGTTCGCTGTCCTGTCTACGACTGCTGCTGTGATGGAGTTGGCCCTCGAGACAAGCTGGTTGAGTGCAGGAGGACCGTCAACCGATCCATCCTGGACCACTTGCAGGCAGTCATTCAAGAAAGATGCATCTTGTACAGGTTGCTGTGCAACGTCGAATGTATCGTTGTCTAGCGCAGACTTGAGCGTGTTGCGAAGGATGGTCGGGAGGCTGCGGAGGCTGTTCTCAATCTAGAGTTCTTGTTAACGAATGCTCTTCTGCATTGCATCAGGATCACGTACCTGCAAGACCACACAGTTGCCGGCGGCGATTGCTGCGCTCAGAGGCGCGATTGCTGAGTAGAACGGAGTGTGGTCCGCTGAAGCCTGGACGTATACTGTGCCATACCCGAGACGCAGACTGCCAGCATCCTCTCCACGGGCAACAGCATACTCCTGCTCGAGTTCTTTCTTTGGTTCAAGCTCTGCAAAGCGCTCTCGAACAGTTGTGAGAGCAAGCGAGTATTCGATCTGTGCTTCTGCTCGGCTGAGGCCAGAGTCTGCGACAATTGCATCTACAATTTCGGATGCATTCGAGGCGAGGGTTTTGTGCAGCTTCTCTAGTTGAGTTTGACGGTAGAAGACAGTTCGGGTTCTGCCATCAATCGCAGCGGCTTGCAGCTGTGGGAATGGCCTGTTCGACATTTTGGAAGGTATGTGTTGGTATACCGGTATGATGAAATCGAGGAGGGTGAGAACCACAGGAGATGTTTGCTCCAAAGCTTACAGCAGCAACTATACTAAATCCGTCTTCCGTCAAAGCATAGCTCCCATACCTTCTCCACATACCGATGCCGGTATGTGGTCCCGGATCGTCAGCAGCTAGGAAGCGGGGATCCAGCTCTCTATTGTAGATCTCTGTTGAGCTCCGGCATCCGGTGTTCTCAGGCTCACGCTGAATACTTACCTCTGATCGTCTCGTCTACCTTCGGTGCCTCTCGCCAAATTAAAATCCGCTCACCATTCTTGCCGTCAAAATCTACCACAACGATGTCCGTTACTCTCACCGAAAATCAAACAGTTTACTCGCTGGGCAGGACGCTCGCCGACTACGACTTGCAACACAGCGGCGAGGAAACCGACGTTCCAGAGACTCCCAACTCTCGTCCTGTGCCGCAAGGTGCCGGCGACAACCCAGCAGACTGGGAGGACAGCTTTCGCCGAGTCCCAGACTATCGCCCTGTCGACTATGATCTCGACTTTGCGTACCGCAATACCACACAAAATGGCATCGAGCGAGCTTTCATCTGGAACATGTTCAGTGGAATCGTGCTCACATCGGTAAGAGTTATTCTTCCAGATCAGGTGGAGCCTGGTGTACTGATCTTCATCCGCAGGCAACCAACAGACTTTGGAGAGCTACTGGTGGAAAGTTAAACAACACATATTTCCGTTGGCAGGTTGGAGGAGAACACTGAGTAGATTTGCTTGTTGCATTGGAGATACTAGTGTTCACGGCGTTTGGAGCTTCAGAAATGTGTTTTACTACTCTTTTTTCGTCTTGTTCTAATCCCCTTCGTCTCAGGCTCACTTATGGCACGCTGCAGTAGATTCTGGTTCTGGCCAGAGTATTAAAATAATGCCTCAAAAATTGGTCTAGACAATTTGTCGGGTTGTTTCTAAGTTGAGCTACGAACACCCTCCATGGGGCCAAGGTCCTCATCCAATGGCTTTCCGTTGATCTCGATAGGAAGCGATGGCTGAAGCACATACATCATACGAGCCCACTTGGTATCGCTTGTGTTTCTCCACGCGTGGTTGGTACCTCTTTGTACTGCGATGTCTCCAACCTTCATGATCCTAGTCTCTCCACTGTCAAGGACCAATTCCATCTCTCCGTAAAGTACAACACCATAGTCGAGCGAGACGGTGCGATGCATGGGAGATGTACTACCAGGAGGGCAGTCCTGGTTTGATCAGCCATTGCGATAGGAGAGCTTTTTCAAGTTTACATACCACCAGGCGAAGGACAGATCCTTGTTTGTTGACCAGGCCGGGTGGTGACACCAAGTATTCCTTGTACTGTGCAATGTCCTTGTCGTCGGTCATGTCTACTGGCGTAGTTGAGGTTGTGTAGCCGAGAGAGAAGCCGACAGTACCACCATTGATGCTGCCGTCCCAGGGACCATTTTCGTCAATCTTTGCGAAGACAGCCTTTCCATCTTCGTTATGTGCGGTAATAAGTCTTTGGTAGGGTGGAAGCTCTCCTTTGTGGGCCATTTTGAATGCGGTTTCTTTTCCTTGAATATGAAGAGATGGTAAACTTGTCGTTATGGGCAGGTTGACTTGAACAAAGGAAGCAACTGAGAAATAATCTCTGGCCTGGGAATTTGATTGCCATCCTCACCTCGGATGATTGTCTATCCATAATCCATAGCCGCTGTGATGCCCCGCAAACATTGTATATTAAAGGTGGAGAGACATACCGACCGGGATGTGTGGAGGACCTCCCCGATTTCCCGCCTTTTCGGTCTTTCGCATCCCCGCCGCCGAAACAAAGACGTGATCGCTGTTGAACAAAAAGGCAAGCTCCTACTTGCTAGACCAGGGTACGTAGACCCTTCCTTCCATTTTTAATTGTTGTCATTGTCACAAGATGCCTAACAAGATTCAAGACCTCCACACCGTGGACGACAAGTCCTTCGACTATGTCTTCGAACAGAATGCCACCGTGACATTGAGATCAAGCGAAGGCTTGGTTCGTGTTAATGTATACCGACCAAAGACATCCGAGAAAGTCCCTGTTTTGGTCACCTACGGACCGTATGTGCAAATGACGAATCCCTCAGCCAGGGCAAGAACTAACAGCAGACAGTTACGGAAAGGACATCCCATATGCTGACTTCCACGCAAAGAGTTATTCGGAGGTCAACCCTGAGCACAAGTCAGAACACTCGGCGTGGGAAACTCCTGACCCTGCCTTCTGGACCAAGAATGGATACGCAGTAGTCCGTGCTGACGAGCGTGGGCTGGGTCAATCTCCTGGTCTGCTTGACACCATGTCAAGAGGTACCTCAGAAGCTTTCTTCGATGTGGTCGAATGGGCTGCAGAGCAAGAATGGTCGTCTGGAAAGGTCGGTCTTCTTGGTATCAGTTACTTCGCTGGATCGCAGTGGCGTGTGGCTGCAAGAAACCCCAAGGGGCTGTCTGCTATTGTACCTTGGGAGGGTATGTCGGACTACTACAGAGATCGTTGCCGTCATGGTGGTATTCTGTCCAACCAGTTCATCAGGTTCTGGTGGAACCGTCAGATCATCACCAACCAATATGGACGACCAGGCCGCAAGGCGAGCAATTGGGGCCCAGACACAATTGAGGGTGATCTCTCGGATGAGGAAAGAGCTGCAAACAGACAAGACCAGAACATTGACAACCAGAAAAACTAGTGAGTATCTCAAGATAACGCGAATTGGATACAGACTAACCCCTTATAGCTACCGCGATGAACCCTACTACGCTTCGAAGGAGTACGATATGGGCGACATCAAGGTTCCGCTGCTCTCGGTCGCCAACTGGGGCGGTATTCTGCTCCATCTTCGTGGAAATATCGAGGGTTTCACCCACGCCGGTTCCGAATTTAAATACCTTCGTTGTATCACTGGCCGTCACGACCTTCCCTTCTACTATAATGAAGAGGTTGAAATCCAACGCAGCTTTCTCGATGCCTTCCTTAAGGGCGAAGACAGAGTTGGTTGGGCTACTAAGGGCAAGGTCCCTACAGTGGATATTGTCCTTCGTAAGGGCGATGTTGGCTTCAACGATGCCAAAGCAGAACAGACCTACCCTAGAAGACAAGAGAATGAGTGGCCGATTGCCAGGACACAATACACAAATTACTATCTCACACCCGAGAAGGAGCTCGTCACTTCGACTCCTTCAGGGAAGGCCAAGCTCGGCTACAGAGCTCTGGCCACGCTTGATAAGCCTGAGATGATTCAGTTTACCACTCCTGCTTTCGAGAAGGAGACAGAGATCACTGGTCATATCACAGCTCGTCTCAACGTCTCACTGACTCCTGATACTACTGGTCCCACGCCTACCGACATCGATCTCTTCGTAACTCTTAGACACATTTCACCAGAGGGCAAAGAAGTCTACTACACAGGAACTGCTGGAGACCCAGTACCACTCTGTAAGGGTTGGCTTCGTGTTTCTATGCGCAAGACCAACCCTGAGCACTACAAGCACAGGCCTTACCTGCCTCACAGAGACTACTTCAGCACCGACAAGCTACCCGTCATTCCTGGAGAGGTATATCCCGTGGACATCGAAGTCTGGCCCACCAACGTTGTTGTCGACAAGGGTGGTAAGATTATCTTCGAGGTCTCTAGTGGTGATACTCAGGGCTCTGGTATCTTTGGTCACAACGATCCCGTTGATCGATCCGAGGAAAAGCTCAAGGGTACAAACTTTGTTCACTTCAGCGATAAGTTTGTCAATTATGTCACTCTTCCCGTCATTCCTCCCAAGGAGGAGTAGACGACCTCTGAGCGGCAAAGTAGTCGAATGTAAAAGGCAAATAGATATATCCCATTTAGCGTCTTGATAGTGTGCATTTTCTATGTATACACACATTGTTGAAAGTACAGCGCAACTTTGAAGTGATTTCGGTAAACTCTGGATTATTACATGTCAGGGAAAAATCAAACTTGTCGTGTTCTGTAAGTTGTGGATCTGTCTCAGCAGCACAAGTATTGCGACCAGAGGTGATAAGCCACCAAAGCTACAAGCATGCAATGCTTGTTGAACGTAAAGTTTTTTTTTTTTCTTCGACAGGAGTTTAGACAGGAAACAGCCATCAAATACAGAAGCACATACTAATAGATCTTGATATCATGAAACACATTGAACTCCATCTAAAGCCACGTTTTCAAGCAGCAGCGCGTACGCTTCTGCTTCCTTGCCAATTTCCAATCGTGAACTGTGAGTTGCACATATTCTGTAGCTCCCAAGTCTCTGCACCCAAAACACCACCTTGCTCTTCCAAATCTTCCCAGTCGCCTGCAGCACCAGCACAGAAGCATGCTGCCATAAAGTGATCATCTGTACCGTGAGCGTCACGGTAGTGGTAGTGCTTCATCAAGCGTGTCATGGCTCTGCGCAGAGCAGGGCCTTGGTTTTGTGTCATGACATCTTCCACAGCCTGTCTAAACTCCAAGAGAGACTTCTCTGGCGGAGCGACTTGGGCAAAGTTGTCTCTATGCTGGACCATGGGCCACCAAACGTTGCGGTAGAGGTTGTGGACGGCACCTCCTGTACCAACGATCAGGTAGCCTTCCTTTCTCAGGGATCGCAATGATGATCCGACTTTCATGTGGTAGTGAGGGTCGTAGTATGCGTTCATGCTGACGATTGTGGTAGGAGGACAGCCATTGGGGAACATTCGGATCAGAATCAGGAATGTGTCGTGAATCCAGTCAAAAGTGGCGTCCTTCTCTGCGTTGAAGCCTGCTTTAAGCAGCAGATCCAGTACGCGATCAGATGTGGGCAAATCTGGAACGAGTTCATAGTCGACGTATTTTGAAGGGTGAACATATGCAACCGGACTCTTGTTTGGCTTGGGATTCGCTGACACCATGATTTTGTCACCTCGAGCATCCCAATGTGCTCCCTGTTCTTGTCAATAAATGTACTGAGTAATATTTCTGAATGGAAACTCACCATCATAACTACACCCTTGATGCCATGTGCCAAAGCTTCGTCACCACATTTCTTCCAGTAATCAGCACTAGTAGACTCCTCGCCCAACATCATGGTCGAGCCATGGCTGAAAAAGTGAACTGGTGTCAAACCTGCTCGCGTTAGAACATGTGCAGGCTTATTCTAAATCAAAACATACCCATTATTATGATAATATTTTTGTGAATGTCAAAAACGTGCAGTGAGTCGAGCGGAGGGGCAGCTTGAATACTAATTCGGACGATAATATGTTATGGGGTACATGGGTACCTTGGTAGTACCAGCGGGGTGCCGTGAACGGCAGTGGGATCCAGATTTAGATTTATCGGGAAGTGGAGGAGCGGGAGCAAGACAGCAAGACGCCACACAAACTCGCAACGTTTCGCGTTGTAGTCAGCCGACCAACGAAGACCAACAACCGACATGGAAGAATGAGGGGAGGGGGCATCTCTTTTTGATCTCCACATGCCCATCCAGCCGTGCTACCTGGCATGATATCTCCTGTTTGCTGCGATCACTCTCAACCGATGGAGAACGCTTCCCCACAATCAGTCCTTGGTAAACGACAACGGGACGACGCTTCAGACCAGACACCACAGGAATCATCCAAGTTGTTCCAGTGTGGTGATTGCAGGAAGAGTTACTCACGCGTTGATCATCTTGCGAGACATGTTCGTCTACATACAAAGGTCAGTATTGCCCTTAGCCTTCTGTATTGAGTTATATCGATATTCATGTCATGTCTAGGAAAAGCCATACCTCTGTCAAATATGCAACAAGAGCTTTGCTAGAGCGTGAGTGCTTTGCATCTTCCCTGTGTGCTCGAGACTGTTACAGCTAGCTGCAAAGATGCACAATATCTACCAGAGTAAAGCGACATCCACAGAGATAGCATAATCTCGTGATGCTGCAATGGCCACACTCCTGATTCTGGATTTATTGTGCTTTTTTGTGGCTACCGGCAATAATCTACAGCAAATGGGAGAGCATGCTGCATACTATACAAGCAGCTGACGACATACCAGTGATCTCCTGAAACGCCATGTTGCTGGCCATGAAGCTCGAGGAGAGCAATCTGCAGGCACCTCGGCTCCAAATCGTCAAGGTCGTGTGAGCAAAGCATGCGAAGCCTGTGCCGAGCTGCACATTCGCTGCGACGAACAAAAGCCATGTACGAGATGCAACAAAAAGCAGATTACCTGCGTCTATCAGACGTCTCCACCGCCGCCAGACAAGGAAGCTGTCGCTCGAGATCTGTTGGCCTTTGCAAGCGAGTCAATTGTCATGCCGTCTGATATACCATCGATGAACCCCTCGATTGACCCTTCCATGACCCCTTCAATGCACCCTTCAATGCACGCCTCGATGGACCCGTTGATAAACCCCTCGACGAATCCTTCGATGAACCCCTCATTGGACCATGCCAGTACCGACCCTTATCAGCTATCAACAGAGCCCATGATCATAACTCAACAAGGTTCCGGTCACGTATCAGTGCCTCCGAACGACCATGATGGAGGATTTCTGCATGACTTCCTACAGAGTATTATTGGCGGAGACCCCTTTCCTCGGGAGATCGCGCCAGGAGGATCAGGGACCTGGACTCCGCGAAACGTCTTCGATTTTGGTGCCAATACCGACCTTGAATTGAACGATCTTGATCTAAACTTCCTAGATGGTTATAACCATGAGATACCATTTACTGCTTTCGTGGAGACACCAGAGACAAATCGTTCTATCCCCGCTAGCGAGCCACCATCAGCTCTTGGTGTTGAATCGCTGCAGAAATCTTCTACGTGGCGTTTCCGCCCAGTAACTCAGGATCGTGGCATGGGCGATCAGCAAAACATCTCTATCCCCAGTGGCGAGACCAGCAAGCGACTACCGATGCAACGCAGAGTTACATCCGAGATGCTGTCATACACGATGCGGGATCGTGTTATGGCGCTCTTCATGGCCTCATCATCAAACGTGGATACGCTTCAGAAGACCATGCAATCATTCCCATCGCTTGAACTTCTGGATAGTCTGTTGCAGTACTTCCTATCATCCAAGACTGCAATATCAAACAGAATGATCCATCTTCCAACATTTCGTCCAAACAATGCAAGACCAGAATTGATAGCAGCAATGGTTGTCGGAGGAGCAACTCTAGCGCCAGACGTCAGCTTGAGGAAAATGGGCTTCGCGCTGATGGAAGTCATCCGTGTTGGAGTGCCCCAAAACATTGAGAGAGACAACACACTCATTGGCGATATTGAGTGCGTCACATCCCTCTGCATCGGATTGAGCGCCGGCTTGTGGAGTGGTAATTCACGCAAGATGGAAATCGCAGAGAGCTTCCTTCAACCGTATCTTACCATGTGCCGCCGTAGAGGCTGGTTCCGCAGATCCGCATACGAAACCATAGTTCCATATCCTACGGATGTAGGAAAGGCTCTTGAGGACAAGTGGCATGCTTGGGCTAAGCAAGAAACGCGCAAGAGACTGGTATTCTATCTTCTCGAATACGATACTCGTCAGTCAATCGCGCTGTTCACCAATCCACTTATCTCGTATGCGGAACTCGGACTGCCTCTGCCTGAAGCGGAGAGCTTGTGGCTTGCAGCAACAGCTGAGAAGTGGAAGCAAATATACCTGTCTTTGAACCAGCATAAACAAAGGGAGCCCTCACTTACTGATCTCTTGCAAGACGTTGAGCTTCTTGGGGAGGGACACGATGTGTTTGATGAGACAACAGCGAGCCAGGCGCTGCTCGGGGCTGCGTGGCGACTGATATGGGAGTATCGGCAAATGTGCTCCATCAGCAGAGGTCAAGCTAGCTCATGGAGCAACTCGAAACTGCTCCTGTCATCGCGTCTGACTGAGTTGACAAAGCTACTCGATTGCGTAAAGATGAGCTCTCACGCCAATACCGCCATGACCCTGTCGCTAGAACTGCTGCACATGCATTTACATATATCTCTTGAGGAGATGCACCTCTTCGCTGGAGCCGAGGGCCACTCAGAAGCAAGAAGAGTGTATCCCTTGCTACAGGACTGGGCCAAGTCATCAAGCGCTCGCCAGGGCGTATACCATGCTGCTCAGATTGTAGCAGCGGCGAGAAAGATACCCACCGGATGTCTGCGAGACTTCCATGCGATTGTGCTGTATCAGGCTGGCCTCGCATTGTGGTCATACGGCGTGATCTCGAATGCTGCGCTAACAGAGTCCGCTCTCGACTCTATGAGCAATGCATCTGCAAGACGTGGTGAAAGTATTGCGATGCTGGATGAGACTGATAGCAATGGTGCGCAAAGATTCATCAACCTGAACAAAGGACAAGCTGCCATCAAGAAAGCCGTCGGTGATCCCAGCGCCTCGCATGTGTTACTATCAGATCCTGCCGGAGTCATGGGTGTGCTTATGGACGTATTTAAGATGAATGGGAGGCCGTCGAGGTCAGCACCGCCACTGGTGGAGAACCTGCTCGAACTCATGGAAGGCCTACGTCTCGCGGTTCTGGAGCACAGCATCGCTTAATGGATTCTCAACGGACAATCAAGGAAGATTGAATTATTCTCTGCATTTTGACAGGCGGTACACGAGAGCAACCCCCGGTTGGGGAGAACAGCGAGGCTTGCTCAGTAAACAGATTAGTGGCATGAAACATTATCGACAGCATACCTATGGTGTCAGATTGGGATTGCCATAACAGAGAAAAGGCAAGACATTGTTGTATTTTAGAAGAATGTCCAGGGAGAGCTGAGAACATCATGCCTCTTGTAAAAATGTGATCAAATCCACCAGTCTGTGAATCGAACCCCTGACCTCCGATCACTGAGTATATCTTGAAGTGAATTCTGCTTTGTGACTGTGATCGGGCTGAGTGGTGTAACGGCTTACATTCATGCCTCGTAACAATGGTAATAAAACACCCTATCAGGATTCCGCCATGTAGTCTTGAATCGCTTAATGCAGCCTGGTGTCTGTCATCTGGGTGACATAGATCATGGAATTTTGATAAAGGGGTTTTCCCATATGAGCTCAGCTCTGGTTTTTTGCTGCTTCAACTTTCGTTGCCAAATGTTTTACTGTTGCTTGCGCGGAATCCGATGCGCGCATCTTCCAGGGGTAGTTGCTTCTTATCCAATTCGGATAATCGTCTTCGCGTCATGGTGCTCCCAACACATTTATTAGACGATTCAAGCCGTCTCCTTTACATCCTTGCCCATCTCTGGAACCCAGACAACTCTGTCTTTACCAAAGAACTCGATCTCCGGCTTTGGCAACTCGACCTCGCCAGCAAACAATCCATACTGCAAGCACCTGTCATCCGGACTAGCAGCCTCGATGATACAGACCGGGCTGCCACACTCAGTACACATTGTCCTTGTCATAGGTTTGCCGCTTCCAGTGTCTGGGTCCGAGTAAGATTTGTGTGTTGAGCCGGAAATGGAGACGTGTTGTTTGGGGACGATGAAGGCATAGGAAGCTATGCCGCCTGAGCGGCGTTTGCAGTTTGTGCAGTTGCAACAGAGAGTTGAGAAAGAGGTAAGGGGCTTGTCAGATACGGTGACCTAAGTTGTTGTTAGAACAGGTTAAAGGAATGTTGTTAGTGTGTATTTACTTGGACTTTTCCACAGAGACAGCGGCCGGTTGTTTGGGTTGGCATGATGTTTATGCTTTGATATGTTCAATGGTGCTTGGTTTGCAACGGATATCTAATGACAACTTTTGGTATACAAGACGGTGCAAACCGAGTTGAGATTGATGTCTTGTTGTGTATTGAATTGACACAAGCAAACTACTTGGTAAGGAAAGAACAAGGATGACTTCGACGTGTTGTCGGCCTTGCGATCACCTCTACGTCATCCAGGGTCCAAAGACGTACGTAGAAAGGGGCACCCTGGTCATATCAATCGCTAAGGGCAGCTTTATTGAGCGAAACCCTCGTCTACTTTTGTCTCAAGGCTATCCTAGGCGAATCTCTCTATCACGCAATACTGTCCTGAACTTCTCTTTGATGCTTTCATCCACATCCTCAGCCTTGATCAACTCGGCAGCCAAGAGAACAGCATTATCCCTTTCCTTCTCCTTTAGCCACTCTGGACGTGAGTCTTTGGTCTGTTCACCATCTGCTCCTTCTGACATCTGCCCACCCAACCTTGAGTTGAATAGTGTGAACAAGTTTTCGTCCTCAGAGAAAGCATCGCCGACTTTGCTTGCCCCGTTCGGAAGCCGAGCGGCGAGATTCAGACCTAGCCATGCTTCCGCTTGGATGGCGATAATGCCTGGTTCAGCTGCATGCTTGATGCTGAAGATGAGTGGATCGAGAATTGAGGGGGTATTTACTGGTGTGTCGAACAATGTCTTTGTGGCTTCTTCTTCTCCGCTCTCTATTTCCGACACTGTGGCCGAAGATGCTTGCAGGGTACGGAAGAAACTGACGGCAAGCCTTGACATCTCCAGTTTGACCGAGGTGGAAGTGGTGTTTTGGTAGGTGGCGAGTAATGTGGTGAGAGAGTCGTTGCTTGCGTCAGACAGTATTGCTACCAATCTCGACTTCATGTTTGCAAGAATTTGACGCGTGAGCGCAAGACCACCCATCTGGACCTGTTCTAGTGAAATGTCTGTATAGAGATGTCTGGTTGATCGCAGGTATTCGGCATCTGCGAAGTAGCGTTCGCGATTCTGCATCGGTGTTGCAAGGTGGCGTAGTAGTCCTGAAGCCGCATTGAGGAACGCAGAATCATGAGATTGACCTAGTTCAGCGAAGAGGTCCTTGATGGGTACAGAAGGTGCTAGTGAGATAGCTGCTTCGTCGGATATGATGAGATTACCCAAGATCAGACAAGCTGCTGGTGCAATAGGTGATCGTGATGCAGGATCTGCTGGTGTGGGTATCGTTTGCGAGTATAGGGATTGGATGAAAGCGTCTGATGTGTTGTACTTTTCATTGTAAAGTGGTAAAGCAGTCATATCGGCCAAACCTTGTGACAACACGAGCTGGAACTGCAGGTACTGCTTCTCGTCATAGTCTCCCTCGTCTTCGGCTTCGCGGTCGCTCAGCATCCTGTGTTCGGTACGTTTGAGCAGTTTCCAGACATGTTCGATATGCTTGTGTTCCACGAGAGCTTGAACGAAGTTCTTGTCCAAAAGATGAGCTGCAACGAGCGTCAATGCATCGAGAAAAGCTGTTGCATCAATTTCCGCAAGGGGCAGTTTCAGCAACCTAGGTGCAATGGCCTCGAAGTCAAGATACTCAGCCGATGGCTTCAGTTTCTGCTTGTGCTCCACTATCATACACGTGAGGTCCAGAGCCAGACCCCAGACACCATCGTCGGTCGAAAAGCGTGTGTCGAGGCAGTAGATCAGGGATTGATGGATGTTTTGCATGAAGCACTCTTCTTGAGCAGGAGCTGGAGAAATCAATATCTATATGTTTACCTGCCTGTTTGATTGCTAGACTTACTATAATCAGTGCATAAGTTGAAGATGACTTTGATGGTGGTGTCTGCCAATGCTATGGCTTCAGGAGAAGTTGAGCTGGACGTCAAGAATGAGTTCAAGGTCTTCAAATATGTTGGATCTGCAATCAATCCAGATCTACGAGAATCTTCGTGCAAAAAACAAAACAATCAGCATCCTTGGCTCTATACACTTGTGTCCTCCTCTTACCATTGTCGGCGATCATATTGCCGATGCAGCGAAGCAGATTTCTCCATAGCGTCGGATCAGACGATTCTTGCTCGCTGCTCGCAGCAAGACCAGAAAACAATGACAGAAACTGCTGAAATGAGACATCTTGCATCCGTGATCTCAAGATAGGGTCAGCACTGGAATCGGCAAGAATTTGAAGTGCTTTTGCAATGTTGCTCAAGCTGGGACGATCATCACCGTCCAGCATAGACTGAGCCCATTCAAGTTCCGACATCACATCGACTTCTCAACTGACAAGATCAATTCAAAAAGTCAAGAAAGACAGAGTTGAAGGATGTGAAATTAGGAGTGACAACCCGACCAACGCCAAGACAAAATCAGGGCGCTTGGGAACCCCGGACTTTCAGCAGATCAAGGGAGAGCTCGACGAGAGCGACAACAGCAACGTTGACTTTCCCCTTCTTCGAGTCTATACAATCACAACCAGCCAAAATGACAAGGGCTACGCAAACCATCTCCATCTTCCTTCTCGTCTCCTCCGTACGTCCAGAATTGCAACTTGTCATGTGCACAAGACTGATGCGATGCCTCACAGCTCTACCTGGCCCTCTTCCTTGGCTTGATCCCCTTGCCAGCAAAGATTCAGGACGATATCATCCCCTACGTACGCATTGTCCAACCTATCGCGGCAGTCATGACCGGCAAAATACTGACTATAGGATTCAGCTTCCCTTCTGGGCCCTCATCTCGTTCGGCGCATACCTCCTGGGCAAGCTCGGCTACAATGTCATGACCTTCCACGATGTTCCAGAGGCTCACAAGGAGCTCATGGCCGAGATCGAAGTCGCTCGTGCAGACCTGAAGAAGATGGGTGTTGAAGTGGACTAGATGCCACCATCGATAAGTGGTTCAGTCAGGCGTCATTGGGCGTAACAGCAGGTGCCAATATCACAGGGTCAAAGAGGGAGTTACAAGGGAAAAAGTCAATGTACACATACTCGTTCGCCGAGGCTTAGGTTGTGCTATCAAACATGCCTACAAAACTTCAACCTGCTCGCAAGCTCGCCAATCTCTTGGTCCGAGGCCTCTCTATCTCACAGATAGGACAATCATGGTCGTTCTCTGGATGTCCACCAATCTCACGCTGCCACTCCACGTCTCTTTGCTTAGCCAGCTGTTCACGTCTGGCAGCCAAGTATGCTTTGTGGTCTGGTGGGCTGGCGTCCATGATGGTGCTGAGTCCTGCGTACTTGATCTGTCCACTTTGTTCGTCAATAACAGCGTGCGATCTAGGATATCTCTCCCATCTTTGTTTAGCCAGAACGATCGAGTCCCGTGTGCAAGACAGCTGGGGATCAACTGTTGGCCAATCTTCACCCAAGCGGTGGCGTACAAGCTCGAGACTATCCTTATGCGAGGGTACGGATCGGTCGTAAATAGTACTGGCGCTACTGGGTATGCTGGGAGCGGCATGTTTAAGGGCTGGTTTGAGGTGTGGTGATACTCGGGCGCTCTGCGCTGAAGATTGCGGCTCACTTCGTGCCAGCAAGCCTGGCTTTGTAGTAGGCGATGAGCTACCCGAACGACTGTGTCTGGCCGAGTATCGTCCACAACCCTTCTTCGGACTATCACTTGTTGCATGTCTGTTAGACGGGACAGCTGAGACCTCATCAGGGCTGGACGAAGGTTCTGGACTTCGTCTTTCGCCACGCTTTGCGCCAGCTCTCCTCACGCGGGACATGGTAGAGAGCTTCCTTTTGACCGCGTCCAGGGCGATCTCACCTCTAGATCCCAATGAGCTTCTTGTATTTGCACTTAAGCTAGATGCACTGCTCGATGGGCCCGACCTATCACCGGCACTGGCCGTGACTCTGTCGTCATATGGGGTTGCGTACGCGCTGTTACTGGACGTGGAACTTGCGGCCTGGCTTCGAGACAATTGCGAGAGCTCCACAAGCTGTTCCTCGCTATCATTGTTGTCAACAGGTGTAGTGCAAAAGTCGAAACGTATGGGACTGCCGGCGACGTGTGCATTGATGATCGGGCTATAAGCTGGTTTGGAATAGAGCCCTGACGCCGACGATGTGCGGTAGAACCTGGCCGAAGTAGGTCTTTCCTGAGGTATCGACGAGGCGCCTGAGATTGAATATGACTTTGTATGGCGGAAGGAGAAAATGGGATCCTTTGCATCATCCGCATCGTCATCGTCGTCTTGAGATACCTGCGGAAGTTCCTCGGTTGGCGTTGAGTCATCGTTGTAGGTCACCATCTCTTCACCCATGTCGTAGAAGTCTTGGTCTCGTTCGTGGCTGTTGAGAGAGATCTCGTCTAGATTCTGTGTTGCTTCGGGTGGAGCGTCTTCGGATTCCTCGAACGAGATTAGATCAGGCTGTGCCTTTTCAGTGTCCTGCTCTCCTGACTTGGTTGGTTCTCGATCCAAGGTGGTTGTGGATGGGATTCGAAAGCGCGGAGGCGCAGTGTTGGACCTTCGTGGAGCAGCATCCTCAGGAGTGGGCTCGATGAAATGAATCTTCTTTTTGCGGGGCGTTGTTGGAGCACTTGGTGAGTTGACAGGTTTTTGCAGTCCGACCCACTCGCCTTTCATCTTCAGCTTCCCTTCTGCATTCTGTGACAATTCAAACTCACCACCATCGGCCGGCATATCATCCTCGGCAGATGACCGAGGTTCGATGTCGAAAGCGGTGACAGGTGCAGCTGGGACACTGTCTCTTCTCAATATACGGTATGTACTCATGGCTGGCAGAAACCCCTTGGTTGGTGTACGGGATTCCAAGGCGTAGACAGAAAAATGTCGAAATCGATGGAACAGAGGTATGGTGTATAGACCTTGAGTTAAGGTGGCGATCAAGGTAGGTGAGCGGTTGGTCTAGGAATAATCGGAAACAGATAGCAATGAGAACGGGGCAGAGAGGAGGGGTCAAGGAGGGTTAGGTAAAGAGCGTAAGTAGGTGTCGATTGAGATGGTCAAAGGTCAGAAGCCGCGTACGTTCGACCAGCATGCAGTCGTCCATCGTCGCACCTACCTTTTTGCTTGCATTGTACTACTCTGACGAACACCTCTCTGAAATGGAAAGAGCAGAATTGTCTTTAGGTTACAGCTCTTTCTGTACACTGGCGTTGCGCCTCTCCAGCAATTATTGTCGTCCGCGGCGCATATTGTGATGACATGAAATCTTGGGCGCCATCTACACAGAGGCACCGACAGATGTCTGCATGTCCACGGTCAACTCAAACAAGCTTCCGACGTAAGTAGGATGACAAGTATTGAGTATCATCGGTCGCGGACAGGAGTTTATGGTGTTATCGAACCTTGAAGGTTTGAGAAAGGGCGGAGAAATGGGAGAGCATCTGCCCCTCCATTGCATCATCCGAGGCCCCGTTCCTGACTGCCATCCGCATCATACTTCTTGAACACATCAAGAACAATTTATTTCCAGCTTCTAGTTCTCAAATCTTCTCTTCTAACCTCCAATCACAGCAAACATGAGTGGTGAAAGCAAAACCATCCTGGCCTTCGATGCCTATGGCACACTTCTCTCGACCGAGTCCATTGCTAAGAAGCTTGCCTCACACTTTGGGCAAGAAAAGGCTCAGACAATTGCAACTACATGGCGCAAATACCAATTGGAATACACATGGCGTCTGAACAGCATGAGTATGCAGCTTGTGCCCTAGTCTGACTATCCAACTTACGCCACCCACAGAACAATACGAGGACTTTAGCAAGGTTACACTGCGTTCGTTGCGGCACGCATTGGCCGAATCTTCCGTCTCGCTGGAGCAGGAAGATATCGATGATCTGATGAAGGCTTACGACTCGCTCTCCATCTTCCCTGATGTGGCTCCAGCCCTCGAGGCTATCTCCAAGCGCAACGACCTCTTCCCAGTGGTATTTTCGAACGGTACACACACAATGGTTTCCAACTCTGTCAACAAATCGCCAGACCTCTCAAAGCATGCATCGGTTTTCCAGGACATTGTTGTGGTCGAGGAGCCAAAGCGATTCAAGCCTACACCAGAATCATACGCTCACCTTGCCAAAACAGTCGGCAAAGACTTCAACAACAAAGAGGATATGGCGAGCATGTGGTTGATCAGCGGAAACCCATTCGATGTCACAGGTGCTCGCGCGGTAGGAATGCAGGCATGCTGGGTGGACAGAGCAGGCAACGGATGGCAGGATGCTCTTATCGAAGGCGAGCTCGGAAGACCATCAGTAATTGTCAGAAGTCTTGAGGAGGTACCCAACGCTGTAGCGGGAGTCCTACCTGTACAGTAAGCGATGTGTTGGTGTTGTAAACAAAATTGTATATCCACATATCCGAACTTGCTTCAACAAAGTCGCAGTGGTTTAGTGGTAAAATTCGTGCTTGCCATGCACGAGCCCCGTGTTCGATTCACGGCTGCGACATCGTTTTGCCAGATAGACAAGACTTCACAAACCTTTTGCTCTTTCTTGGATGAGCCTGGGACAAGGCGTTCTCACGTATCTCCCAGCTCATGATAATCAATCTCATAGCTATCAAAATGCACAATCGAGTTTAGAAATCAACCACTTCCAATGAGAAGATGTACATGGGGGACAGATGCCAGATCGTGTCTTGACATCAATCGCGGATATCAGGGCAGATACATGGCAGTGCGAGCAGACGCAATATCAATTAAGCGGCCAGAGGTACAGCAAATCTCATGAACAGCAGGACCTCAAGCTGTGACAACAGACGAGAACTCACAACAGCACACTGAGAACAAGAACAGCAGGCAACAAACGCAGAACCATGCTTAGCTGACTGCAACTGTTCCAATCGCAGGCAGAAATTGTCAATAGTGCGCACTCGTCCTTACAAGAAGCGCAGCTGCAGATTTTTCTGTCTCATCCAATATATTTCCTTGATCCTCATAGATTTTGAAGATTTCGGGGTAAGCAGACGAAATGTTAATCTATTCCCTTTTTCCCCCCTCGCTCGCAACAGAGAACAGCACGGCGTTGGTGAATAAAGGGAAATCAGTTTTTATGTAACCGGACAAAGAGGGTCAAGGGAA
Source organism: Aureobasidium sp. EXF-3400 (assembly GCA_024195585.1). Lineage (NCBI taxonomy): Eukaryota > Fungi > Ascomycota > Dothideomycetes > Dothideales > Saccotheciaceae > Aureobasidium > Aureobasidium sp. EXF-3400. Next base: position 88,096 of record SWBL01000047.1, read on the forward strand.
GGACTGAAATTTATACCTCGAAGAGATGCACGGACCAGACGCAACAAGCGCCCGCCAAGGACAAATGACTGCTGGTCAGCAAATTCCAGTCGGAGATCGAGTGAGGGTCAGCCAGATCAGAGCCCAAAGTAATTTTGCTTCGTCACAACCACAACAAAACCCTGTCGCGACTTTTGAGAAGATCGCAACTGTGATAGCAAAAAATATTCACCAGGATTACCCGATCTCGCACGGCAAGGTCGACAAAGAAAATCCCACAAACCAACAACAACCTTCACAACTGCAACCATGGCTACAAGAGGTAGAGGCGGCAAGTTCATGAAGCCCAAGCGCGGTGGTAAGTGACCATATCATGGTATCTAATATGCGACAAAGCTAACTCAACAACAGGCGGCAAGCACTTCAGCAGAGATCTCCGTCCCGTTGACGCCGAAGGCGCTGAGAAGAGCATGTGGGCATCAGACTCGGAAAACTCGTCGTCCGAGGAGGAATCATCTTCAGAGGAGGAGTCGAGTGAGGAGGAGGCGGCACCCAAGCCCGCCGAGCAGGAGATGACCCGTGAGCAAAGACGTGAGGCAGCCAAGGCACGCAAGGCGGCAGCCATCGCAAAGAAAAAGGGGCCCATCCAGGTCGGAGACATGCCCTCAGATAGCGAATCGGACTCATCAGACGACGACGACATGCCCGCCAACCCCAACCACACCGCAAAGGCGGCAAAGATGGCCGCGAAGCCCGTAGTTGCTGGATCCGACGACGAGGCACCCAAGAAAAAGTCAACCAAGCCTACCGACATGTCGCAACTGTCCAGGAGAGAGCGTGAGGCGCTGCAAGCACAACAAGCCAAGCAGAGATACGAGAAGCTGCACGCCGAGGGCAAGACGGAACAAGCCAGAAATGATCTGGAGAGACTGCAACTGGTCAGACAGCGCAGAGACGAAGAGGCAGCACGCAAGGCAGCTGAGAAGGCCGAGAGAGAGGAGCACGAAAAGGAAAAGGCCGAGCAGCTGGCTCGCATGGAGAGACAGAGAGCAGCAGCCGCAGCCAAGAAGGCCCGTGGCAATAAGAAGAAGTAAACGGCATTGCTTTTATGACCTGATGAGCGAGGAGCGAATTGAATGTTGGTTACCGAAGCAAGGCTATCAGAGCAAGATACCAGGAAGGGTTTCGGGGATTTGTGGATAGCATATGATAGCTTACGACACGGTTGCTCCTACTTGATTTGTTTGTCAACCTACAGTACCTACGCGGTGCTCGTGTGATGTTTTTTGTGATGCAGGTCGAGTATCAACGGAGATAAACTAAAATACGTGGAGCAACCCCGGAGGAGAGACGACGCCGCAATTGCATGTGCTCCAAGAAGTTTTCGGGACAGCGTCTCAGAGCGACCTTTAGGAACGTGATCCTGTAGAGGCAAACCAAGACAGAATGCGCAGGTCCAAGTTGTTGAGGGTCAGTCACGGCAATTGATCAGACGAAAAGTCAACTGACCATAGCGTACAGGCGTCCTCGAGCCAAAGCCTCTGCAGCTTTTGCGCTGGTCGCATACACCCTCACGCCTTTCAGACGAGTATAGCCCGGAGTAATGCTTTCCATTCGACTGCCAGCCACGGTCAGGACCCTAACGACCCTTTCTCCTCTTTCGAAATCCCCGATACCGCACTTGAAGCTCAAAAGGTCTTGCAAGCGGCGAAACGCCAGAGAGAAGAACAAGAGGCTGCTCGCCGCAGGCAAGCCGAGGAGACAAATGAGAAACTCGCTTCTCAGAAGTTGTTTGGAAATGCGCCTCGCAAGGTATCCCAGGCCCAACAGGGTCAGCAAAAATTGCCACAACAGCCACAGCAGCCAAAAGAGCCACAGAGATCCAAGGCGCAACAGACTCAGGGAAAGGGTCTCAGCAATTTCCAGCAGCAGAGGCAGCAAAAGCCCAATCAGTATAACCAAAGACAGACTTCCAGCCCGCCGAAAGCAGTAGATCCCGCTGCTAATCGACCTCTGAATCGCGTCCAGACTGCTCGCCGCGAAGGTCGACAACAGCACGCAAAGATCTCGCATGACAACTTTCTGCAGGATCTTGATTTGAACAGGTCGGAGAATACCATGCCTAATATGGATACTCTACCTACGGGCCAGAGGCACACACGGAGCAACCAACCTGTAGCACAGCCTGCCCCAAGACCTCAGTTTAAGAGCGAGCCAAATGCTCCTTCGAAGCCTACCGTTAAGGCACCGTCCTGGATGTCTGCCACTCCCGCTTCCCAGCCAACCACCTCTTCCTCAAGTGCCGTCCTGTCTTCAGACACGCAAACGCATTCGTCAGAATCCTCTCAGCCTGAGGATCCTGTCTCAAAAGCGTCGCAACCTACCGAGGTTTACGAAGACATCTTCTCGGCCGATCTGGAGCAGGTAAGAAAGGCTTTCGAACCAGTCCCCGCCCCACCAGTCAAAGTGCGATATGCACCTCACAACTCGGAGTTTGTACCATCGGATCATACCGAAAGACCAGAAACGTCCAGAGATCGCGCTTTTAAGGACTGGCAGCGAAGGGAGGAAACACAACGACAAGGAAGTGAGGATTATCAGCAGAGAGAAGGAGCGCGCGCGCCTCAGAACAACAAGCTTACCGACCTTGCAACTTCCTTCATCAACCAACGCCCAAGGCCTACGACATCTGCAGCACCGTCACCGTCTAAGTCAGAATCGCAATCCACGTCGTCGTTATCCGAGGAGGCTGGTGGATTGTCGCAAGAGGAAGAGAGAATGCTACAAGCATTATTGGCTCGCAAGAACAAATTATCGGCAACTCCCTCAACATCAAATCTAGAATCTCTGTTTGATGAACAAGATCAGCAGACAAGACGTGCACTCGTTGACGAATCGAGAATGCGCGTCCAAGAGGATCAGGCTAGGAAGGCTGAGGAAGATCGTTCCCGCGGGCCTCGTTTCTCCACCAAGATAGTCAACAATCGCGAGGAGCCAGATGAAAAGCCGTTCGAAAACGCTCAAAACTGGAGTATCCTGAAATCGCGACGCCAGCCGCCGCAATCGAGGCAGCAGGAGCAGCAGGACAGTGATAATGGAAGCAACCAAAGATTTTCATCCATCTCAGCTGGAGATATTGATGCAAGATTCGAAGAGTACAGACAGAGGCGACCAAGATTGGGTGGTTTTAACATCGAGTCTCTGAATGTTGAAAACAGACCTGCTAGACATCTTCGTCCGGGCCAAACTTGTGTCAGATGTGGCCAGCCAGGTCACATTTATCGTAACTGCCCCAACCCACCAAAGCCTGGCTGGGTTGAACGAACTCCGGGTCAACAGCCTGTTCGTGGTGAGCGAGTTGATCGCAACGCCACACGAGCCGACAGAGACGTACGACGACCAAGAGAAACCAGAAGTGCTGGAAGAGACATGGCTGCTGCATATGGAGTTTCGGCACCTGAAGAGGCCTCTGAAGGACCTGAAGAATTGGACCCTGCTGAAGTGGAAGCAGCCAGGAAGTTGGCGGAGCGCAATGCTCGTAGAGCGTCTCGTTTTGTCGAGGAAGACGATGAAGCCCAAGCTGATACGCCCAAGTCTCAGCCTGTTAAGGGACGCCGCAGCCGCTTTGAGGAAGTAGACGAAGAGGACGATGACAAGCCTCGTAGAGGTCGCCGCAACCGATTCGACGACGATGACGATGTGGAAGGCGACTTTGGCACTATGCGCAATAACCGCGACGAACGCAAGAAGGCCCGCCAGGCAAAGAAGGAAAAGGCAGCAAAGGAGGCTGCACGTCAAGCTGCAAGACAAGCAAGACGTGCAGAGGCCATGACTCCCATCAACCTCCCAGAATTCGTCAGCGTCTCGAAACTCGCACAGCTGACCAACGTAACATATCAGGAGATGGCTGAGAAGATGGAGGAGCTTGGTTTCGAGAACACATCGCACGATCATATTCTTGGTGCCGAGGAGGCAGGGTTGATCGCTATGGAATATAACTTCGACCCTACTCTCGGTGCCCAGGAAGAAGCAGAGGCCGAGGAGCGTGACTTGAAGGCGTTGCCAGAGCCTGCACATGAGGATAAAGAGTTCCTGCCTGTCAGACCTCCCGTCGTTGCAATCATGGGACACGTCGATCACGGAAAGACTACCATCCTTGATTACCTTCGCAAGTCGTCGATTGCAGCTTCCGAGCACGGAGGTATCACACAACACATTGGTGCCTTCAGCGTTGCTCTGTCGAGTGGCAAGACCATTACCTTCCTCGACACACCTGGACATGCAGCCTTCCTTGAGATGCGCAAGCGCGGTGCCACTGTGACCGACATCATCATCTTGGTTGTTGCAGCTGACGATTCCGTCAAGCCTCAAACCATCGAAGCCATCAAGCACGCTCAGTCCGCTCATGTACCTATTATCGTTGCTGTCAACAAGATCGACAAGGAAGAAGCCGACGTCGAGCGTGTCAAGCAAGATCTGGCTCGCCATGGAGTTGAGATTGAAGACTTTGGTGGCGAGACTCAGGTCGTGCCTGTCAGTGGAAAGACTGGTCAAGGTATTGATGAGCTCGAAGATGCAGCCGTCACTCTCTCCGAGATTTTGGACCACCGCGCCGACACTGAGGGTCAAGTCGAGGGTTGGGTCATTGAAGCCACGACCAAGCCAAGTGGTCGTGTAGCTACTGTGCTTGTCCGTCGTGGTACATTGAAGCCCGGTACCATCATCGTGGCAGGCAAGACCTGGGCTCGTGTCCGCAGTCTCCGCAACGAAGCTGGTGTAGCCCAGATGTCTGCTGGTCCCGGTACTCCCATCGAAGTGGACGGCTGGCGCGACCAACCCGAGGCAGGTGATGAAGTCCTCCAGGCACCTAACGAACAGAAGGCCGCCGATGTAGTTGCCTTCCGCGACGAAAAGGCCGAGCGCATACGCATGGCTGAAGACATGGAAAAGATTAACGCCCAACGCCGCGAACAGCAAATCCAACGTGACTTGACCAAGGAAGCTGCCGCTGCCGAAAAGGCGGCCGAGAAGGCAGCCAGAGCAGGAGGCACTGATGTCGAGCCCACAGCAACCCGCAAAGCAGCTGTTGACGCTGACGAAAACGAAACACCTGGGCATCAAACCGTGCCGTTTATCATCAAGGCCGATGTCAGCGGTAGCGCCGAGGCTGTCTCTGCTTACCTACTCCAAATGACCAATCCTCTGTGCTCGCCAAAACTGCTTCGCGCCTCTGTAGGTCCAGTTTCCGAGTTTGACATTGAGCACGCCGATGCAGCAGGAGGTCACATCATTTCGTTCAATCTACCTCACGACCCTGAGAGCGCTGGCCGTGCCGAACGCAAGGGCATCAAGATCCTCGAGCAAAACGTCATCTACCGCATCGTCGACGATGTGCGTGCAGTGCTGGAAGAAAAACTACCACCACAGAAGATCCAAAAAGTCACTGGTGAGGCTGAAGTCGCCATGAGTTTCGAGATCGGCATTGGTGGTCGCAAGAAGATGAAGATTGCAGGTTTGAAGGTCAGAAACGGTGTTGTGGCTAGAGGATCACGGGTCAGAGTTACCAGAGGTGAGGAGAGGGTATACGACGGTAAGTTTCTTTCTTCTTTTGCTCTTCAAGATGTTTTACTGACTTACGAAAATAGGTACCGTGACCAGTCTCAAGAACGTCAAGAAGGATGTTCAAGAGATGCGTAGAGGCACCGAGTGCGGTATGGGCTTCGACGGCTGGGAAGGCTTCGAAGTCGGCGACATGATCCAGACCTTTGAGGAGAAGACCCAAAAGCGCACTTTGCCGATCTAAGGGTGTATTGTAGGTGAAATGTGTAAGAGTATAAGAGATGGGAGGCCATATTTTTGTGCATATGTAAAAGGAATAGAAGCATGGCATGTACAGCGGCGTTGTTGTTTTGTTGTTGTAAATACTCACACCCGACTCTTGACTTCTCTACTGTATATAAGCTTCATGATGTTGTGGATAAAGTCTGTAACTTTCATCGTGCTCCAACTAGAGCGAAGAACAAAGAGTACACTATAAAGACACAATCATTTTCATAAAGCAGAGGACGTGACCGAAGAGAGCAGATAGTATACCATATCTCCGTGGACGCTGTCTTGGTTCCTGACTTTACTGTGCATTTCTACAGATACATTACGTACTTTAGCACACTGAGAGGTTGAACAAGACAACTATAGCACAGTCATGGAGGTTTTTGAAAATTTCGTGTCGACGTGCATGGAAGAGAAAGAAAAAGGCTTTTGTTTGCTGAATTTACATGCATTCAATCATACAGACTTGCGCAAATCGGCAGCAGCCCATAAAACAGGAGCAAAGTGCTTTGGCAGGTTCAGACCAAACAAGCTGACGATCCAGAAAATGGCAAAGGCCACGACAGGGGTCAAGAGTAGTTGAGTATGGTGTAAGAAGGGGAGAGCGTTGTAGCCGAGGAAGGTAACAACAAAGTAGTAGCCAAAGGCCACCAGGTACAAGAGATTGCCGAAGAAGAGCGAGACCCAGTAGTCGCGTGAGATGACGGGCATGAGTAGAAACTGGACGACATACAGCCAGACCCAGACTGGGAAGAAGGCGCGAATCGAGACGTCAAAGCAGTATCCAAACTCGAGTTGCTCGGCAGCATCGTTCCCTGGTGGACCAAACAAGCCAGCTCTTTTGTTTCTGCCCGGCAGACCCTTGACACCAGGACCCAATAGCTTTCCGACGAGGAAGTAGGCGGCGGTAGAGACGAGTAGCGAGGTAAGGAGGAAGTGGCCGAAAATGAAGACAAGAGTGATGCGTAAAGTTTTGGAGAAGCCGTCGGCGTAGGCCAGACCCCAGGACAGGGCAGTCAGGAGCAGGAAGAAGGAGAGCAGGTAGGTGAAAGAGGGGTCTGCTCTGTGCCATGTGTTGCGAGTTTGTTTTTGGTAGTAGACCTGGCGGAAGACCTTTTTGGGAGCAATGATCAGACTCGTCATCTCCCAGACGGCCATCTCGAAATCCATTTGCGGGAACTTGAACAGGCGTTTGAAGAATCGAGGCATGCGGATGCGGCCATCTTTCCGCCGTGATGACGAGGGGACTGGGCCGAAGGACGAGACATTCGAGTTATTCCTCGGGAGCGTAATTTTCGGATTCATGTTGCGACAGTGGAATGTCAGACGAGTAGTCGCACAAGGGCGAAGAGTCGAGATGTCGAGGAGAGACAACAAGCTCAAAGACGCTTCAGGCCATCGCATCCGGCTGCCTATCTGATGTCACGCATGCAAGTGCGGGTGTGCCCGCCGCTAGCGTGGTTGGCGGGAGCAGAGCAGCCTCGGAGCTCTGGCGTCTTGCGCAAAGTCAGGTCGTCCAAACTTCACATCCATCTCTGCTCACTGCTGTCGCATTTCTCGTCATCCTCTTGATTGCCTGTTTGCTCGTGTTTTCTTCTACCTTTCAGTGATAGGCCCTTCTCAACACCACGTATAACATTCCAAGCCTGCCAAAGAACCCTTCGCGCACACGACACTCGACTCCATCCGTTCCCCGCGCGTCATCTATCTCGTCGCTCGCGTTCCGCCGCCATCATGGCCGACATGAGTGCTGAAGATGCCTTTCTCGCTTCCATGAGCGCTGCCGAGTACGATCCCGCCTCTTACGATCCCATCGCCGAACAGACTCCTGTCCAGGCTCAGGAAGACGAAGAAGAGGATGACGAAGACTATGACCCTTCCAGCTTCATGCCCGACCAGCCTCAGCCTGAGGCCACCCCCCAGCCCGCCGCTGTCGTATCTCAACCTCCATCCCAAATTCCCTCCCGTACTGCCTCGCGCATGTCCGAGGCCACAACCGCGCAGAAGCCAAAAACGATTGGTGGCTTCATTGAAGAAGATGATGACGAAGATGATGAAGAGCAAGAGCAAGGCACAGGCACAAACGGTTCGCTCGCTCAGACTCCTGTGCAGCAGCAACAGAATGTACAAGCCGTATATAACCCTCCTCCTACTGATTCTCTTGAACAAGACCATGCCCCTTCTGCTATTCCCACTCAAGGTGCTTCTGTCCAAGGCCAGACCCTGCCGCAGTCCAATGCTCCTGTTCCCTCTGCGAACATCTCTTCTTCATCTTCTGCTGCCCAAACAAAGCCTCGCTTGCCTCAGGACCGTGTTGGTCAGTTGGAGGACAGAATCGCCGATGATCCAAAGGGTGATGTTGATGCTTGGCTTGACTTGATTGCTCTGCACAGATCCAAGAACAAGCTCGACGATGCTCGTAGCGTCTACGATCGCTTCTTCGAAGTCTTTCCTACTGCTGTAAGTTCCTCTCCTTCCGATCTCTCTGCTTGTTGCAACAGCCCCAGCTAACAAATCTCGAGGCCGAGCAATGGGTCGCATACGCCCTCATGGAGCAAGACCAAGACGACTTCCTCCGCTTGGAAAACATCTTTAATCTGGCTCTCCTCAAGAACTACAACGTACAGCTCTGGGGCATTTACCTCGACTACATCAGACGTCGCAACAATGTCATGACCGACACGACAGGCCAGGCTCGCCAGACTATCACTCAGGCGTACGACTTTGCGCTCAACTTGATCGGCAACGACAAAGACTCTGGAAACATGTGGCAGGATTACATCAACTTCATCAAGTCGGGTCCTGGCAACCCTGGTGGCAATGGCTGGCAGGACGCCCAGAAGATGGATCTCCTGCGCAAGGCTTACCAGCGCGCCATTACTGTCCCCATGCAAGCCACCACCAGTTTGTGGAAGGAGTACGATTCATTCGAGATGGGTCTCAACAAGATGACGGCAAGTCGCACACATGCATCCTCTGGCGGCATTCTGCTAACACCTTAACAGGGCCGTAAGTTCCTCCAGGAGAAGTCACCAGCTTACATGACCGCCCGTACCTCCTACAACATCCTTCAGAAGATCACCCAGGACCTGAAGCGCAGGACTGTCCCGACTTTGCCCCCTACACCCGGCTGCGAGGGTGACGACGAGTACCAACAACAAGTCACCATCTGGCAAAACTGGATCGAATGGGAAAAGGAGGATCCGCTTGTTTTGAAAGAGGAGGACATCAAGGCCTATCGCGACCGTGTTCTCTATGTCTACAGACAAGCCACCATGGCTCTTCGCTTCTGGCCCCAAATCTGGTACGACGCTGCCGAGTTCTGCTTCGACAATGATATGGAGACCGAAGCCAATGACTTCCTCACTCAAGGCGCCGCGGCCAACCCAGAGAGCTGTCTACTCGCATTTACTCGTGCCGACCGCATTGAGCAGACTATGCCTGTCGAAGATGGCGAGGAGAGCCTTGTCCGCCGTGGCGATGCTGTCAAGGAGCCCTACGACGACTGCCTGAACGCATTGTATGCTTTGATTGACAAGATCAGAGCGCGTGAGCCCAAGGCCATCGCACAAATTAAGGAGTACTATGAGTCGCTATCTCCGCTGTCTCGCGAACCTACTCCCGAACCTAGAGATGATGAGGACGAAGGTGAGTCGAAGGATAGACCTGCCGCGAACTCCAGAGAAGCCGAGGAGAAGCGACAGATCGAGGAGGTGCAGAAGGACACTGCCGCTCAGATCAGAACTGTCTCCAAGACGCTGTCATTTGTCTGGATCGCTCTCATGCGTGCGATGCGCCGTATACAAGGAAAGGGCAAGCCTGATGCACCTGTAGGAGGTCTTAGAAACGTCTTTGCTCTTGCGAGAAAGAGAGGTCGTATCACCAGCGATGTCTATGTGGCAACTGCCCTTATCGAATACCACTGTTACAAGGATCCCGCAGCAACCAAGATTTTCGAGCGTGGCATGAAGCTGTTTCCCGAGGACGAGCTCTTCGCCATGGAATACCTCAAGCATCTGATTGCTACCAACGACGTCACAAGTAGGTCTTTTGGCCGGTCTGATTATTTGTTTTTGTACTGACAATCCCTCCAGATGCTCGTGCTGTCTTCGAGACCACTGTTTCCAAACTCTCGGCCAAGCCGGAGAATGTCGCCAAAACCAAGCCTCTCTTCCTCTTTATCCATGAGTACGAGTCCAACTATGGCGAACTTGCACAAATCACAAAGCTTGAGAAGCGCATGGCCGACCTCTTCCCCGAAGACCCTTCTCTTGTCCGCTTTGGTCACCGCTTCAGAATCCCTACTTTCGACCCTTGCACAGTCCGCACCATCATCAGCCCTAATGCCCAGACAAGACCCAAAGGCTCAGAATCAGCTATCCCCAGCACTGAGGTTGAGCCGGTGCCCAACCCTGCCGTCCTGTCTGCCGCCACTGGCTACGTGCAGTCACCCAAGCGTCCGCTCGACAACGTAGACTCTGATGTTGAACAACCTGCACGCAAGCTCGCGCGTGGTGAGTCTCCGCTCAAGGGCGCGGCAGGTCGTCGTCAACAACAGAGGCAACGTGCAGAAGGTTACGGCTCACAGGTGGTCGCCCCACCACCCAAGCCTCTTCCCAGAGACATCACTCTCCTTCTCAGCATGATCCCCAATGCATCTACATATCCTGCTCAGGCGAGACTGAACCCTGAGAGCATGGTTGCTCTGATCAGAGGCATTGATCCCAGCAGAGCCATCATGCAGGGTGGTGGCTACAGTGGTGGTTACAACTACGGTCGCTAGAGTTGATCAGTCCTCCCATCTTCCACGAGTTCTTGGATTCTCACTGTACGAATGCAAGAACTTGAACTGCCAAACGGAAGCATATTTGAAACACAAAAGACATATCGTCGACCAACGATAGAATGCGGGGTGCGGGACATTGCATTGCAAGGAGCATCTGGGCGTTAATCTGGTTTTCTACACGGCCATATGGGATCGGAGCAGGAGGAGCACATAGTTGCTTACCTTTGGTTGCTTTTTTCAGACACGTACCGCCGATTGTGATATATAAACGAAGAATAAGAGCAGATTTGACGAACTTGCATACGCTGATCTATGAGAAGTAAAACTCGATCGACCATGCTGTTGTTACACGAGCGAAAAATGATACGAGATGATCGCTTGCTGGCAGCGGCTCTGCAGACACAGCGGTTCGGCAACGCCATGCATCTCTCCACTTTCTCTCTGCCGACCAACGACGAACAGCTCTCTTGCTTCTTTCCATGCATCACGCAGCGAACGGCCGCTCCTCCGTTGCTCAAACCTCTACAAGACTCGTTGCTGAAGCTTTGCTGGGCTGTCAAGGTAAGCTTCCGGAGCTCGAGCGAAAGTGGCTTCGTTGGTTCGTCGTGACTTTCTTTGCCAACAAGCCAAACACAAGAACTGATCACTTTTGCTGCACCTCTTGTTCTTGCTCCTGACACATGCAACGTACGGAGCCGGCGGCTACGTGCTGCCACGAGCTGGAAGCATGACGCTGATGCCAAATGGTAGCTCTGGTCTGACAGGCTTGATGCTTGTTTCGGGTCTGTGTCTCTTTCTGTCAGCTGCAAAGGTCTTGTGCTCGGCAAGTCTTGTGTTGCCTGACTGCTTGAGCGGGTTTGTGACGGCCTAAGGAGATGGGCTCTTTCTCGGATCTTCTGCAGACGGTTCGCGCTGCTCGAAAGATTTGGGCATTATTTTCGTTCGCTTGCTGCCAGGATATTTTCTGTATCAGTATTTGAGATTAAGATGATGAGGCAGGTAGGACTGTGGACTCATCAATGACGCTGTTTCCTGCAGTAAGGGACGCAGAGAAGATGCATGCTGGCTTGCTTGGTGTTGTCGATGCAGGGAAGGCGGTATCCACGGTTTGCACTGACTCCACGTCTTGATGCAACTTCTTCGCATCGTCTGAGTCGGTCTGCAGGGAGCGCAAGACGGTATCTGTTGGTTGCTAGCTTCTCGGCTTCCCACGCAGCAAGCTCGTTTTCCTAGTTGCTTGCGTTTGTGCTGTCCACCGCCATCCACCTTTCTTTTAGTCTTTTCGCTCAACCACAAAAGCCATTGCTTTGCATCAAACTCATCCTTTCTTCACCCTTTCGATCGCTGCTTCGCTTGCGCATCTCAAAGTCAGTCTTTCGCCGGCACCGAGTACGCTTTGCTCCATTGCTTGGTCTGTCTTTGCTTGCACACAAGCTTTCATCCTTCATCCATATAACCATCATCTCCACTACAGATCATCTTCAACCAACAATATCATAGCCACTGGACTCCTGCGTCAAGCATTGTTTCTTTTTCGCTGCTGGTACGTTTTTCCCTGCTTTCTTCTTCTCGCATACGGCTCTCTTCATCTCTCCATCTTGCATCCCAGCCTACCTCTCTCGAAATATCTTCCCTCCATCTCAAGCACTTTCCTCGTCGCCTTCCAATTCATCAATTGCTATCAACTACACCTTCCTCTCACAATCACTTCCTTCCTGCTCCGAACGATCACTGCCACTCCTTGCCACTTCGGAGCGTCTTACTTACCAGCTCCGAAGCTTCAGTCAACCTTCCTTCCTTGTTTCAACCACCAATTGAGCTATCAGTTAGGTATGTGTTTGTTTGCTTCCTTTTAGATCACTACTCCACTCCTTCCTTCTCACCTCACCTCACCTCACCTCACCTTCCCTCTCACCTTTGTAGCAAACAACACCTTCCACTAGCTATATATACCCTCTCCTCTTCCACCACCAACCACTTCCTCTACCATCTACTCCACTTCCTTCTTCCTTCTTCAACATCTTCAACACTCATCTACCTTCTTCATCATTCATCATCAACTTCTCATACCAAAACACCCCTTCAACAATCCACTGACGATCTCCGCGCTTCAGCCAAAGCAAGATCTTATCATCACTCAAGATGCTTTCCTCAACTAAGCGTAACGCCCAGCGTGAGGGTCAGTCCGGTGGTGTATCATCCGCCACTCAGTCTGCTGCTCACCTTTCGCTTTCCCGTTTCGATGGAAACCGTGATCCCGCCCCCACTGGTCCTGCTGCGCAGATGATTCCAGGCATCTCCAACAATGTCAAGAACATCGATCTCGGCGCCACCATGTGGACCGATGCTCGCGGCGCCCGTCATGCATTCCACGGTCGTCAGTCTGCCTCCAAGCTCGGCAGGGAGGTCGAAGTCCGTCTGAACGCCTTCCCTGTCACTGGTCTGCCTACCAAGCCCATCTACCAATACCAGGTTCAGGTCGGCGCTGGCGCTGAGAAGCGTGGCTTGATCAAGGCCGTTTGGAACAGCAATGCCACCAGGGAGAACACTGGTCAGGGCTGGATCTTCGATGGCAATGTTCTCGCCTGGTCTTTCCAGAAGAGGGACGAGATTCGCTACAACGTCGATCTTGACAAGGAGGCTGGTCGCGCGGCTCGCAATGGCCGTAGCGATAGTCATCGTGTCACTATCAAGCCTACTGCCGTTATCAACTTCACGACTCTCAACGCCTATCTGACTGGCACAGCCACCTACGATCCCAGCATCCTCCAGGCCATCACTGTGCTCGACCACATCATGCGTGAGACTCCTTCTAGCCGCCTGATCTCTATCAAGCGCTCCTTCTTCGCTGCGGCTTCTCAACGCAGCGCTCTGGGTGGTCATGTTGAGCACACCACTGGTGTTTACCAGTCACTCCGTATCGCCCATCACCCTGGCGGTCACCGTCTGGTCGTCAACGCCGATGTGGCCAACGGAACTTTCTGGCAGTCTGGCCCTCTCTCTAGAGCTGTTGTGGCTGTTGCGAGACTCAGAGACGAGTCCGAGATTCAGCGACTGCTTGCACCCAACAACCCCAAGTTCTATGATCTTCGTCGTCTGAAGAAGCTTCGTGTCATCGCGGCTCATCGCAAGGGCGCCGAGGATGAATACGTTATTGACTCTATCTTGAGACAAGACTCGTCCCACCAGCTGAGATTCAAGGACGGCAGCACCAAGACTGTCGCTCAGTACTTCCAGTCCGAGCACAACATTCGTCTGAAGTACCCCGGCTGGCCCGTCGTCCAGATGACTAAGAAGGCCGTCCTGCCCTTAGAACTTCTCAAGCTCAAGGACAATCAGCGATACACATTCAAGCTCGATGAGAGCCAGACCTCTCAGATGATCAAGAAGGCCGTCACTCCTCCTAGCCAGCGTTGGGCCGCTATCCAAGCTGGCGTCAACTTGATCAACTGGTCCGCCGACCCTTTCATTCAGAACTATGGAATGTCCATTGACCAGAAGCCCATCTCCGTTAAGGCTCGTCTGTTGACCAACCCGAAGCTGCAATTCGGCGGCGCTGGTGCTTCATCCCAGGCCGATCCTAGAACCAGTGGCCGTTGGGACCTCAAGGGCAAGAAGTTCGCGTCCGTTCCCCCGACCAACTTCTTTACAACCTGGGGAGTCTGCGTTGTTCCTGGCAGAATCCAAGTCGACAAGGCTGCTGTCGAGAGATTTGTCAAGGCCTTCGCTCAGACGTACGGTGTTCATGGCGCATCACTTCCTCCTGCTATGATGAACCCTGCTATTCATTATCCATCAAACCCTGACCCTGCCAGCTTCGCACAGGAGGCATTTACTGCTGCTGGTAACAAGTACAAGCAAAAGCCCCAGATCTTGATGTTCATTCTTATGGACAAGAACAGCGTCGTCTACGGAAAGATCAAGCGCTACTGTGAATGCAAGCTCGGCATCCCTTCTCAATGTGTCCAATACGCCCACGTTCAGAAGGCTCAGGCTCAATACATCTCCAACGTGTTGATGAAGTTCAACGCCAAGTTGGGCGGATACACCAACACTGCCTTTACCGCTCAGACTGTCAAGGGTATTCTCGACAACTCCACCGTCGTCGTTGGCGCCGACGTTTCCCACTCTGCTCCTGGTCTGAAGGGTCCCTCTATGGCTGCTATGACCGCCTCGATGAACGTCCAGGGCACTCGTTACGCTGCCGCTGTCGATACCAACGGTTATCGCGTCGAGATGATCACCGACGAGAACATCGAGAAGCACATCATGTCTCTGGTCAGAAACGGCTGGATGAACAAGGTCAGCCAGAATAAGCCTCCTGCTACTGTGGTCTACTTCCGCGACGGTGTTTCCGAGGGCCAGTTTGCGCAAGTCATTGATCAGGAAGTGGCTGCCATGAAGAGGGCCTTCGCCAAGATCAATGTCACTCCCAAGTTCCTCGTCATCATCGCTTCCAAGCGCCACCATGTGCGCTTCTTCCCACAGAGCGGCGGCGACAAGAACAACAACGCTCTTCCTGGCACCCTTGTCGAGACCGGCGTCACTCAGCCATACGAGAACGATTTTTACTTGTGCGCTCACGCCGCTATCAAGGGCACGGCTCGTCCTGTCCACTACAACATCCTGCTCAACGAACCCTCGTGGCCCAACGAGAAGATCCAAACCTTGATCTACGAGCACTCGTACCAGTACATTCGCGCCACCACTCCCGTCTCTCTCTTCCCGGCCGTTTACTACGCCCACATCGCCTCTCTGCGCGCTGCTCACCACAGCAAGGGCTTCGGTGTGGCCGATGACGCTCAGAGCACTGTGAGCCCCAGCGCCGCTGGCAGTGCTGAGCTGGTCTTCCCTCCTCTTCTGCCCATGGCTAACCCTCCAGTCATGAACCCCGGCATGTGGTACATTTAGATGCGCCAGTCCACGGATTGAATTGGGACATGGTTAGCTGAGCCGGTGAGCTCATTTGGGGGCCATGACATTCTTGTAGAAATAGCTTTGATTAACTCTTCTGAATTTGAAAGCACAATTATGACTTTCATGCAATTGTTCTTCCTTTTGATTGTGACATCGATGACTTGAGAAGGAAATGTTATGAATGCTGACAAGACAGAAAAGAAAATAGAAAAGAAATGGGAACGAGACTGACGCGAGTCGGAAGGAAACCTACGATGAGAACATTACCCAAAGAGAGACAGAAAGTATTACAAGAAATGAGGCGCAAGACTACTGTCAGGCGAAATGCCATCTCTGAGCAGAACCCTTGATGGTTCAAGTATATATCTCACAGCTCTTTTCAATTTTCAAGACAGTCAGAGGACGTATCCTCGTTTTGTATAATTCTTTTTTCATTTGAGAAGGTTGAGGGATATCTTTTTTGAATATACAAAGATCAATGGAGAGCGAAGCAAGGAAAAACAAGGATATGTGTTGCTGGAGCCGGAGGAGCATTTGAAGGAAAAAGAAAAGGCCGCGGAGGAATGCATGCTGGACAGCTTCGGGAACAATGCTAGGAGCGGGGGATCGAAGAAGAAGGCGGGCGTCGAAGAGGAGCGGAAGTCTCGACGAGGGAACAGTCTTGATCGAGTAGCGAGAGAGAAGTTTGAGAAGGAAACGGAGGAATTGGGCGCGTCAAGGAGGGCGGGCGTAGAGTAGAGTGAGGGTTCACTTGCGGACCTTCTCTTCGAGCGACTTGACATAGCTCTCTATGCGTGAGACGGCGGATTGAAGGGCCTGAGGTTTGTAAAGCAGTTAGTCTGGCTGGGTTGCTTCTTGTGGATGCATACAAGCATCTGAGCGGACTCACGTAGATGTCCTCGGTCAACAGCTCGTTCGAGACGCGGTACTCGTCAATGACGTAGTAGTAGAGGGCTCCTCCGCTCAAGACGGCACCAGAGAGGAATCCAAGGATACTGTTTGAGCAGCTTGTCAGTCATGTCACGCGACGGCGGTTGGCTGTACACCCGAAAGCTGAAAGAGGGTGGCAGCAAGATGTCGGTATGTTTCGTACCCTCCACGGAAAGCTCCAACAGGTTTGCGGACGGGCATGGCTCCTGCGGGAACCTCGAGCATGGGTGCTGAATGGGAGAAGCTGCGACGGGTCATGGCGGGAGTGGAGAGACTGGCGGCCAGACGGCGGGCTGGCATCGACATTGCGCGTGAGGCCATTGTGTGTTTGTGAGTTGTGTACGAGCTGCGGGAATGGTATCTGGATGTCCTGAGTGCTTGCGATGGAGGTGTTTCGGTTGTTTTCGGGTGTTCGGACGGGATGTAAAGAGCGTGGGTGGTAGCGGCGCTTGAAAGTGATGACCACTTTGGATCTGCGAAACATGGAGAGAGCTGTCTCCCCACCTTCCCCCAACTCGTCCCGACTACAACCGCTGGAGCCATCAAAATGCACAATTGTCTTCTCGATATAGGCCTGGCCATTGAGATAGCCTTGCATGAGGTATTCTCTGTGGAAGTCACGTTCTTTGCAAAGGTGTTGTGACTGTCTTCAGCTCCACCGTGACAGTCTTTAGCACACCGAGAGGCATCACCGCTTCCATCATGTATATCTTGAATCAGAATATTATTGCAAAACATAAACGACTATATACTCGTAAACTGTGGGACTATTCATGCTGGTACAATGTTGAGCGACACGGGCTTGCACAGCCCATTGTCGTAGGTCGAAGGTCCAAGAACCAGCGATGTTGTCCCCCAAACCGAGCACCAGTACAGCTGCTGGAGATCACCACTCTTGCATGAGAGCACTCCACCCTGATTACGACAAGCGAGCGGTACCGCAGATACGTTATACATGTTCGAAACCGAATTCATGTAGAAAGACGTAGCCCAATCTCCCTCCTCGACATTGGCCAAGAAGTTCGATTGGTACTCCACGAGCAAGTTGGGCTCGGCAAAGAAGAACTGGCTGGCTTGCGCCTTTCCTGATGTGAATTCAAGAAGCTCGTCTCCTCCTGGCAAGACCGCCCACTGTCCGTCAATCGATGTCTTGCTGTTGCTCGAAACTTGCATATAGAAGAGATTGGGTCTTGCGGTTGTAGTGTGGTATGCTGTGGTTGTAGTCGAACTGACAAGAGTCTGAACAGCCGTCACTGTCGATGTAACCGTGGTGAATGTGTCTACAAAGATGCTTCTTGTCAAGGTAGGAGTAGGTACGTGCAAGCAGCTGCAGATGCTTGACTGCTGTGCATTGTTGAGTCCATTGAAAAGTGCTGGCTGGCCCTTGTTGATGGGAACGCTTGACGTCTTGACAGAACTTGTACTCGATGTAGCCTTCTTCGATGTAGAGATGGGCTTCGACGAGGTACTGGCTTTCTTGCTAGTGGTCACAGCCTTCTTGGTGCTGGTCGACTTGTTGTTGGTAGTGCTTGACTTTTTTGTTGTCGATGTCACTTTCTTGGTGCTGGTCGTCTTCTTGGTTGACACTGCGATGTTTCCGCGCTCTTTCAAGTCACGCTTACTCACCCCTGCACTTGACTCTGCTGCATTCGACGAAATGTTGGCAAATCCTGCAGACGGTGCAATGCTTCCGGTGCTTGTCGACGTATGGTTCGAGAAGAAGGTTCCGTTGTTAGGGGCCGTAGTGTTAGTTGAAGGACCCGAGGTTGGAGACATCGAGGTGTATTGACTGCTGCTCGTTGTTGACACAAAACCCACAGCTGAGGATGATGACGAGGAGGTTGGTGAGCTTGAGGCAGTCTCCGATGTAGAGACAGAATTTGAAGCTGTTGCCATGATCGCGTTCATGCTTGAGCTTCCTTCCGATGAACTGCTGGAGCTAGACATGAGCGGGCTGCTGCTTGAAGAGCTCGCGCTTGGCGTGCTGGCCAACGAGGACGAAAGAGAACGAGTGCTGCTTGACGAAGTCGTTGTCGAACTTCCGACGCTGCTGGTGGAAGACGATGTCGAAGATGAGCGGGTGCTGCTTGATGGTTTCGATGGGATCATGCTTGATGATAATAGATTGCTGCTTGTCGACACTGTCGCAACATGACTGGATGATTTGAGGGAGGTCGACAAGATCTGTGAGCTCGAGCTCGAGCTCGATCGCGATGAGGTCGAAGATAGCGAAGCCGTAGAGCCGCTTACCTTCTGACTGCTGCTGGTCTTCACAGAACTGCTGCTAGTCTTCGTAGAACTACTGCTGGTCTTCGTAGAACTGCTGCTGCTTTTCTTGCTAGATGTGCTGGTGCTCTTCTTAACTCTTGTGTCTGATGCGTTGAATGAGCTAGACGTCGTAGCTGTTACATCTTTGGTGACTTTTCTGCGAATTGTTAATCTTTTGCTGCATCTCTCATTCAAAACATCCAAACGTACTTGGTTGAAGTGATTGTTTTGTGCACAGTCGCTGTTACGACATGTTTTGAAGGAATGGCGGGTTTCAAAGTTTTGGTAACAGTCTTTGTAGAAACTTTGAGAAGAGACTGGCAGTAAGGAGTAGCAACAGAAGGACTCAGTTTGGTGACAACAGACTGAATGCTCTTGATTGTACATGTGTTGGCATCGCGCTCTTCGAAGTTCAGAGGTGAGCCGGCAACCGTGCTGACAGCCGCGATGGGCAAAAGAATGTTCGATGCGCGCATCTTTGCTTCCTGCTAATTAGTGCTAACTTCTAGCAAGTGGATTTTGTAAAGAGCGTGGAACGTGGTATTGAATGAAACAAAGAGACTGCAAGACTTGATATACTTGGCCAGAATTCATTACTGTCGCCGGCATATGAGAGACCATTTTCACCGTTGCCGGCAATGCGACGTATCGCACGCCGTCAATAAAGGCAGAGTGTTTCAGGAAGCACATACACTCTCATGGAGCAGATTGGGTGCAAGGCCGTTGGAAGTTGAAATAAAGACCGTTGCGATGTTCAGCCCTGTACACATCTGGCCTGGCTGTTTCCGAATTGGGCCACTTAGGACTATTATTATTATTTGTTCATCGATTATTTGGCCAGAACATTCAGAGTCGAGAACAATTTGCAGTCAATTGCGAAGGCTCTCAGTTTGATTCCTTTCTGTGTGCTAAGAAGATCGCAATCTTGTGATAAATTTTCTCTCACGGCGATGGTCAGCGATATGTTCAGCTATGAAAATGCACAGTACCTTTCTAGAAAGGGTTGGTAGCCAAAGAGAGAACGTTCTCTGAAGGTGTCTCCATGTTTGGATAGTATTGTGCATTGCAATAGCTATACCGTAACAGTCTTTAGGACATGGGAGATCCAGCCACCGTGCATCTCCACATCGCCTTGTCGCAAGTCAGGCAAATCTCGCCTATAAGAATAACAGGAAGAGCTGTTGTTCGATTGGTCAATCCAGTGTTTTCTTTACAAACCCAAGTCTCAGAGCTGATTTGAACGGCCGACTTGGCGAACTCATCAGTTAGACATCCTGGAACAGCTTCACTTCGTGGGGCACGTCCTGCCAGAATTGCTCGCCAGGCATCGAGATGACACACAGATGACTCGACGTGGCTCTTTTGATGCCTGGCTACGGGCCCTTTTGTTACTGGCGAAGCCTTGAATGGAGGAGTTTCAGATCAATGACAATGCAGCCACTGGGATCGAACTTTGAAGCAAGCTTTGCTAGGAGCCAAATCTCGTGGTTCTCCTGTTCTCGGTTTCCACCGAAGTCTGAAGACAAAACAACGACTTGATCCCCCGACGGCGGCCAACACGTCGAACCGCGCGAGATTGCCACGAAGCCCTCAAACTTGGACGTAGCGTTCAGCATTTGCATGCTTGTTTGCCCAAGACTCAAGATAGATCGCACGAGACTTGCCAATCTACTCGGTCGAGACGTTTGCTGTAAGTCGCACCACAAGAATACCACATCTCAGGGATGACACGACTTTGTGCTTCGGTTAAGAGCCAATGTACCACAGTTCGACACCGAGTATTCCAAATTTCTCGCCCTCGTCGCTCAGACGTGCATTGCCGAAGGTAGGACAAGGTGAGCTGATGCCTCTGGCCAAGTTGTTGTCCAGCCATAATCCATAATGGCCATCACCACCACCAACGCTCAAGAAGCTTTGTTGACAGAACATTGTGTAATCATTCTCGCCGGTGTAGGGGAAAGCCTTGAAACGGATCCTGTCGGGGGTCGAAGTGCCGCTTGTTGACGAGGGAGTCAAGGAAGGTTTCTTGGTGGTGGAAGCGATTGTTGTGCTGCGCTGCATGTGTGTGGTATCGGCAGACGGCGGCGGAGGCAATGATGAGAGATCGGGCAGAGAGGGCAAACGGAAAGCGCTCCATAAGAAACATTCGCCAGTGCCGTAGTAATGTGGATGAGGCTGAGGGGGGTCGGACAGGTATGCGCCGAAGACCTAGAGGGAAGTGTCAGTTCTGATCACAGAGGGTTTTGGACAAGTCGAGACTGACTCCTTGACTAGCATCTCTGACTACCAAGACGAAGCCGCCTCTTTTACCCCTGTATTGGTCGCTTAAGCTATACAAGCTGCCCAAAGATGTGCCGTTTTGCTCGAGTGAGTAGACCAGCTTCCATTCGTCAACAAGCTGGACTCGCGGTGGCACGAGCAGGCGAATCTCTTCTGCCAGGGCCTTTTCCAATAGACGACTGGCAAGTGGAGTGCCGTCCTTGTAGCCGACAAGAGTCAAAGGAGTCAAGGGCGGGGGTTGGAAGGGCGAGAGACGGCGTTTGGGAGCGTCGAAGAAGGCGGCAGAGGGGCCCATGGCGCCGTTGTAGTTTGCTGACAAGGCTCTAGCGAGGGGTGTGGGAGCTTCGTCTGCGCTGAGGCGGCGGAGGAGGCCGCTGAAGGTGTAGGAGACGGGGTAAGTTATGTGTTGGAAGAAGGTGGCTTCGTTCTTGTCGCTGCCGCTGTCTTTACGAAAGGGAGCGTCTTTATTGCCAGGTGATGGGCTGGTGTCGCGGGTATCAGTGACCGAGGAGGAAGAGTCGCGTAGAGGAGGAGAGGGAGAGCGAGAACGAGTAGGTGAAGCGGGATTAGACGAATGCTGCATGGCAGTGGAGAAGACGAAATTCTTGCCTAACTAGTCAGTTTCGTAATGTGGCAGTTGGCGAACACTGCTTTTTGTTAATTTCGTTCCCAATGTCAAGGGAAGCCGGTGACGTGACTGTCTCGACAACTGTGACAAGACGCTCCTTTCCCCATTTGCGCCCTCGGTGCATCTTTGCGTTGCACCACCGACAGTTTCAACATTTTGTTCAAATATTTGAAATTCGTCTCGGAATATCAATTAAAAGCCTACTCAACCAAACACGCTACCTCTTGCCAACACAATTGCCAGGAGCATGGGAGATGGTTGTTTGAAATAGCTCGGGAATAAACGAAACGCGTACCTGAAGCAGACCCTCAAGCCACGTCTCCCCCACGCCAAGCGCGAGCTATACAGCAAGCAACCGACAAGAATAATAACACCATCCATCATCGTGTCGACTTCCATGGTCTTGGTTGGAGATGCCTTTTGAACCCGGTGATGGTCGGCGCTCCGTATCGCCCCTGAGTACGGGACGCTCCTCGCCCGCTCTCCGTGCTCCTCGCCGGGTCGAGGACGGTATGTGCGTTTGCGTGCCTCCTGTCCCCGATCCATTGTCACTGACTGCGTCTCCGACCAGCTGTCGCTCAAAAAGACAAAACCACTCGTCGCTATGCCACTGCCATAGACCGCGCCCTGTCGTCTTTCGACAGTGCCCAGCAAGAATGGGCTGACTACATTGCCTTTCTAGCCCGCCTGCTCAAGGCCCTACACCCTCCTCCTCCCGCTCTTGAATACCTTCCTCACGCTCAGTCCGTCGCTTTGCGTCTGGCGCAATGCCTCAATCCTGCTCTACCTTCTGGTGTCCACCAAAAAGCTCTCGATGTCTATGCTACCATCTTCTCCTTCCTCCCACCTCCGTCGCTCGGCCAAACTTTACACGTATATCTGCCTGGCTTGGTTCCTGTCTTGTCCTTCGCATCTCTATCCGTACGGCCCATCTTCTACTCGGTCATCGAGCATCACATCTTGAAGCTAGACTCTGAACACATTCGTCCTGCCACAAAGTCTCTAATTTTGTCATTGCTGCCCGGCATTGAGGATGAAACAAGCGAGGACTTTGACAGAGCTTTCCGGATTCTGGACGTGCTGCGGAAAACCTCTTCTCGTGACATCGACGACAGCCCAGATGCTGAAGGAAGAGATGGCTACTTCTGGCAGTGTTTCTTCCTCGCTGTGATCACGAATCCTTCTCGTAGGCAAGGTGCTCTGGCTTTTCTGACTCGTAAGCTTCCCAATTTCACCTCATCCGAAACATCTCCGGACTCGAGCCAGGTCGAAGACCGCACACTTCCTCTGGCTGCCCAAGCTGCTATCAACCCTGAACCTGGCCTCCTCGTACGTTGTTTTGCTGCCGGTCTTCAGGACTCGCAGATTCTGGTGCAGCGTGGTTTCCTTGATCTCCTAGTTACACACTTGCCTCTACATTCGCCGGTCTTCCGCAATCATGTCCGATCCAAAGACATGGTATTGATCACTACTGCTGCCGCAAGTTGTGTTCTGAGAAGAGACATGAGTCTGAACCGTAGGTTATGGTCATGGTTCCTCGGTCCTGATCCGACAGCGTCAGAAGCTGAAGATGGTGCGCCCCTCTCGCCCACAGATTCACGTGGTAATATCTCCCAAAAGCAAGCTCTGTATTTCCAGAAGCATGGTGCGGCAGCGCTTGAGAAAAGTATCATCAATATGCTTGGCCAGCAAAGTACAAACCCAACCGTCCGTGCAAAGCCCTTCCGCATATGTCTATCCTTGATGGATCGTTGGGAAGTTGGCGGCTTGATTGTTCCAAAGATTTTACTCCCTGCTCTCAAAAACGCGCATGAATACAGCCAGGCCAGTTCGCCAGCGCAACTTGAAGAAGTTATTCGCAGTGCAAGCCTGTTTTTCGACGGCGTTGAGAGCAGCTTGATATGGTCGCGCCTTATAAGTGTGCTTCTGTCTTCCTTTGACTTGCGACAATCTGCTGAAAAGGACTCATTGCATGGTCTCGAATTCCTCCATTTCGTCATTGATCGATTCGATGTGCGTGACGAAGAAATGCTTCTGAGGCACATTCCCAACACTCTTCTGATTCTTCTTGCCCGTCTTGCTTCTATATTGAACGAGAAACAGGATGACTCAGAACGTTTCATGGCCCTCGTGTTGACTTTCGCGCAAAGACTGTTGCGTCTTCTACCTCCGCGTGCCTTTGAGCGAGACGAGAAAGATGGTTCTCACCAGTCTGCTTGGCAAGCCGGGAACTGCTCCTCAGTAGCCAAATCACTAACGCAACAGTACACTAGAGATGATCTTGAGGACAATGTCACAGACATCGACAGGCTTGATCGACGAAGAACTGCTGAATACATGCTTCAAAGTATCGTCGAAGTTCTGAGATTAGCCTTGACATCAGACGCCTTCACAAACCAGCTGGGTCTGATCACAGATTGTTTTGTTAGCATTGTTACAAAGACACCCAATTCCCAAGCATTTCGCAATGCAGACATCTACGACACATTCAAACAGGCACTTGGCAAAGAGAGTCTGCTACAAGATTCCTCGATCGACCAATCATCGTTCTTGGTCATTAGTTCGATCATGTCAGTTATAGTCGCCAGTGTTGCTGGGAGCCAGACACCGTACTTTAGTCATGAACAGGTCATGGATCTCCAGACTAATGTTCTCAACGGTATCTGGCATCATCTATCACCGTTCAGGCCAAAGTATCATGTTGAGGCAGTAAGGCTGATATGGCAGCTGGAGAGCTTGACTAGAGCTGAGCATCAGGTTGAAGCACGATTGGCCTTACTCGTTGGTGATCAATCTGAGGTGGATGGTCCGGAGATAGCCTCTCGATTTACGGTTCTTTGGGAGCATACCATGCAGAGTCTCAGCCCAAGATCAGAAGGCTCTGGAAGGCCTTTGTCTCGCAGGCCTAGTGTCATGCCTGTTTCGGGCGAGTTCGGCAGTGATGTCGACGCGGAGAGAGTTCTGACAAGACCATTGCTGTTGCTCTTGGATTCGCTGAACGCGGAGGGTACGGGTGCAGCTGATGTTGTCCGTTCATGGCTTCAAAGCCTGTCTAGTCTCGACAGAGTTTTCTACATCATATGTTCCAAGCTCCAAAATGACATGGACGCTTTTGCTCGCGAAGCAGGAAAGAAGGAAGCTCGGCATCGAACACGAAGAAACGCAGAGCAAAGTCTGAATGGTGTCTACTTCTGTCTTCAACACCTGCGGAATCTCCTACGCAATCCCAATGAGCACATGTGGCTTACTCTTTCGAACCTTCAATTCAACTTTTCGAGTAAGTCTAGGCTTGGAACCTCAAAAACTGATGCCGTTGAGTTCCTGTCGAGAATGTGCCTGAAGACGCTTGCTTTGCAAGGACACATAATCCCCCAGTCTCTACAGCATGCATCTTTGACCATACTCCAAACACTACTCGAGTGTCCTGATTCATCTGTCTTGAAGCAGTTGGAGATCGACGATGCACTCATCAGCACGCTGAGCAAGGCCTTGGAGGGTCCAATCGGAGCGCTCCAGACTGTCTACCTCGAAACGATATCGAAAGCTCTGAGACTACGAGCGACGTCAGGCCAAAGCACGTTTGTACCGCCTCGCAGCTCACTTGGTTTTCACAGACCCTCGCTCACTATCGAAGTCCCAGAGAAGATGCCACAACCGGTGATCTCTACACCACCCCCGGAGCTCTTGGATTGTCTGCGTACCGGTCTGTCATCACCCTCCAGCCGTCTGTTCCTCGAACATTGGGTCGAGTTCCTTGACCAAGTCTTGCCACTCTATGCAGATGCTGTCTTTGCAAATTTGTTACCACTTGTTGAGTGTATATGTAAGCAGGTCTCGGCTGCTTTCCGATATGTGAAGCATATCTCACACTCGACGCAAGACAAAATTGAGTCGGTGCCTATTTCAACGCTATCAGCACTGCTACATGGGCTCGAGCTCGTGCTCGCTCACGTTCATCGCCAGTTTCAGAGTGAAGAAATCGTTAGTCCTGTGCCGAAGTCTCCAGAGCCATCGCAAGGCTTCTTCGGTAACATCTCTGGCGTTTTTGCGCAGGACGGTCAGTACGCACCTCCAAGCAAGACTAGCCGCATAAACAGCAGACTCACCATGATATTGTCGTTCCAAGACGCTATCCGAATTTGCTTTTCGATTTGGGCATGGGCGAGCAATGAAAGTGGCCGGTCGGACGCTACCTGTGCAGCAACTACCTCACTGAATGCCCTCAAGCTGAGAAACCGCACGAGGAAGATTCTTGAAAATCTTTTTGCTGCTGAAGAGTTGGAGTGCCTCGAAACACTAGCTTTGATATGGTCCCGACCAACCCCTTCTAATGAAGCCGAATCTGCGGCTGTTTTCGATTTACTCCTGGTCTTGGATGGATCTCGACCCAAGAATACAGTGCCAGTTATCATCAATGCCCTCTACAGTCGGACAAACATCGATGCCTTGGATATTGGGCGTAGGTCGAGCTTGACGTCTGATTTGTCCACGGCTGAAGTGGCATCCTTCTTGCTTAGCTATTCACGGGCAATCGAAGACGATGCGACCGATGAAATATGGAGCGAGTGCATGATCTTCCTGAGAGACGTACTCTCGAACCCACTGCCTCATAGACAGATATTGCCATCTCTCCTGGAGTTCACGGTCTTGCTCGCTGAGAAGATTGACAACACCAACTTTGGTGAACTGCGTAAGATGCGCCGCGAGTTAGGTGACATCTTCCTCCGACTGCTGACCGCAACGTTCACTGCACGACCACTAGGCAACATTCTGGAGGCATCATCGTCTGGATCGCAACTTCCCAGTGGAGCTAGCGATCTGATTCATAGCCTTCTCTATGTCACACCAAAACTCTCAATAGTTTTGCAAAGCAACGACAGGGTTCAAACTGCTGTAAACACCATATCGAGCAATGTCATGACGCCAGCCTTCCATGCAAAGGCGTTCCCTGAGAACGTCAACAAGTCCTTGTTGACGCTTTTCGAACATGTCGCTCAGCAAGGGCCGACTTCCAAACAATGGAAGAAGGATATTGCAGATGCCTTCAACAATCCTCGACTGTTGTCATGTTCTGCAGACTTGATGCATGATGGATGGTATCCTGTGCTGCGCAAGTGGGCGCTCGGTGACAAGGATCGTCTCCCTGAGCTTCTGTCCAAGATCACCGCTCCTTCGACAGCTGGCATTATGTTCGGCGTCGGTGCTAATGCAGCACGCCTCGAAGCCGATCGAAGGACGCAGCTTACCCTGCGCAAGATGATGCTTCTCATGCTCGCGTGCGACCAAGACATTCTGGTGGGTAATCTGACGCCAATTTTGGACAAACTCGTCGACCTGTGCACGGCCAATGCTTCTTCCTCGCCATCATCCACCACAAGAGCAGAAGTTTTCATGGTCTTCCGAGCAATGATACTCTCCTTTTCGCCAGTACATCTGTCTGCTGTTTGGCCCATTCTCAACGCAAATTTGCAAAAGGCCATCACTACATGTCTACCCGGTGATCACGAACAAGACACGTACAGCAACCTCTCGCTGTTGCAAGCTTGCAAGCTCCTCGATCTGCTCACTACACTATCACCTGACGAGTTCCAGCTGCACGAGTGGCTCTACATCACCGACACTATCGATGCTGTATACCGACCTGTCGACCTCAACCCTGTTGCCTTGACCGATGAGGCGGCCGAAGCCCTAGGTATGGAGGGCTCTGAGCATCCGGCCTTCACGCCGGCTACCACGATCGGCAATTCGTCCAGCGAAGCGGGTGTCAGAAGACCGTTCTTGGGCAGGTCCGTCGTGGACGGTGCAGATACAAAGGCGATGGCTAGAGACGACTTCTTGCGCAGCGTATTGCAGCCTTTCTTCAGTCAGTTGAGCATGTATTCGTACGAAGCTACGTATAGTATGAGTGTGCCAGATGTGGAGTTGTGTAGGCGAGGTTTGCTGGAAGATATTTTGGATGAGAGCACTATGGCGTGAAAATAGGGTAATGGCAGGTACAGATACATTAAATGAGAACTTTCTTACTCTTTCCACTCTTGTTATTCATGTGTGTACGATTGACGCGAAGTTATACTCTCTATTGACGCTATCATGATACGTGTCGTCCCGAGAAATAGCACATGAGATGCAAGGAATGTGAGTCGGCGTTCGAGTGAGAATCAATCCAAGTACAAATTTACCATTCACTCCACCACCTGACCGCCAAACTCCCCAGTGTCTGTCACAGTGGTGTCCCGAACCCATAATCATCTTCTCGGGCCCATTTCATCATAAAGAAAGACCGTGTGGCTGCTCAGATAATGGATTTACTACAGAGCAGGGTCATACAATCAGCAACCAAGGCGCCTCACAAAACCGGCGGGATATCAGCAACTCCGAGTGCAAGTCGAGCAAAGTCCGGGTTAGAAACGCAACAACTCCGTCGAAAACAGGAGTTTTTTGAGGCGGCCTATCAGGGGCGACACACGACTGTTTCGATCGATGTTGTGCAGGCTAGCAGAGTTCAGGACGTCAAGGGCAAACCTGTTTATTTGACTACTGCAAGATGCTAAGGTATGATGGACCAACAGAACAAATGGTTACTTTGGTGGGATACGAGGGGAGCTCCAACTTTGCTCGATGAATCACCTCCGTGATATTATCTTGATGATCTCAAGTGGTCTAGATATCACGGTGATAGTGTGCATATAGTCAACGTCAGAACGCGTAAGTTGCCTTTGGTTGAGACCATCGTATGTGTAGATACGATCGGGTTTAAATGTCCAGACTCGAGGTCTCTAAGAACGCGCGGCACAATCTTGCCAGTAAGCGAGTCCTGTGAACTATCAGGGGGTTCACAAGTATGCATTCTTTTTTTGCGGGCTGGATCCTTGAGCATCCTAACGTCGATGGTCGTGGTTACTGCTCGGGATTCGGCAATACCGTGTGTTCAGGGCTGGCTTCAGGAACCGAAAGCAGTATATTGAGCGAACCTCGGCTATGATAGGCAAATAGATGCAACAGTCAGGTCATGAAATGGTTCTCTGCACTTGAGGACTTCCAGTATTGACGTTCATTGGAATTCGTTAAGCTTCGCCAGCCTCTGGAAGCAAGGGGGTTGAGGCATGTGCGAGTAATTAGTTACGGTCGGCGTTGGAACCAATGAGAAGCTGGAATGTAGCGAACAGTCGAGCATATTCGTAGCGTTTGTTGCTACCTTATCGGAGCCGAATACCGAGCGCCATCAGTCACCACCGCTCAGTGATCTGAACCATGGAAAATCGGCATTGAAAAAAAAGGTAGACACGAGGAAATTAGCTCGCGCGACTGCGCCCTGGTGATCAGATGGTGGCAGCTGAGATGAACAGAATCCTCCTCGGAGACGAATGCGACCGAGCGGAGTAAATCAGGGTCCGGTATGGCAGCCTGCTCCAGTGCTCCTTGAACCTTGGCCAAAGGAATTGTTTATTAGACGATCGTTGTCAAAAATCAATTAGAAAAACGGGTGCGGTGCGGTGCGTTCTTCGTAGACCCTTCCAAGGCCCCTGGCTGTGTGATCTGTTGATTCTCGAACACCGGGACGACGGTTTTGCGGGTGCGGATGTTCGTCATTTTCAAAGCAACATTCACGGAAGCCGATAGGCCGGCGCCCGGACAGTATCTCGTATCAAGAGCGAGATGGCCCTCCTGCAGAAACGCGGTGGCTTGCGTTTTTGACAAGCACGCTATGGAAGGTTCCTTGGGGACTGATCGACGAAATGGAAGCTGCAACCGGACGTGGTTCAGACATCTCGACCAGCATACGTGGATATGAGCCCGGCGGATATGAACCCGGCGAATTTTCGCCAGTATCAAAGCATGCTTGGATTCTCGACTGTAAGCTGATATGCAACGAAGGCTCGAATGCGACACGCGACAACACAGAATCGAATCAGATGACTGCAACACCGCAGGTACGAACAAGGATTGACAGGACTACTCGTGCTTGGCAATGCCATGGAAGTAGAAACAGTGCCCCACGGCTGACAAGCCAAACCATCTCCGAGCTCTGGAGGATGCTGATGAGCCACGAATATGACAAGAGACAGTTTAGTACCTGGATGTATATGAAACCTTGTTGCCTGCTGTCTTGCGAGAGGCCTGGTTGCGGCCGTTCAGTACATTGTGCAGCGGCATTCACCGGTTTCGCTACACAGGAACGCATCGAGAGACAACAAGAAGGATTTCAACAATATTTGAGTATCGCGAACGATTGCCTCGGAAGGCCGAATGCCCTGAGATCGAAGGTGCTGCTGCACCTTTATTTCAATGGTGACAAGCTTTGGCCATACCGTTAGCACACCGTTGCATGACTCGGCGGGTACTGCCTGCGCTTTTTCAATGCTCCCGGTCCCGATCCATCGGTCGGATTTTGTCGTCGAGCTTGTTCCATCATGATCTCGAGTGTGACCAAGCAATCGGCGTCAATCTAAATCATGCCTCCGCGGACTGAAACAGTTTGACAATTAGTCAGGCCATACAATTTCAACAGGCGTTTACCATGTGGCCTCCAATGGGATAGCGTCATCATGTATTCCTGCCAACGCTTGACCCATCCCTCACATACATATATTTGATGCGTTCCCACGTCACACAGAAAGGACCTGAGTTTTATGTCAAGCTCCAACCATATCTGACCGACTGTAAATATATCTAAGAGCCGCTCCTTGGCTTGATCCGTGTCTTACTTCGACCTAACCATCACCATCCTCTCTCCACCAACACATTAACTCAGTTCTCTTCTTCTCTACACCATGCCACCATCAGCCGTCCGTAGGACATCCTCCTCGGATTCAAACGACAGCATCAGGAAACGCGTTGGCAAGGCCTGTGACAGATGTCGTCTTAAGAAGTCAAAGTGTGACGGCAGCCACCCCTGCACCAGATGCAAAGCTGATAACGCTATCTGCGTCTTCGGCGAGAGAAAGAAGTCCCACGACAAGATCTACCCCAAAGGGTTTGTGTCTCGTCTCCTACCATCTCTTACTGAAGCTAACTCGCATGAAGTTACGTAGAGATGCTCGAGCAACAACAAGCTCAACTGGTCGCTGGTCTCCAAGAAACATACCGTCGCCTCGTCGATGTTAATGTCTGGCCTGGAAAACCTCTATCTGAAGCTAGCGGACATCCTCTTACTCACGATATTCTTGCAAGACTGGATCTTCTGGAACCCAAAAACGATGGCAGTGGAGAGCACGAACACTTTGAGGAGGACTGCCAGAAGCTTCAACAAAGACTGATCTCAGAGGGTGCTTCTTTCATCGGCAACAGAAGAAACTCCAGTGGCTATGAATCAGACCACAGTCTCCCTCGCAAGCACGCTCGCACATCCTCTCATTCAAGCATCCACAGCACACCGATACCCGCAAATGCTGCGCCAGTCTTTGATGAGAAGTTCTCATTTCACCAGAGTGCTTCGCCATCACCCGTTTCCCACAGCCCTGTGTCTAAGCTGTCACAACTAAGATCGCCGATCAAGCCCTCACCACTGCATAATGAAGCCATCAACAACGATGAATTCCTATTACCATCCTGGCAAGAACAGTTCTCGCTTCGCGGATTGTCAGCTGCCGACCTTATGCGATCACAAGCCGCAGTGCAGGTGCCAACTTTGCAAGACAACTTCCAAGCGACAATGGCATATGGCAATGCATTCGAACCTCAACTCGAATACGACAATATGATGCCTTTCGGCAATCCAAGCTATGCCACACCCGCACAAGGGTTTGGAGCTTTCAACACCCAAGATTGGATGAACGAGCCAATGGAAGTCGACTTCAGCAAATTCGTCCAAGTATCAACGTGAACTGGACGTCAGCAATGTATCTTTATTATCTTAATTACCCGCCCTTTCTGGATTAGTCACTACGTGCGGCTCAACCACAAAGGGACTTACGGCTGAGATGTCTACTATGGTGACATCTCACAGGTTACGATCAACACGTTTTTCAACATACATATGCGAGCTTTCACGGGCGTTGGTATCTTTATTCGCTAGCAAATGGACAGGGATGGGATGTTGGGCCGCGGCGTCGGCGCACATGAGGCTTTGATCCTCGGCACAAAATTTATCGGCGAGATGGTTGTATGATAGATGTGTAGACGATCGTTCAGATCCATATGTCACAGAATTCGATGTCATATTCACTCTGCCGGGTACTTCTGTATGCAAAACGAGTTCATTGACACGCAACGATGACCGCGTGTAGTTCAGCGGACCTATCTCCATCCCCATGCAATTATTTACAGTAGCACAATCCGACGGAGTGGCACGCCGAACCCACAGCATATGCGAGGATTCGCAGTATTGCACTGTGTAATGTGGTGGTCGTTGAGAAATGCTGTTGTTCACAAAGTGCAGATAGCCACATCGAGAGGGCAATCGCAATCGCAATCGAAACAATGAGCTGGCTGCGGCAGTAGCTGTCATCGACGAAAAGTCCCTCGGAGCCAGCGAAACATGGTCTTCGACAAGGGGCGGATTTTAGCATATTGCAAAATCCGACCATGCAGATCGATGATCCATCCTTGATTCATTTTTCCTTATCGCTTTAACGGTACTTTCCCTCCAATTACTGATCATGGGAACATCACTCATCGCCTTGACTGTGAACCGCTTTCGAGTCTCTAAGCATGATTGAAAGTTGAGTTCAGCGTCTCATCAGCTACCAAGAATTGCCTCGTATGCGTGTAGTTGTGATGCGGGCTCGTTGCCGAGTTCTGCCAATGTTCAAACAAACAAAAGTCGCCCCGTATCGCGAATGCGCCACCTTGCTGGTGAGCCACATTTCCTGATTTAAGTCCTGCAGACCAACCCCCTTGGCAGCAGTTGCGTTACTCAACAGCGTCGTCAAAGACAACCCCTCGTCCTCCAAGTCCTGTCGTTCAAACTTACAGGTACACATGGCAAATAATATCAAAGCAAGTTTTTGCATGGCATGGACGTGACGTGGAAAATTAGGCTAAACAGTGGCTCGAGTACCCCTCCACCAGCCCCCCCACCAGAGCTCACCCCGCCTAATAGCTGTCGGGCTGTGTGATGAGGCAAGAAATCTGTTTAACCGTGATTGCAAGATATTGTCCACACGTGTCGCTTTGTGTCTTTTCCTCTCTCTCACTTTCTCCTCACCTTCCCATCAACAAAGCAAAATGTCAGCCGAAGACGCATTCACGTTCTTGCCGCAGGGCGCTATCATTCAAGAGTTTCGCGTTGCGGGGCACAACATTGTCCAAGGTTTCCCTACTGCGGAGCCTTACAAGACCAAGAATTCGGCCTACTTTGGTGAGACCATCGGACGTGTCGCAAACCGTATCAAGAATGCCGAAATTCAAAACCTGAACGGAAAATCCTACAAGCTCACAGCAAACAACGGACCCAACGCCCTTCACGGAGGCCCCGCTGGCTGGGGCAAGAGAATCTTCGATGGACCTACCCCTGTCAACAGGAATGGAACAGAAGCCGTTCAATTCAAGTATCTGAGCAAGGACGGCGAGGAGGGTTATCCTGGAACAGTGGAGCTTCGCGTCTGGTATATCGCAAGCAAAAAGAACGATGGCGGTGTCGACAAGACGCAACTCGAGATCGAGTACGAGGTTGAGCTCGTCGGCGATGAAGTCGAAGAGACGTTAGTTTCGGTTACCAACCACAGGCAAGTCACCAACGCATCGTGCGTGATATGCAGTAGCTCATGCAGAACAACAGCTACTTCAACATTTCCGGAAAGGACACGATCGAGGGCACTGAAGCTACTCTGATGACCGATCAGTTCATGGTCGTGGATGATACAGACATCCCAACTGGCGAGATTAAAGCTTTCCCTGGTGTTGAAGCCGAGAAGTCCTTCACACTAGGCGCCGTCGACCCTGATATCGACCACTGTTTCGTCATCAACACTGATGCTTCAAGCATACCCCTTGACACAAGATCGGAGCCTCTACGCAAGCTATGTTCATTCTTCCACCCCACCACAAAGCTTCATTTTGAGGCACTTAGCACCGAACCTGCCTTCCAATTCTACACTGGCAAGTACATTGACATCCCGGCTGTAGACGGCGCACCTGCACGCGGTGCTCGTGCCGGTTTCTGCGTTGAGCCCAGCCGTTACATTGATGCTGGAAACAACGATAAGTGGAAGAAGATGGTTCTTTTGAAGAAGGGTCAAACTTATGGAAGCAAGATCATCTACCGTGGATGGAAGGAGTGATCGCCGTCATCAGCTGCGGTTTGACACCATGTGCGACCCTTAAGGGATCTCGGTACAGGGCGGCTGTCATGTACATCATAGTTCTACATCATGAAATGTCCACGAATCTATCTTCGATACTATGCTTCAAAACCTCCGGAACATGCTTTGACGTGAATCTTCGAAGAGGTGAAGATAAGCTGGAAGTCGCAAACGTTTGTCATTCCAGCAAGCAATTTCTTGATTGGGACTGTTAACCACGATCGAGGCATCTACTCTTGACCTCGTCGGCTGCGCTTGCACCGAAATGCACCTCTTGCCTGTTCCTGGCAGAATGCGTATGATATGGTCTCCGCTATCCGATCCCAAAGAAGTGGTCTCAGCCTCGGCCGGTAGCGATTCCCGATCCAACGATGGTGAGGGCTGTTATTGACAATTCTTCGATACCGTGTATTGGCTCGACTTCCATCGGAAGTCGGTGGTGATTGACTCTCAAGGGACGGTAACGGGGTCATATCGGGATGTGAGTCGACAGACACCTTTCCGACATGTGTGCAGAGATCAAAACAAGGAGACAAAGGCCAACTCATGTGTGGTGCATTGGTCTCCTGGCTGAACAAAACTCTAATTATTCTAATAGTCGACGCCACTAACACCGCTCTTTTAAGCATACCGTTAGCTGCTCCCAACGGCCCTTCAGCGAGAGAACGCAGGTTTGAGTTCAGGTTCCTAGAGTTGAAAATGATGATCTTTTTCTTCTGGTGACGTTGGCATAGGTACGAGCAAGCGGGTAGAGGTTCTAATTGTGTGCCGAACAGTCTCTAGAGTTTGCGATAATCTGGCTCGAGAATACTGTACAGGGTCGTGGACAAGTTTTGACCGATCCGAGGAATATTCGTCCATCATGTCGCGTAGCAAAATGCTAGTTGTGATACATGTGCAACATGTCTACCAGTAGCGCCTCGGCTGTGACTTGTTCCGCGTTCGAAGTCATGTCGATGTTTCTGTACCTCGTCAACTTACCCATGATACCTGGTCCTCACCAGAAAATCAAGGCTCTGCGTGCGCGGACTGTTGACTACAATGGTCTACGACTGCAGATCGCAAGCTCTAGAATTCATACTTTTTCACACTGTTGAATGTCACTGAGACATCTCTACTCTTCTGAATGTACAGATCAGACAAACCACACCCGACATCCGCCGGTTGAAAGCACCACGAATCTGTTGCAACAGAGAATCATCCCCTAGTCACATTGAGCAAGTAGAAAGGAGTTCTCTCAAGTCAAACGCGTACAAATGAAGTAGGGAGGCAGTGACATCATGATCCCTTAGGATCGTCCGCGGGCACTAACGAGAGGGAGATCGACATGATCATCTCTCGGCACTCGCCTCGGCTTGACCGCTTGGGTATCAATTCACATGGCAGCAGACTCCACCTGTTTGTCCATCGTCTTTTGGGTCACTGCATGGCAGCTGGCCGCGTGTCTCCCCTCACGCATTCCCAAGCTCCAACGCGACCATCCCCTGATGAACCTTCTCGCAATGTCATTGTTGTCTGTGTGCCTGTGGGGTTCATCAAATTTTTGAGACACAAGCATCCCGTCACAATCAAGGCATATTAGGAAGTTTGTGATGCTCCGATCTCACCAGCAAAACAGCAATGCACGACTGATCAGGGGAGATGCAGCAGGGCAGGACGCGCCACAGCGGCCACACCGAACCTTCTGTACCTTCTTTTTGCCAAACCCAGCCTCCCGCCGAAGGAGAGCCTTTTGCACTATTGCAGAAACAGGCAATCGGGTCTCCAGAATGCAAGGAAAAATGCTTCGACACAACAACAACCCTGGTTCAAGATCAGACGGATGCCTCCGAGGTTCGGGCTTTCCAGTTTTCCCCTTGCAACGGCGGTCAGCTACTGCTCTCAATTATTTTTGTCCAATGCACACACAACAAATCAAATAACGTGGAACACACAAGTCTCACAAGTTGCAACGGAGAAAACTCCTTTGGGCTCTTCGATCCGTGTCATTGTGTCTAGCGAATTTTAAACAAGGAACTCAGTAGGCACATGCAACTCTATTACCAACGTCATGCCTCCCCCTCATGTGGATGCGTGGTTCCTCCACCACCTCTTCTCGGATTGGCGTTCAGCTGTATACTTCCAATCAAGTTCTGGTCAAGCGCATCCTTGGTTATTTCCTCCAGTCAGCGACTCGCGCAAGATGAAGGAAACAAGATAGGTAACACCCCATCTACATTAATCTTTGCAGATCTTCGTGTTCCCTCCCCTCAATGATCCTGCACGTGGGCATTCGTAATGCTTGCTCCACTCTCAACAGCAGCCAAATGCCTTGACGTACCTCTAAATGCCTTGATATACCGCCATACCACGAAACCAACAAGCATACGTACGTACGTACCTATCTCAATAGGTAGCTTGCAAGGTCGGGATCTCGAGATGATGAAATCCCCTCACACCAAGTAAAACATACCTTACTCTCCTCAATCTCCGCGCTGAAGCTCCGCGGCTCCGCACCAGTGTCTTCTCCAGTAGTGTTGGAGAACCCATGGGAACAATGATGAACACTGTCAAAAACAACCCGAAACCTTCTAGCACTTCCTCGCACCGCTCGGAAAATATCCCTCGGACCGTGGACGGCCACATCAGTAATCACTTGATCCTCCATTCCCGAGATGATCTCTGTCCCTATGTTTCTAGCCTTCTTCCGAATGAGAAAAATGGCAATTAGAGCCTCTGTCAGACCCATGCGTTTCCAGGGAGATTTTTGACTCTTACCTGACATGCACATGTTAATAGCAACTATGACGTTCTTCACTAAAGTCAAACCTGAGGAAACCTTATCGTTCCCAGAGCATCACCACGATCCAACACGTTCGGCAGATACTATCTGAACTTTGCCGAACCAGTTCCACGTCAGTCCATCCTTGATCAATCATACACATTGTTTTTGAGATGTTCATTTTTATTCAAAGCTGCTGTCTACAGATACTGTATCGTCATTCCATTGAGTGCTCTTCTGCTCGTTTGTGGTCTCTCGATGTGCTCTTCATCTCGTCCCCCGTCCTCTAAGCTGCCGTGTATAGTCATGTATCCTCAAAAATGAAAATCTATATACCTTAACCTTCTGCCCAACCATGGTCAGAAAAAGCATGCATAACATCAATCGCGAGAGTAGAGGCTGTCTGCAAGCCAATTGTCAAACTCAACATCTCTTTCTCTGTGCTGTCTCTTGGCCGCCTGGCGGCTGCGATGACTGAGAGAACGAATTATCTCGCCGCCTTTAATCCACATGTGTCTCAAGCGTTCGGCGACACGCTTCACACGGAACTCAACTCGGCCCATACCGACCATACCATCGTAGTTCTGAGGCGTGACAGGTTCGGTGAAGCGGTCGTCAAATAGTGAGCCGGTAGTGCGAACATTTGAAGGTCGGCCATATTGATCTAGAGACCGGCCTCTGTGAGCGTCCAACGACTGTGAATAGGT
Source organism: Aureobasidium sp. EXF-3400 (assembly GCA_024195585.1). NCBI lineage: Eukaryota > Fungi > Ascomycota > Dothideomycetes > Dothideales > Saccotheciaceae > Aureobasidium > Aureobasidium sp. EXF-3400. Next base: position 125,423 of record SWBL01000047.1, read on the forward strand.
CACAGGAACATGTCCATTTGGAATCTTCGATGACTTGTCTCGGAAAGATGTGATTTGTTTGCGGAATGAACCACGATGCTCATCACCATGTTCTTCTTCTGTCGAATCCGAGAAGAAAGATCGCACGTCTTCTATGTTCATTATGTGTGGTGATTGCAGGCTTGTGGACGGATATCTGTCTCCGGGACTTGCTCTTCCAGCGAGGGCGCCTTCTTGAACGGTGGTACTAGACTGCACGCGCGTACTCAATCCAATCCGGCGAGACAAAGATCCGATCAGTGATTTCTTGGAAGATTTGCGATCATGAAGTGTCAGAACAGTTGGAGTGATGGTCTCGCTGTTCGAGGCTAAAGGCGAAGAAGGAAGAGTGCTGTCTGGATCTAGAGTCTCTTCTGTTTCGCTCTTGGTCTTGATAGATTCTCGGCTTTGTCTCTGAATGAGCTTAGGCGGAGAAGAGTGACGACGAAGCACTGGTGTGGGAAAGTCGATTTTGATGCCAGGACTGTTGCCACACCAAGGGTAACTCTCTTCAAGATTCCAAGGTCTCAAGTTCTGTGTAGAAAGCACGAGAGAATGTCTGGAGGCGAATCCAGGGTGCAGATCCTCATCTTTGCTGTTTATGACACTGAGAGATTTTCCACGAAGTAAGGCAGGCTTCGGCGGCTCAAGCTCTGAAGTGCTTGTTAGGCCCTCAGTGATGAGCGTAGTGTTGCGGTCAAGACCAGAATCGCTCAACGAGAACTTCTCACTATCCTCTGGCAAGGGAGGTAGTTCTTTCATCAATCGTCCGCTCTTCTGGACTTCGAGGAAAGCAGAATCATGGGTACCATTGGTTGCAATGTTGTCTGCGATGGCAGCTAGCTGATGAAGACCCGTTGATGACCTCAGAAGTTCAGCGGCTTCACCTTCGGGCCTTCCAAGGTGATGGATTCTATCGATGGCATCATTCATTGCTGTCTGGTCTACAGGAGCACAGTCGATGTGCAGGTGCTTGATAGCAGGCAGCAACGTCGACAAGCGTTCTGAAAGAGCCGCTACAGATGGTACCGGGAGACGGCTGATTTCCGAAGCCATGCCCAACATCTGCTCTGTAGGCATTGGTCTGACTGAACGAGCAAAAGACTTGGTGGACACAATGTCTGCATCATTCTGGTTCTTCTCTGAAAGGGGTTGAGACGGGCTCTGTATATCAAGAGCTTCAGCAGTAGAATCTTCAAGCGCCTCAGAGTTTTCAGGGTTGGCGAAGAAGCTCGTATATCTCTCACGTATGTGGTCAGTCGATGCTGGATGCGGGAGTGGTGAGCGGCGAGTACCGGATTTCCTCTCCCCTCTGACTCCAGCCAAGGACTTTGATGATCGAGATATATGCGTCTCAAGCTCTTCATTCAATTTATCGAAAAGATCCATTCGGCTGAAATTTAGAGAAGGAATCTCTCGTAACTCTGAAAGTGACATTCTCGGAGGACGAGGTGGCAGGTAGCTTTGCTGAGTTGTCTCATCCGAGCGTCCCACGGCATCACGGGAAGACTTGAGACGTAACGACGGCGTATTGGAAAGCCTCAAGCCGGTGTATGACAAGTTCGTATTTCTGGTGCTGATATCTTCCTTGGAATCTTCATTGAGATCAGGTAGATAGCCAGGTCGCGTTTTGTACATCATCGTTCCAAGGTCCGTTGTGGAATCGCAAGATGATCTGTTGGGATCAGACTGTGCAGTGGTCCACATAGATCGCTTGCGAGGAAACGAACGACGGATAAACGAGGAAAGATCTGTACCTTCAGTACTGGTGGCGATGGGCAAGAAGCTTTCCATCCTTCTGATGCGAAGTGGAGCCACCTTCTCGATGCTTGATAGAGAGGAGCCCTGCAAGCTATTGTCTTCAGCAGAACGAGCCTTCTTGATCTCCATCGAAGTTCGAACTGGGGTATCGGACAAATTGCTAAGGTTGACCAATTGCGCTCTGCCGTGGTCAGATGAACGTGGTATCGAGAATTTGATAGCAACATCTGTGACATGATCTGACGACGGACTGGCCTCGAAAGTCTGACACGGCCCTGTCGGTAAAGATAGACCAGAGGTCATTTCTGTGGTATCGGAACTCTGCTTTGATGATCGATCATGCGGTGATTCTTCCGTGGTCTTGTGGTGCTGATCCAGAATCTTGGATTGCTCTGGAACGGAAGTGATGTGCAGAGTTTGAGTAGCCATAGGACTGACGATCGAATCCCTGACCACTTTCTCATCAGGGCGTAGAGGGCTGACACCACCACTCTCAAGTTCTTCACTGAGTTGTTTCGTCTTGTCGTCATCCTTCGCCTTGGGTTGATCGGTGTGATCAGACGTAGAGAGCGGCTCCGACAGCGTAATTTGCGCACCAAAACCAGCACCATTGGGTTGCGTTGATAACCCAGATCTTTGGTTGTCCGAATAATTGAAGAACAACCCGTGACCAGTCTTTTCGCTACCATGAACCTCGTCTTTGTGAACCTCTGGAAGTTCCTCGATGGGGTTTTGCTCGTTCTTTGCTTTGACCGTCTCCTCAGGAGCCAGAGATGTCGTTGTGTTGTGCTCAGAGGATGATGGGGCAGTGTTGGCCTGAATCAACTGTCTTGTGATCCTGGGAGGAACATCAAGCTCGACAGGTTCGTGTACAGATGATCTCTTGCTGGCAGAAAGCTCGACAGGTTCTGGTCTTAGGTTTTGAAATGGCTGTGGGACGACGAGCTTCGAAACATCCTGCTGAGACTGGCTTTGACTTGACGCTAGATGTTCTTGACCTGCAGCACGATCTTCAAGCAAGTTTCTGATGCGTTGTACCAGCCCAGTACGTTTCGCAGTGGGTGTATCTGCTTCGAGTTCGGCGGCGGCAGGTTGAGAAGCATCGAGTTCATACATAGTTGATTGCTCTGTGTATCTGAGGTAACTTTGAACACTCTTGTATTCAGAATGCTCCTCAGGAAGCTCGCTAAGAGCGGGCTGAAGGACATTCGGGTCGATCATGGCCTGGACTGTAGTTGTGTCTCTAGGTGTGGGCGGGTTCATCGAAGGTGGAGACGACGAGCCTTGTCTCGAAGATGATGGCATAGCGTCCAATCCCGGAGTACCCACTCTTGATGTCGGAGCATACCCTAGAGAAGGCAAAGGCTGAATTGGATGACCATATTGGCCGTAGTAGTTGGGTTCCTGAAAGTTGTGCTGCGGGGGAAAAGGCATCATTGGCTGCTGTTGGTTTGTGTACCTTGGTCCAGGTGCTGCACCATAAGGATAGTCACTGTTGTGCATTGGCATGTTGGGTCGATGCATGCCTCTGCCAGATGCTGGTCCATAGCTCCGGCCTGAAGAGGAACCTTGATATGACTCTGAAGTTTGAGGGAGATGAGCATAATGCGCAGGATCGGTCGGACCATAAGGAGCTGAAGGCTGCTCGGTCGGATATCTGGGCTCGAGTTCGAGTGTATGGACTTGGTTGTAAGAGGCTTGGTATGTGTTTCCAGTGTAGTCACTCAGGGCTGGAGAAGGAGTGCGAAACCCAGGACGCTTGTGTCTCGAAGGATACGCGAATGGAGGACGCGGAGGCTGAAATTGTGCACCTCCCTGACTTCTGAGACTTGTCACAGACTTGGCTGGCTTGAGCGATGGGGCATGATGGGAGTGAGTCAAGGAATAGGATCGACCATCCTGAACATACGGAGGTCCATAGGGCGATGATCTAGGTGGACCCCGAGGCATTGAAGGTACTCTGTTATCGTGTGGTGGCATCGTTGCAAGTGTCTGAAGACTAACCATAGAGCCATGTCTACCAGACACACCATTCCCTGTACCGCCAGACATAGCCGAAACAGCGTCCCATCCTTGAGCGTTATGCGCATTAGAAGCCTTCCTGGAGCCATGAGAAGGGATGCGGCTGTGATTGGTGTTGTACGTGTATGCAGAATGATTCGACGAATTGGAGAGACGGGAGGGATTGTTTCTTCGTTGATGATTCGGGCGGAGAGCGGCTGGAAGACGACCTGTGTTGTGCGAGAATTCACCTACGTCTCCAACGTCCGTCGATGTCTTGAGCATAGAAAGGACTCCGGGGGCAGCAGCGTCCAGTGTATCGCCAGAACCTCGCTGGGGCCCAAGTGCTTTGGATTGTACAGAAGTAGTAGATGCACGGCTGGTACGTCCATCGAGCGAATGCTGCCGGCTCAGTAAAGCCATCGTGCAGGCAGTCTGGTACTGCTTCTTATCCAAAGCGTGAAACGAGTGTTGGTTTTATCGAAGGGATGGTGCAATTTAATGAAGGTATTGTACTGTTGCAGAAGAAGACAAATTGCGATGCTGTTCAGGCATGCTGGAATTGACGAAGACTGGAAGTCACAACCGCTGACGACGCTGAATAGTTGTTCGAAGCCCAGAGGAAGGAGCTATCGCTGCCAATTAACAGATCCAACGAAGAGCTCTTGCCAACCAAGCAGTCACATCGCAAGACGACTTCGAGATCAAATTTGATCATCTTGCAAAGTCTTCTTGCGATAGAGTCAAAAACTCAGCCTCTTACGACTTTAGTCCATACCGCGGTGATCGTTTACTCTGTCATTCGGCAGGGGCTTTTAACAACAAGATCCATGCCTGGATCGCGTACTGTGCCAGATTTCTCACACCTGCTATATGAGTTACACCATTGGCAGCGACGACTTTGAACCATAACGCAATCTTTCTTACAGCGGAGGCTTCTATACATTGGCTGTATCACACAGATCATCTCGTAAGCGACATTTGGATCTGTGGTACGATGTTCGAAGAAAGAGGCAGGATCCGACAACGCGTCGACAGTGGAAGCTTTGCCAAGTTTGCACAAGTTTTATGCATACCGAATCGTATACATAAACTACCATCCACGCCAGCGAGACCAGACGTCTACAATCTTGTCAGGCTCAGAGCTATCGCCATCAACCACGACATAGTAACCGAAGTTTGGCCCAGCCATACAAGCATGATTGGGCCATATCATCACCTTTTCGCCGATCTCGAGTGTACGCATGCCATCCGTCGACCCCTCCCAAGTAAGGTTTCCATGCTCTTGAGAGATACGTCCGACGATCCAACCTGTCTTGGATCCCTCGGGATCATATACTGGGGAAATTTTAGCAGGGGCTGAGCCGTCTGTCCAAGGCGTTACCACTCCCCATCCTGGGTAGCTCTTGCACGGCTCTCGAGCGAGCACTATTGAGCCAGCAGCGATCAAAGCCTCCGGTTTGTCTCTCTCATTGTACGTGCTTGCGACTTCGACCAAGATGCGAAGACCTAGGTTTTCTGTGGACAGTAGCGGTTTGCCGGCGACACTGGTTGGACGAGCGCGTGTTGCAAGCTGTTGCATGTCCAATACTGGATAGACACCAGCGTGTATCTCGACATCGTACGTCTCCTTGACCTCCTCAACAAACGTTCGGAATTTTTGATTCCACTCAGTCTCGACAAGAGCGTTTTGGACAGCCGTAGCCGTCGGAGTTGCGCCAAGTGAGATCATTAGCCTGTCTGTTGAGTCCTTTGGCAGAGCCTGTATAATCTGGTCCGCTCCCAATTTTGCATCTTTGACCTCGTTCATAAGAAATTCAAGAGCCTCCTGTGGACTGCTGGATCCATAGCTTTCGCCCATGTGAGCGTAAGCGCCGACTAGGCGAACTTTTGGCGTCCGTGCAATAGCTTGTACTAAAGGTTCAATACTGGCAGATTCGGGGTGAAGCCCAGCTCGTGGGATAGGAGCGGCAATCTTAATATAAAGGGGAACGCATCCTGGCCAGCTAGAATCGCCCAAGCTTGCGAGTTGTTCTACTTGCCGAGGATGGTCGACGAAGAGTCCCACGGCTCCTTCACCTAGCACACGTGCAACTGCTGCAAGGCGCGGTATGTGGGAAAAAGCTACAGGTAGTCCATAGAGAACCTATACGAGGTTAGATACGTTGGCAAAAGTAGCATAAAGAGATTTACATTGATGCTCGCGCCTTGCGATTTGCGTTCAAGTAAATATGGTACAAGATTCTCAATTTCCGAGACAGTGGAAGCAATCAGTCTGATGTCTTTGGATTTGTGTCCCATTTGGTGTCGGGTGAGCTCGGTGGTCTTTGGTAAAGATTAGTCCAGTATTCCATAATGGATGAGTTCAGGATGCCGAACTTTATGAGTCTTGACGTGTGCACGAAAGCCAAGTCCAAGAGCTTTGGTTGCTTCCAGCATTGCCTCGCAGTTTCTCCTGATCGGAGCGAGATCCAGGACAGCCGCAGGAGTTGGGATATCCTTGAGATTCTTGCCAGCATACTGTAGTTGCAAGGCCGCCTTTGATGGCGATAGATAGAACGAAGGGGCTGAGAAGGAAGACATATTGACGTTTGCACTGGATGGAGATACAAATTGAGCAATTCAAATTCCAGAAGCTGGACTCGATTATATATTTACCAAGTCATTGGCGTGTTATCTCGGCCAAGCTGGCCGGGCGTGGAGATGCGGACAAACAGAAGTCCACGGCGTTCTCATCGTGTTGAGTTCGTTTCATCCTCGAGCCGCAGCTCGTTCCCATCAGTATTTCTTGCTCTCCATGGAAGCGATCAGAGTGTGAGGAGGCCGTTCTCACTACAAGGTTCGAGAAGCTGCAAAGTGAGCTCGTATCTCGCATCAGAAAGAGACGGAAGTGCTTGAGCAGAGGATTGGTTGCATGTGAAAAAGAGCGGTCCCTTGAGCTCTCGAAAGGAGGATTGACCGCCGCAAGCTCGGACCACTGTGTTATGCTGGCCGGATTTCTGAAAAGTTGCGGCTGGAGAGACACAGAGACGACCGCAGAGTCTCCACAAACAACCCATTCGTCCTTTCTGTGTACATCAGCTACTTGATTTCAGGTCTAGTTCGAACATATACAGCACTCTGCTCGAACCCTAGGAAATCACAGCAAAATGTCGTTCGGTGGTCAAACACCGACTATCGTTGTCCTCAGAGAGGGTGCGCTTCACTTTGTATCTTATGGCGCGCAGCAACCAGCTAACTAGCCAAACTCAGGCACCGACCAGTCGCAGGGCCGTGGCCAAATCGTTTCCAACATCAACGCTTGTCTCGCCGTGCAGTCGACCATCAAGTCCACCCTGGGCCCTTACGGAGGTGATCTCTTGCTCGTCGACGAGAATGGCAAGCAGACCATTACCAACGATGGTGCCACTGTCATGAAGCTGCTCGACATTGTCCACCCCGCCGCCCGTATCCTGACCGACATTGCCCGTTCGCAAGACGCCGAAGTTGGAGATGGAACCACATCAGTCGTCGTTTTGGCTGGAGAGATTCTCAAGGAGATCAAGGAGCACGTCGAGCACGGTGTCAGCAGTCAGACCATCATCAAGGGTCTGCGAAGAGCCAGCACTATGGCTGTCAACAAGGTCAAGGAGATTGCCGTCAACACACAGGAGAACAACCAGAGAGACGTTCTGCGGAAACTCGCCGCAACTTCGATGAGCAGCAAGCTGATCCACCGCAATGCCGACTTCTTCACAAAGAGTACGTCGCTATATATGCGCGCTCCCGCTGACGTCTGCTAACATGCTCTATAGTGGTTGTCGACGCCGTTCTTTCCCTCGACCAAAACGATCTCAACAACAGACTTATCGGTATCAAGAAGATCACTGGTGGTGCTCTGCAAGATTCTCTGTTTGTCAATGGTGTCGCATTCAAGAAGACCTTCTCCTACGCCGGTTTCGAGCAACAACCCAAGGCCTTCAAGAACCCCAAGATTGTCTGTTTGAATGTCGAGCTCGAACTCAAGAGTGAGAAGGATAATGCCGAAGTTCGTGTTGAGCAAGTGTCAGAATATCAGGCCATCGTCGATGCCGAATGGCAGATTATCTACAACAAGATGGAGGCCCTTTACAAGACAGGCGCAAAGATTGTTCTCAGCAAGCTGCCCATCGGTGATCTTGCGACCCAGTACGTTGATCCTGCCCATCTGTCACAGCGTACACATACTGACTCTCGAAAAGGTACTTTGCCGACCGCGACATCTTCTGTGCTGGTCGCGTAGCCTCAGATGACATGGAGCGCGTGTGCCAGTCCACCGGCGCCTCAATTCAATCTACATGCTCTGACATCCACGAGTCCCACCTTGGTACCTGCGAGACTTTCGAGGAGCGTCAAATCGGTGGAGAAAGATTCAACTTCTTCGAGGGTTGCCCTGGCGCAAAGACATGCACCCTTGTCCTTCGCGGTGGCGCTGAACAGTTCATTGCCGAAGTCGAGCGCAGTCTGCACGATGCCATCATGATCGTCAAGCGTGCCATCAAGAACCAGAGCATTGTTGCTGGTGGTGGTGCTTGCGAGATGGAGATCAGCAAGTACCTTCACACCTACGCCGACAGCAAGATCCCCCACAAGCAGCAAAGCATCATCAAGGCCTTCGCCAAGGCACTCGAAGTCATTCCCAGACAACTTTGCGACAATGCTGGCTTCGATGCTACCGATATCTTAAACAGACTCCGCGTTGAACACAGAAAGGGTAACATTTGGGCCGGTGTTGACTTCCAGAACGAGGGCGTCAGAGATAACATGGCCGCCTTCGTGTGGGAACCCAGTCTCGTCAAAATCAACGCCATTCAAGCCGCTACCGAGGCCAGTTGTTTGATTTTGAGCGTTGATGAGACCATCAGTAAGCAAACAGTCGGCCTGAAAACTTACAGAAAAAATGCTAACGTAAGGAATAGAGAACCAAGAATCTCAGGCTCCTCAGGCTCCTGGCCAACAACTACCCCCTGGTGCTGCCCAAAGGGCATTGCGCGGCAGAGGAAGAGGTATGCCCAGAAGGTAGAACGTGTCTACCGGCAAGTAACGACGATCTTAAAAGCAAAACATCATGTAAAATTAAATCAAGAGCATGACTGTCATCTTGTCATATGGCATGTTCAGAATACCAAACTATTGGCCAAATCGTTCTTCCAGCATGACAACACACAAGTCCGTGTCTTGGTTTTCGTCATATGAACAAAGACGACAGCCAAACTGGATATAGGATTCAATGAAGCAAAAGTAGATGAAGCCTTACCAGTATGCCAAAGATGTTCTGGATTCAGAAGAGCGCCTCGAAATTGCACTTTCGTACGCATTATTATGAGTTCTCTTGCGCGCGACGATTCAGACTCGAAGATTGTCTGATCAAAAGCGCGTTGAACAGGACTCGCAGATTGTAATGAGACCTTGCGTTTGGAAACCTAGAATTGAATGGTGCTTCCTCTCGAGAGCCGTAGAGAACGACGCATCGTCCATGAAACAAAGAATGCGACCGCCATCGCCTCTTCTTCCAGTGTGAACCAGTGTGAAGCCTCGGGTCGATGGATCACCAAGACCTGAGGTGCAATCAAGGATTCTCGCTTATAGCACAGACCATATGGAGGGATCTTGAGCTTGAGCTTCTTTCGAGGAAACACGTTTGCGAACGAGACTCGACGGCAACATTCGAGCGTATATATGACCAGTAAGGCCCGATTGATGACTCGAGACAAATCTAGGCCGATATCATGACTGTCCAGAAGATAGGTCACGCGGAAAAATGGACACGACCCGCGTCGTTTGCTGGGATCTGGAACGAAGACCATATAGTCCGAAGATGGTCTAGCGGATCGAAAGGATGATCTGATCTCGACATTTGGGCCTGTATGGGCCGAACGAACGACTGAGAAATGCCATTAATCGGGGCTCTTTGCAAGCATAATAGTGAGTACAGCACTATAGTCGTCGAGAAGAGTAAAACAGGAAAGAGCAAGTGTCGTGGAAAACGACTTCCTCAAAATCACTGGCTGCTGTTCAGAGGGACCGCGGCGGCTTTCAGGCGTGATTTTGGTCATCGCATAAGAGTTTAAAACCGCTTTGGCCCCCGCACCCACCCCCTCCGCACACCCTCGACTTTCATCACGCTATCCCAAACATACAACCAGCTTCGATTCCACGCGTTCGACCCATCATTGGAATCCTCGAGACCAGCTCAATTATCCAGTAATAACAACACGTACCAAAATGCCTCCCAAGAAAGCCGCTGCTGCCCCCAAGAAGGCTGCTGCCAAGGAGCCTGCCCATGCTAGCTACCAGGGTATGTACAAGCTCACAGACTTGTCGCGTCGCCGGCGCGTCTGTTTGGCCCATGTCGCGAATGTGTGCTGATTGTGATTTGCAGAGATGATCAAGGAGGCTATTATCAATGTCAGTACATCAATATCGTTTACGCGTGTCATCGAGTCTGGCGGGTTCGCGAGATTGCGCGCAATCTTTCCAGAATCTGGCGCTGCTCGTCTTCTCTTCTCGGACCATTACTGACGCGTTCTTTTCGAGTAACAGCTCAAGGATCGTCAAGGAAGCAGGTTAGTCGCGTTACATTCCATTCTCGTCGCGTTATGTGCTCTTGCTGACTCGTATCTGCCTACAGCCGTCAAGCTCTCAAGAAATACGTCCAGGCCAACAACAACCTCTCCAGCGTGACCGAGGCCGCCTTCACCAACCAATTCAACCGTGCTCTTGCCAAGGGTAGCGAGTCTGGTGTCTTCGAGCGCCCCAAGGGTAAGCATCTCCTTCTCGTCCTTCTTTCGTGCCGAGATCGAAGACGAGACTTACACTTGTATGATGCAATTCTGACTAGAACCAGGTTCTTCCGGACCTGTCAAGCTTGCCAAGGCAAAGGCTGGCTCTCCTCCTGCCGCAAAGAAGGCAGAGACTAAGAAGACCGAGACCAAGGTCACCAAGGCTGCACCAAAGACTGCTGCTAAGGCCAAGAAGACCGTAAGTAGAAGACAAGGTGTCTCTGTGAGATTCTCATATTGACGTGAACCAGACCGCTGCAAAGGAGGCACCTGCTAAAAAGGCTGCTGCTCCCAAGAAGGCCGCTACCAAGGCTGCACCCAAGACCGCTGCCACCAAGAAGGCCGCTGCACCCGCCAAAGCAACTAAGACCAAGGCCAACGTCTCCAAGGTCAGAAAGAGCGCTCCTGTATGTCTAGACGCCCATGTCGTTGTATCTTGTACTGACCCGAGTGCAGGCACCCGCTGTTGAGGACAAGGCTCCTGTTGTTCTCGGAAAGACCAAGTCAGGCCGTGTTACCAAGAGCACCGCACCCTCAGCACCCGCCACCAAGGCAGCTGCCAGCAAGAAGAAGGCGGCTCCCAAGAAGGCCACACCCAAGAAGAAGGCTGCCGCCTAAAGGGGGCAACTCGATGATTTCTTGGACTGTTATAACGGACAAAGGGTCCTCTAACGGGCGTGATTGACAGGGCGTCCGGTGTAGAGATAGGGATGAAGGAGCACTTGACGAGATACCAACACTGGGACTACTACGAGACGATTTTGCTTTGCTTTGCCAGGGGTTCTGTTCAAAGGGAAAGGGTATGGAGGGAGGCGTTTGGGATTAATTCACGATCAGCTGGCTGTTATATTTGCTCAGCAGCGGCGGACACATACGACATGAGTATTTTATCGCAAACACGTTGCTTTCTTTTTGAATCCACCCTATTTATGTTGATTGAGAAATGACGACGAAAGTGGTAAACAGAAGACGGGCGAGAGGGTTGCCAAGGCGTGGGCGGGCTCGGAAATGAGATGAGCAGGGAGTCGGTGACAAGCGGGCGGAAGTTGCTTGGGCCGATGCTATGGATACGAAGGGTTGCGAAGGTTGCGTAGGGCTGAGGGTGCACAGCCAAGAAGCTTAAGCAGGGCCGGCCTTGTCGAACGCGCGCCATCGTCTCGCACACACAACGTCGTCTGGCACTTCGTCTCGCAGCAGCCTGTTGTGTGCATGCCGCGACTCTCGACGCCGCCTCTTTGATATTTCCAACCTCTCGATATTCCCAAGACCCCATCCTCAACCGCCATCGGACCGCCCTCTACCGACTCGACCCGCCTGACCGCCCTTGTGCTCGACGACGCATCAGCAACGCTGGCCCAATCCGCGCGCTTGAATGTCCCAGAGGGGGACACATTGAGCAAGGTCACCTCCCCGCTCAATGCCGTCTACTTGATGAAGAAGGTCGACATGCCATCATTTCTGCCCGACGACCGCGACCACCAGAATTCTTTCTCTCCCAAATCCTTATCACCGCCCATCCCGACACAACAACAACAACAACAAACCCCCGCCGTTGATTCTCTTCCCGGAGCATGGCCGAAACCCACACCTGGTTTGCCTAATGGCTTGCAGCATGGAGCAGACAGTGCTATATCCTCCCTACCTAATGGAAGGTCGTTAGAGTCGCACAGCACACGCGGGAGAACTGTCTCGTCCAAGGGTAGCATGCCCTCGATGCTGTCATCAAAGAGTGACAATGACCTCAAGTCGGTCGACATGTCCTCGCTTCCCCGAGACGACGACGGCTACTTCGCACAAAAGCCAAATGGAGTTTCTCGGTCACCAAACCTTTCCCAACACGCCCTTGCTGTACCAGAAGACGTTTCGCCAACATCATCTGCTCTGCCCCTCCAGACAATGCCAAGCCCCGTGCTACCGCCTGTGAGTGAGGCTGGTCCTTCTACTACCGATAACATGCTCCGTGTACCACACTCAACACATCGTGCCTCCTCTCCTCCGGCCTTCTCCCACACCTCTTCGTCCATGGCCTCCGTCTCGTCCCAACCTCCAGGTCGTTTGGTTCATCGACATACTCTTGAAGTCCCTAGTGTGGCTGGCCGCACTTCTCGTGACAGTCAATCGCCCTCTACTTATGATGGTAATGTTGTCTCTGTCACTGGTCGTTTCTCACCTACCACTCCAAGCCGAAGGAGGGGGTCTTCTCAGCTTGTCCGCCGAGGCACACGTTCAATCCAATCAGACGCACACCTCGACGAAGTCGTCCCGGATGACGATGCTGTACGATGGGCCGAGCATATTAAGCAAAAGAGAGCAAGCAAACGAAAGCGAGATGAAGACGATGAGCGCGTCGTTGTTGGCACCAAAGTCGATCAGAACCACGTCAATTGGGTGACTGCATACAACATGCTTACTGGAATCCGCTTCTGTGTATCGAGGACAAACGCAAAGATCGACAGGGACCTGACCGATGCCGATTTTGACGCAAAGCACAAGTTCTCATTCGATATCACCGGTAACGAACTCACTCCTTCGGCCAAGTACGACTTCAAGTTCAAGGACTACGCCCCCTGGGTCTTCCGTCGTCTTCGCCACAAGTTTGGTCTGGACCCTGCAGATTACCTTGTCTCTCTGACCTCAAAGTACATTCTCTCCGAGCTTGGCTCTCCCGGCAAATCTGGCAGCTTCTTCTATTTCTCGCGAGACTACAAATACATCATCAAAACCATTCATCACGCTGAACACAAATTTCTCCGCAAAATCCTCAGAGACTATTATTCCCACGTCCAGGAGAATCCTAACACACTTCTCAGTCAATTTTACGGTCTCCACAGAGTTAAGATTCCTTACGGGAGAAAGATTCACTTCGTCGTCATGAACAACCTGTTTCCGCCTCACAGAGACATCCACCGAACATTCGACTTGAAAGGAAGTACTATCGGTAGAGATTTCAGAGAGGAAGAACTAGAAAAGAATCCAAGGGCAACACTCAAGGATTTGAACTGGCTACGACGCAATCTCCATCTAGAGTTTGGCCCAACCAAGAAGGATGCTTTCGTAGAGCAGATGCAGAAAGACGTTGCTCTTCTTCAGAAGTTGAAGATCATGGACTACTCGATGTTGGTCGGCATTCATGATCTGCAACGAGGCAACGAAGACAACCTACGGGACAAGACTCTGCAAGTCTTCCAGCCTGGAGGCCACAAACCTGAGGATCAACCACCGAACATGCTGATGCGAACGCCTAGCAAGCTTGAAAACGCACGAAAGGCACAGGAATTGCGAGAGCTCATTAAGAACGAAAAACCCATCCCAATGGGGCAAAGCTTGGACAAGATGCCTGATGAAATGGCCGGAGGTCACAGGAAGCAGTCCTACTTCTATAGTGACGACGGTGGTTTTAGGGCGACCCACGAGAACGATATGCCTGGAGACGAGATCTATTACCTCGGAATCATTGATTGCTTGACACATGTAAGTCGATAGAATCATGCGTGTTGCAGCATATACTGACATACTATAGTATTCCATGATCAAGCGTTTCGAACATTTCTTCAAAGGCCTATCATCTCCAGAGTCACAAATCTCTGCCATACCGCCCGAACGTTATGGTGATCGCTTCATTAGGTTCATATCAGGCATCACCAAGTCGCGCGAGCGTGCAGAGGCAGAGAAGGAACAGGTCCTTGAGCAGGGTAGTGACAGACTCAACCAGGCCATTCACAACATTGAAGGCACTCTCAACGATCCCCAGCTGTCTGGCGTCAACATCCTGAGATCTTCGGACCACAATCCTGCCGGCACCGACAAAGTCATGCGAAAGGCAGAAAAACAGGCAGAGAAGAGCAGGCACCGTGGCGCCAATGAGGATGACATTCCGGACCGCGCTATTGGCGCAGTCAGAAGTCCTCATGCCGAAAACGACAACATGATCACACTGCCCGTCATCGGCGAGGCCGCAGAAAACGGCAGCCCCTCTTCGAGAACACCTACTCGCACAATCACTCCCCAGCGTTCAAAGGAGTCTTTTAGTGGCCGTAACGGCAGCGCTCAGACTGCTACACGAAGGGTCGAAAATGGCAGCCAAAACCTTGGCGAAGTACCACCACCTACGCCTCCAAAGACTGATGGACCTCCCTCATCCAAGGAGTCGATTGAGTTTGAGAACCACGGTCGTGCTGTCAATAATTTCAGTCGTCCATTGACGCCGCCAAAGGACGACAAGTACAGTCTACGCGACCAACGGGACAGACCGCCTACGCCACCCAAGGATGAGAGGTATAGTCTCGACAAGGCTCTACCTCTGCCACCATCTCAGAAGGATGGAGCCCACGAAGACGAGGTGGAGGCGTTGAGTGCAAGGGTTTCTGCTCTCTAGAATTTCTTTGCTCTTTGCCTCGTGTTGGGCTTTTGCAAAATCGTGCGAAAAGGATTTGCTTTTCTTTTTTGGTTGTTTGGAATCTCTGAGGGCCTTATTGCTATCTCTATGGTTTTCTTCTTTCTGTGTGTTTTCAACACTTGTTTCTTCTTTTTATTCCCCCTCATAGCGTGCGTTGTGTTTCTTGTCGAGCGAAAATCCATATCTCCTTTGTCCTTTGCTCTTTGTTATATAGTCGTTTTTACGTCTTGTGGGTACTTTGTCTAGTCACACAAGCCTTGTTTTTCTGCCTTCGATACCACTTTTGTTGGCGTGTACTCAGAATGCAAAAAGCTGTCATCCTTGTGCTGTCACGGGCTGTCTTCTGAGATGTTGCTCTTGTTCTGGATGTGTTCTTTGACTTTTATGGTTTTTATGTATTAGATAGGTAGGTAGATGTTGACGAAGGAACAGCCTTAATGTTTATCATTTAGGAGCGTCGGGGACTCTCATAATCTTGTGATGGATCAATCTCTCTACGAGCACATATGGTGATACTCTCAGCTCTCAAGACGCACAATGCATGGTTGCGATAGCTTCAAGCGCACGGATGAGGCACGAGCAGGAGGTAGGCATTTACGGAAAGGAGTAATCGGTTCCTATTTATGGAAGCAATACCAGCTGATCATACGCTTTTCTCGCGGCTTTATTCATTTCCATTATTACTCTTCATCTTCATCATAGCAGTCGTGCACACACCGGCTCTCATCTCGGTTTCGTCGATCCACATAGTCCACAGACTCCATAGTCACCCGGGTTGACGTACCCAACACTCTGACATTCTGTGCTCGTACATCTCCAGCAATTGGGCATGAGGGCTGGATTAAGCACGTGCGAGCAAGCCGCACACATGGCTGCCGTTGTTTCGTTTTCGAGCGAACAGATCTTACAGGTCGAGGAAGGAGCGACTGGCGGGCGCTCTTTGGGTTTGCTCTGGGTGGCGATGTTGCCTACCTGGGTGCTGGTAGGTGTGACTGATGAAGACGGTACTGACGACGCATCTGGCGCGTTTTTCTCACTTTCGCTTGCTGTCGATTCATCATTAATGTCGACTGGCGGCGGTTGTAACAGCTTGCTTGAAGATGACCGCTGTTCGGAGACATTCTTCTCTTTCTGCTTGCTCTTTTCCTGCACAATGGCTGTGATGTCTTGTATCTCGTCTTCGCTATCCGTAGACAAGTCATCCGGGATCGGCTGCGTCTTGGTTGGTGGTTTGATGAAACTGCGTGACGTGTCCAGGTCTTGATCGTCGTCACTTTCGGTCGAAGCATCATCATCAGGAACTGTCTGTTTAGCTTTGCCTTTCGAAGGTGGCTGTGTTGACGAATGCGTATACAATTTCGGCGTAGCCTGATCAATCTCACGCAGCTCGTCGAATTCTCGCTGCGCGTCTTTGTCTTCTGAGTCTTCGTTCTCACAGACTCTGACCATGTTGCCATCTTCGGGATTCATAGTCCTCTCGATAGTTGAGTATTCATAGTCAGAATCGGTTTCGTAATCGTCGTCACTGATTGTTTCGGTCTTAGGCTCGGTCTTGACAGGCTCCTTTTTCACATTCTCAAAGCGTGCCAGTGCTGCTGCTGCTCGGAGCTCCCTTCCTCGTTTACTGCCAGCTACTCTGGGCTTGACGGCAGGCTTTCCGCCTTTCTGACCAGCCTCGAGCTTGGCTCTGATACCCTCATCATCGCCCAAGGCGACGCCATTGACACCAAACTTCTTTGCAATTCTACGTTGTTGGCGCTCGGCATAGGTGATCTTAGGAGCGTCTTCTTTGCGCCTTCTCTTCCGACCGCCTGATGATCTGAATGTACCACCACACAGACTGGCGGGTATATCGGCAGCGTCGGGCATGTGGTTGGTCATGTACTTTCCAGTGATGAGAGATTGACCTTTTCCCCATAGACCTTCGCCAGTGTATGCTTTGTCCCAGAGAAGTTTCAGCTCGTCGGCATAGGCGTTTCTGACCTTCCAGAAAGCGCGAGAGTGGTTCATCTGTTTGCAATGTGCCAGCTCGTGCATCATGACCATTTGCACGTGTTTGAAGGGTAGCCACTGGTTGGTGTGTGGGGCCTTGAGGACCAGCTGAATGACTTCTCCAGCATTGAAATTGCGGCCGATGAAATCAGGATTAGGTGGGTATTCTTCTAGTGCCATGACAACAATGTGGTTCTGCTTCATGATGGGATAGCAGATAGCAGCGACTCTTTCCAGAAAGTCTTGAGCCAGTGTCTTGTCCGGACCTTCGAGTGGTTTTATGAAGTTGATGAGTGCATTTGGTCTTTTCTTGCGCTCGTTGATGCGCTCGAAACCAAGAACCTTGTTCATGTTGGACATGTTGTTTGTGGTAAACGGTGGCGAAATGTTAAGCAGCCATATATCGCGAAAGTGGGAGCAGGCAGAATAACGGAGTCAGTCAGAGCTGATCAGAGCAGGTCATGAAGCATGTTTTGAGTGGATGATGGTTGCTGTTGCGTCGTTGTCGTTCGACGAAGAAAGTGAAGGTACACGTAAAAACAGAAACAGGGTCACGGACGCAACTTCCGTCTCGGCAAACCCTGCCGTGTAACATGATCCTCTGTCGGTGCCATGTGCTCTTTCTTCAGCATCAACAACAGCAGATTCCGCCAAAAATTCAGACAGTAGTATCGACTTCAAAACTTGATCAAGCGTCTCCGATTCGAACGATTGGGATCTTCTCCGCGGCGCTACAGTATCTCCCTTCTCGTCATCGACAGTCAACCTGCACAATACCACTGGAACAAGCACGGATCTGGATTCTTCCTTTGAATCTCTAAGACGACGCGCACACATAACTCTGCCAAGTTGAGGAATTATGGGTGGTACGGATGAGTTAATGCCGGAAGGTGTCCACCACTACGACGAATCATCAGAGATGCCAGAAAATATTCAAAAGTCAGTCAGATCGACATTCAAGTCAACACAGAAACTGATTAGCCAACAGATACTGGCACCAACGTTATGATATCTGGTCGCGTTACGATGAAGGCATCTGGATGACCGACGACGTCTGGTTCGGTGTTACTCCCGAGCCAATAGCCAAGTGCATCCTGTCTTCCTTCTTCTAGCGCTCGGAATACTGACACTGATCACAGCCGCATAGCTGACCACATTAAAACTGGCGGACCCGAATCAAAGTCAATCATAATAGATGCCTTTGCTGGTGCCGGCGGCAACGCCATTGCTTTCGCCCTTTCTGGTCGCTTCAAACAAGTTTTCGCCATTGAGAAAGACCCTGCAACCCTCGCTTGCGCAAGACACAATGCAGAAGTGTACGGCGTAGCATCAAAGATTTGGTGGATCGAGGGCGATTGCTTCGACGTTCTCAAGAAGCGACTAAAGTCATTGGCAAAGGACGCCATCGTGTTCGCCAGTCCACCTTGGGGAGGTATGTCTTCACACCCGACGCTTCTCCTGACACACATGTTGACAATTTGAATAGGTCCCCAGTACAGCGATGACAACATTTTCGATCTCAGCACCATGCAACCTTACAACCTCAAGCACATCTACGACAGATTCTCAGCCTATGTTCCAGATTTCGTGCTCTTCTTGCCTCGGAGCTCTGATCTGAATCAGCTAGCGAAATACGCGCCCGCTGATAAGAAGCTCGAAGTCACACACTATTGCACAAATGGTTCAAGCAAGGTAAGCTGCGAGACTTTGTCGTGGTATCTGGTACCTCGCTGACTTTTTACAGGCTCTGTGCGCCTACTTTGGCGGATTCAAGTTTCAGTGATGGCAGTCAGAAGAGCCACACAGGAAGCAAACAGAAGGACAAATGTCGTTGAAGAGGAGGGATGACACCTCCAAATTATTCAGCTGACAGGAGGGGCGATCCCTGATGCAAAAAGATTGATGTTGGTCATTGCCTCAGCTCTGTATAAAATGTTTCATAATCAAAGATGCCCGTTCACCCACCTGTAATTCGTGAACAGTTGATCCATCTTGACAGCTGCTTGCGTCTTTCTTCTCCAAGATCTAGAGCCACACATCCAGCGACCTGTAGTGGATATCAATGTCGTGTATAAATTAGCATGTCCTCTTACAGTTATGGGACATTCCATTGTAGCCCTTCGAGATGAGAATAGGGCGTAAGCCACGCATAATTGTATGAATAATCTGTGATTTGATTCGTAGAGTTGTCTCTACAGCACTGCGAAGGGATTGTAAGATCCATATAATGTTTCGGATGGTCTTATGCTAGATGTCAATAATTTAACAAGAAGCTCGATCTCTATATCAACGCTATAAGCAAAGAAAGGCAGCAAAGAACCTGGAACGGTGTTAGAACAAATAACTGCAAGTGATTTGATATCAAGCCGTCCTAATGTGTGTAGGTCTGTGGCGATGTCAATGGCAGAAGTAATATGGTCATAATCATGGTCATCGTATGTAGCGCCACTATGCTGTTTGATGAGAATAAGGTGGACTTGAGGCTTTGAAGACCGTGTAGTTGTAGCAGTATATCTATGCTGTAGAGTCGAGGAGTCTAGGACAGTTTATGGCTATAGGACTTGTTAAGGATCGGATGCAGAAGGACTAAGTAGTTAAGAAATATCTTGGATAACTATGTTAGGAGCAAAGAAGGGAACCAGCTAAAGTAATATAGAAGTAAGGTTGATGACTCTATCTTTGCCGATGTTTGAAACCTCTGGAAATTGGACAGCTACAGTGCCAGAGAGTAATGAAGATGCCTGTATACAAAGAAGCTAGAGAGAAATAAGTTTGATTCAGCAATATCTAGTAGGGGTAGAAGGAATGGTGCAAGCTATAGATACCAAAGGCTCGGAGAATTTGTCAGGCAAAGCAGTTCTTGCTTTTGTTTAGGGGGTATAGGCAACAAAGGAAACAGGGTTCCATTAATCATTTGCCGTTTCGATGTGAGTTCCTCTTAAATAGCAGACATGACCCTAGTATGCCAAACCATCGCGGAATCCCTTATGACATACATGGTCCTTATAAGGGATAGCTGCATCCTAGTAGGCATGTTAAGAGTGGGTAGCATTCCAGTGTGCGATGTGATCTAAGTCGGGTTTCTTAAGTATAGTTGTATAGCCCTGATAGCCGCAAACCTGAGGCTGCTAGAGAGGATCAGCTCTTGGTTTACCTAGACATCTGGCAGTGTGGATGCGGAGCTAGATCTCATCTGGGAATCCAATCTGGCATCCAAACTGGCATGGAAAGAGATCCGTAGAGAACATCGATCTTATGCATGGCTGTATGTTTAGCAAATGTGTCGTAAGAACTAGAGGCTAGAAGGGTATGACTGCAGGAGGATAAAGGACACTTAAAGGAAAGGTATAAGGGATCAAGGCCTTGAGGATCAGTAGTGCCGACTAGCTTAGAGGCAAGCTTGGGACCAAGAGAGACAAGGGTGAATTGCTGGATGGTGCGCTGTAGCAGTACATCAACAGATTGAGGTGCTTCGTGGTGGTCGTCTTGGTTGTCGCTATCTTCTTCATTGAAATCTTGCAAAGACTCGTATTGGTATGTTGCTGGTTCTCGGTTTGAGGGACACCATTGTCAGCGGAGTGCGTAGAAGAATCAAGGGTCTGCTGGTCGTTGTGGCTCAATGAGGAAGAAGATCCAGGTGAGTTATCAAGGGATTGTTGGTGACTGGAGGGCGATGTACTGTCGTCCAAATTGTTAGAACCTGACTGAGACTGGAGGCTTCCCTGGGGAGCGGATGCTAGGTTGGATGAAGTAGATGTGGTTGAAGGGGATGCTGTATTAGGGGCCTGTCGACGCTTGCGAGTTCTAGGAACGATGACTCGTGCAGAGGCTGCAAGGTTGGCCGGAAAAATAATGTAGATGTGCCCCGAGTGATATTGACAGAAGTGTACATGGATCATCAAATGCCCTGCTATGGAAGCAATTTCTTGTCCATAGAAACATATACCAAGCGACCAGATTTCTCAAGAGCTTGATTAGTCAAAATTGTACTGTATTCATTTCTTCATTCTCTACAAAAGGTTATAATAGTGGATCTATCATGCCGTAGATGTGATGTTGCCTACGACAAGACCCTCAATGTTTGCCTGACTGGCCCACGCATCTCTCAAAGCCCAGACGGCCACACTGACGTTGGCACCCTGGGGAATATCCTTAGCTCCGATTCTAAGAGTGTCAAGGGGCTGTTCAGGGAAGAATGTCATGGTGCCACTCTGCTCGCCTCCATTGACAAACAGCTCTAGGATGGTACGGTCAAGGATACCGCTGACTGTCCAGGTTCCGTTCTCGCTACCACTGTAGATGCCTTCTGAGGAGAACTTGTCGGTGAAGTAAGGGTTCTCAGCACCCCAGTTTGTGTTTCTTCGTGACAACCAAGTGGTGCCACCAGGAATTGTGCCGCCTTGAATGTTCTCACCACTGACAGACGAGGTGAATGTGAAGTTCAAAGATCCGGCCAAAGTATCTGGGGTCAGACCAGTAATGTTGGCTTCGAAGTAGAGTGCAACAGAAGGCACACTAGAGTAGTCGAGCAAGATGCTGTTGTTACCCAATGACGAGTTGGAAGCAAGGACCTGCGAGAACTGCGAGCTGATGTTGAAAGGCGAACTGACAAGGTCCCAACCAATGTTGGGTAGCTTCTTCAAATGGTTCTGACGGAAGACAGTCATGGAGCTTCGCCAACCCTCGTTCGCAGTAGGAACGTTATTGGTGTATTGCCAGTTACTGGCCCAGTCCATGCTTAGGCGCTTCTCGGTGCCAGGAATACCGGAAAAGAATTGACCGGCATAGTTGTCTTTGGCAAAGTCGGAGATGCGAGCGACGGGGTCGACAGCCTCGAAGTGTGTGCCGTTGAACGATCCGGGGAAGTACTGGGAGATAGAGCCTCCAAGAGGAGCGCCAGGGTTGATGGAAATGAACATGAGCCACATAGTCTCGTTTGAGCCCTCTACGGGCATCTCAACCAGGTTAGGACACTCGTATTGGATGCCCAGAAGACCATGGCGAGAGAAATTCGATGCATGTGTCCACTGTTTCAGGTTGGGCGAGGTATAAATACCGACAGTAAACTCGGTAGCATAAACTGTGACCATTACCCAGCTTTGAGTTTCAGGGTGCCAGAAGACCTATCAATCAGTCAGTTGGAATGTGAAAGAATTTAAATGGTGCTAATAATCACCTTAGGATCACGGAATTGAGTCGAGCCAATGTCGATAACTGGGTTACCCTCGTAAGGCTCGAAGGAGTAACCACCATCCTTGGAAAATGCGATGTTCTGGTTCTGAGACGTGTTGTTGGACAAAGTGTAGATGGCAACTACGCCATTATCCTGACCAGGGAAGTAGCCACTGGTATTGTTTACATCAACCACTGCTGAGCCACTGAACACGAATGTCTCGTTGTTTGGAGGAAAGAGCGCAATGGGCTGATTCTCGAAAGTGTATCCATCGGTCGTAGTTGCATGGCCCCAATGCTGGTTGCCTGCTACATCAGCTGTTGGATTGTCTGTGGGTGTGTCAATGCTGGTTCTTTTGTCATACTGATGAGAGAAACGAACATTGATAGTAAACATGGTAAAGACCATTTGCATCGACAAAGAGACCATTGGGATCATTCTAAGCAGACATATTAGAAAGTTCCTCAACTCGTACAGATCTAGGTACATACCATGAAGCCTTTTGGAGGTGAGAAATGCACCTGTGGTCTCAGAGCACCTCCATAGTCACCAACAACAGGTGTTCCTGTCGGCACAATCGACGACGATGTGGTGGAAGCATCCTGTGCAAACACAGAGCCCAAACAAAGCAAGGAAGACAAAATGGATGAAGCACGAGGCATTGTGATGGTTGTGTTCCTACCTCTTCCCACGGCGATCTGCTCGTTATTTATATGGACATCTTGTAGATCCTACCATGTTGTGCCCTCACTGCCTCGGACCTCAGAATCCTGGATACGGGCCGTACAGTCGGTCATTGCTTGCGGAGCGGCTAAAGTGATCACACGATATTTGCCATGATTCCCTTGAAAGATGCCGCGAAATGCCAATGCAAGAGAAGGGCCGACTTTGCTTACTGAGATCTTTCGAAAACAGCATCTCCAGATGACGGCACTGTGGGTGAAAGTGGGGTCTTGCGGGAGGCGGAGGGGAAAATGCGGATGCTTGCCTTCTTGGCTTGCTCTATCGGTCCGAGGACATGATCTTGTTTATAATTCAAAAGGTAAAGTTCATTAGGGCATACCGGAAGTCTCTGCGGGATATCGGCAATAGCAATAAGAAGGGACGCGGCACAGAATGCTCGTCAGGCCATCTATGCCTGATATAGGGCCACTCCCACATTATTACTATGGCCCTGAGTCGCTGGAGCACAGGTAGAAATTGGACAAGATCGAATGAATTGTGGACTCTTAGAAGCCCAAATATATTGGAAGCATATATACAGCTGTTTGACTTTTTTTTACACATTAAACAAGTTTTCGTTACATAAGCAGAGGCCTTCGATCAGCTCTGACCTAGTTGCCGGTCCACCAGGTGCGGTTGTTGGTCTGTTCAACAGTATCCCAGACAAGCTGGCTCGAAGAGTTCAAAGGTCTCTCGGGCCAGACGTTGTACAAGTTTGACCACATGTCAATGCTCTCGAAAGTAGCAGAGGAACCACTAGGAACGTAGATACCGACACCAGTGCTGCTCTCCATGCTAGGGTAAATTCTGGTTGTGAGAGCAAAACGCTCGTTGATGTAAACCTCAACCAGGGAGCCATCGACAAAGATGTCCCAGGCCAGAGCCTCCTGAGTAGCGTTACCATATTCGCCTTGAGTGGTGTAAGGGTGGAAGTAACCAATAACAGAAGAGTTGGCAAAGCCATCGATAAGAGAAGAGTGACTGCGGTCAACGACAACAGTGTTGTTGGCAGGCTCGTAGTAGATGGTGGTGTATTCACGACCGTCAGGGCTGACACCAATTCTAACACCGGCGGGGCCACTCGCGCTGGTAATAACGGCGCTAAGTTCCATGTGAGCACTGCCATTTGCAACCAGAGTCTGGCTACCGTTGTAAGTGCGACCGGGCCACGAGTGCTGAGTGGAGCCATTGCGGAGACCGACGACAACATCGTCGAGAGGTCTGACACCAAGAGTCTGAGCTGTGAAGCTGCCATCAAGGTTCTGGGTGAGGTAAGAGTTGCCCATCTCAGTGACAAGACCATCCATGTTCACGACGTTCTTTACAGTGTGGACGAAGAGTTCACGAGGAAGAGAAAGGGCGCCCTGGAAACCTTGCTGATTAGCAGAGAAGATACCGCCATCACCAGTGATGTCTTCGGGTGCCCATCCGTACTGAACGCGACGATCGTTCTTGGTGTCGTTGAAGCTGGAAAGAGCATAGAGGAGACCCCAATCGCCAGCACCACCAGAAATGGGAGTGAATTCAGCAGAGCCGTTGGCGCGGCGAGTGACATGACCCTCGTTCCAGAGAGCCCAGTGGGCAGACTCATGGAAAGAAACATTGCCACCCTCAGTTCCCATGTTGACAAAGTAGTGGAGATGACCATCCTCATCAGGAAGTGTGAAGAAACCAGAGACTTCGAAGTTGTAGCCGTACGAGCCAGTAGAGAGCACTGAGCTGAGAGAGCTGTTGTCGGCAGGCTCGAAGAGGGAACCCAGGAAAGTCCACTTGGTCAGGTCTGAGGCAGGTGCGGCCCACAGAGGCATACGAGGACCAACACCCTTGATGCCGCTTCCGAATACGGCGTAGTAAGAAGGCTCACGTCCAAGAAGAGCATCAAGAGCGGGCAGAGGCTCGAAGAATGGATCACGGAAGCCAGTAATGTTCCAGTGGCCAGGGGGACCCTCGATGACAGGGTTGTTCTCGTACTGCTGCCATGTCTTACCGCCGTCGGTAGACATGGCCAGACTCTGGCTCTCGGTTCCATTCTGGTAAGGAATGCTCCAGCTTGTGGGAAGCTTGGAAACGGAGGTGTAGAAGATGAGCAGAGTTCCATCAACACCACCGGTCAAGTTGACAGGCTGAGCAGTACCAGAGAAGATACCAAGACCGTTGTAGCTGCCGTTGCCAGAAGGTCCCATTGCCAGAGCGTCTCTGCCCTGCCAGCCACCGACATCTGTCCAAGAGATCATATCCTTCGACGTGGCATGGCCCCAAGAGATGTTACCCCAGTTGATGTGCTCGGGGTGCCACTGGTAGAAGGCATGGTACAGGTCCTCTGTGGGATCATACATGAGACCACAAGGATCGTTCATCCAACCTGCTGGAGCAATGAAATGGTTCTGAGGACGCCATCTGGTGAAGAGAGTGTTGTTTCCCATCGACTCGATCATGGATGTAGTCAATGTTTGGCCGAGGGCAGTTGCGCCCATCAGACTACCAAGAGCGAGAGAGCCCTTCATTGTGGCGAGATAAGGAGATGAATAGAAGAATGAGAAGGAGAGAAGGACTTGCTTGATGAGAGAGATTGTAAAGCGATACCTCGAGGTTTATATATTTCTCCAGGTCTCATAACATCCGGGGCGCGAATGGGGAAAGAAAGCAAGAAAGCAAAGAATTGAGTTGCTCCAGAACAGATTCTAGGCGTTCTGGCAAGGATATGACGCCGATCGCGAAGGCATCAAGCCACCAAAAGTGTCGGACCGACAGAGATGCTCGTCTGCCACGTCTGGGGCCCCACACCGGTAAAGCTATCGGTGCTATGGCCTCAGAGCGAGCATGCGGTTTTCTGTCAGACGATACATGTGCTTGAGCAGCGGTCAGTACACGCGCGCGAGAGAGAGAGAGAGAGAGCCGAGTGTTTGATCTAAGCATAAGGAAGTGTGAAAGCCTTCCAGATGAGAGCTTCACGATGCGTAACCTGTCCTGCAATGAGTTTGGGTCAGCCCGTGAAGAGGTCGAAGGGCTATGCAAAAGAAAATTCATCATTAGTAAGTTGGACGGTGGTGCTCCCAAAGCCAAAGCTTCTTGATTGAATATCGCGCAGCAATGGCCTAACAGAAAGGACGGGATAGCCGACGCATAGTATACGAGAAGAGGAACAGGCGCGGCGCTTGGGCATGCTACGATGGAGACGCGGATGGTCGTAACTCATTTGATGATGATAGAGTTCGAAGGCTTGGAAGCGGATCGCGGGACAAGATGTCTGCATGTATTGGAGCCCCGCATGGAGAGCAAAGATGTATCTTGGGCTGGCACGTTACTCGCGTCTGGTGTTTGCAGGGATGATGGCTCATGAACTGTAGTTGTTCGCGTGGCCGCAGCAGATGTTTGTGCCGATGCCATGTTATCTTGGGTGATAAGTGCCGCGATTGCGAGATTGCGGGAGGAAAGAGGACGGGCGGCAGTTGTTGGTGTTGTCGAAACGAAGCATCATGTGCCCTGTTCCCGAAAGAAGAGGCTGGTTTGCCGTGAGCGGAAGATTCAGAAATGCCATGTCTGACTCTGAGTCGGGCCGAGAGATAATGTGGAAGGCGCGTGCGGCGTGCCTGCCATTGTGGAATTCTGGAGAAGTCGCGGGTGTGTGCACAGACCCATCGGACCTGTGACGACGTTCGGCATCGGATGTTGGCGTTGTTTCATCCGGCTGCTACGTTTACGTGTTCGCATGTGCATGTCCAACCTTCGCGACGACAAGACACAATGAGGCTCGCTGCCTATGCTGGAACATCTGCGCTGGTGGCAGCCGGTGCTCTGCTGAAGGCTTTCCACCAGCGGCCCAATTTCTATTCGGCCACAGTCTACCTGTCGCAGAGCAATGCCTGTGTTCTTGTGAGCTGCTGCTTCTGCTATGCCATCAGGACCCCGCTAACTCCGTCACCACCCAGATCCTTACTAACCTCGCTCTGGTCACCGCCTGCAGCTTCATCTACGGTCTTCAGCGTCTCTTCTACGGTCCTCTTCGTCCCATTGAAATCGAGCATCTCTCGGAAAAGGCCTGGTATGCCGTTCTCGACACCCTCTTGGCTATGCCCTCGCTCAGGGACGAGGTCGGAGGATGGATGCTCGCCGTCTTTGTTCTTCTACTAGCTGGTAAGGTCTGGAGTTGGATCGGTGAAGGCCGCGTCGATATTCTCGAACAACAACCCCCACAAAACCCTCGTCTCTTCCACGCACGACTTGCTTCATCGCTACTCGTATCCACCGCATTCAGTGCCGCCATGCTGAAATACTGCATCGCTACCGTCAAGGATGACCCTCGCCCCGGCATGATGGTCATCTTCACCTTCGAATTCGCCATTCTTTTGATCTTCTCTCTATTCACCCTCCTACGTTATGTGCTGGCTCTGACAGAGGCACGTGTGCTGAAGCAACAAACAAAAGCCAAGATGGACGAAAGGCGAGCAGAGATCCGTGCAGAAAGAGAACGTCTGGAGCGAGAGCGAGAGCGTGAAGGATCAACAGATCCAGAGAGTCTGCCTCCTCTACCCAGCGAAGAAGATGTGGATGAAAACGAGATCGATGTTCCAGGCTGGGAGGAAAAGCGTCGTTGGTTGTTTGGCCTCGAGCTTGCCACAGGTCAGTCACTCTTGTTTCGGTCTGGGCCATCAAGACTAACCATACGCAGACTTCATCAAGCTCATCGTCTACACTGTTTTCTTCGGAATCTCCTTGACTTTCATGGGACTGCCCATGCATATTATTCGCGACGTCTATCTGACCTTTGCATCATTCGTCAAGCGTGTCCAGGACTACAACAACTATCGCAAGGCCACCCAGAACATGAATAGTCGATACCCAGATGCTACCAGCGAAGAGCTGGCCAACGACAACACTTGCATTGTCTGCAGAGAAGTTATGGTGCCATGGAGTCAACCCGATGCTGCAGGACAAGCCCGTAGACCCAGTCTTATAAATGAGGGTATGCGCGCGAAGAAATTACCGTGCGGTCACATCCTCCATCTGCGCTGCCTCAAGGCTTGGCTCGAACGCCAACAGGCTTGCCCAACCTGCCGCCGCCCTGTCATTCCTACTGGCACCTCTTCTACTGATCGCGCAGGAGCCGGAAACCAAAACGCAAATGGTGATGCTAATGGAGGCGCGCAACAAGGGGCCAACGCTCCAGCTGGTGCTCCTAATGCCGGCAATGGCAATGCAAACCGTCCAGCTCAGCCGAGACTGCGTATGCTCAATCTTGGCCCAATCCGGATTGGTGTCTACAACGGTCCTGCCAACCGCGTACAAGATGCTTTGAACCAAAGACGCGCCCAGGAAAATGGTAATGCCGCTGGAACAGCAACACCAACAGTGACTCCAGGATTTGGAGCAATGGCTGGAACAAGATCGATGGACACTCAGTTTCAGCTTCTTCAAGTTGAGGAGCGCCTGCTTCAAGAAACTCGTCGCTTGCAGATTGAGCAAGCCCAACTTGCGACGGTTCGTGCTTTGGAAGCAGAATTAGCAAGACTCCGCGCCTATTACAGCAACAACCAGGCTGGAAATGGTGTTACTGGTCCTCCGGTTGGTATAAGGTCGGCGACGCCTAGTCTCTTCCCAGCTCCTACCAACATGACGGGACGTGGCGCTGGTTTTGCACAACCACAAGTGTTCCAACCTGGTCCGGGGCAAGCACCCATGATGCAGGGTCACGAAGGATTGCCGCCTGGTCTTGTTTTGCCTGAAGGCTGGACCTTGACGCCTCTTAATAGAGTCGAAGGTACTTCACAGCTTGGTGGTGTTGCCTCGCAGCCCCCGGTGCCTACGCCCACCATCGCAGTCCCGGCGACTGAAGCTCCAGCTCCACGGGAGCAAACAGAGGAACCCACAACTTCAGGCACCACCGAAACTCCCACCGTCAATCAATCGACCGAGCAGAGTCACAATGCCCAAGAAGAAGCGCCCGAGGTAGAATCCTCTAGTCACAACGAGGAGCTCTCTTCGTTGCTGCCTTCACAGGCTCCCTCCTCATCGACTCAGTCCGAACAGCCAGAGCCTCCAAGTGTAAACGATCAAGTCGACTTGGATGAAAAACGCCCTGTTGAGCATCCCGTAGAGACCTCGTTGGGAGCCCCGGCACAACCGAGCTCTAGCTTACCGACAACTCGATCTAACGGATCGGGAGAAAGCTCAAGCTGGAACTTTGACAATGTCGACAACGCCGAAGCTGAATCCAGCACGCAGCAAACAGACCCTGAGGAGCAGCCCAAAGCAGTTGACAAGGGCAAAGGCAGAGCAGTGACTGTGGAGGATATCGCGGATGCGGAACAGTAGACGGAAAACTTTCATTGTTTATATCATTGATGATCATGGCATCAAAACAAAGGCATAGGGCGGGCATAGCGAGGCGTTTTCTTTTGGAAGCCGTATCAAGGCTTGGTATTCTCGTTAAAGCCAACCACGACCGGCGCAATTCTACATTCGTTGTACAGAGATTACCATCTTTCCACATGAACCTGTATGTGACTTTTGCTGTACTTCGGAGTTCCGTGCGCCTGGATGAAGCCTTGCAAGTTGAAATCGCTACAGTGGTTACAAACGCCCCGATACAAGGATATCCAGAGAAGCATAATTCAGCAGTGCAAATGGTGATATGATACAGTGGTATACAAGAGAAGCAAAAGAGAAAAAGGCGCTCCGCTGGGTGCTTAGAAGTTGCGGGCCTTGAGGAAAGCCTCTATCCGCGGCTTGTGCCAGCCCTTGATCATGACATGGTTTGTGAGTCTGTTGATGACACACTCAGCCTCGGGAACACCGAGTTCGATCTGAAGAGCATCGCGTAGAACATCAATGCTTCCGTCAATCTTCTTGACGCGGGTCAAGCGCATGTTGCCGCCGCGTTTCCTCAAAGTATAGATGGGCAGTTCGTTGGAAGGTGTCCTGGTGACAAAGTATGGGAGGTTGGGAGCGATTTCTGACTCTGGCAGGGCAGGTGCTTCGGAAACGGGAAGGTCCTTTTGAGGTTGGCGGTCGGGGTAGTTGCGGAGCTTTGTTGGTTGCGAGGTGCGGTGTGAGGCGTGTGATACGAGGGGTCGCGGGATGGACTTGAGCGAAGTGGGAGGGTATGATGGAGAAGCAGTACGCGAGGCGACGAGGTTGGGATCCACCGAGGGAGGAGTGTAGACATCTGTAGAAGATTTAGGGCATGTCAGAGTGTGAGAGGTGGGCAAGACACATACCTGATCGGATTGTGGATGTTGAAAAGCGCAGACATTGGCGCACGGCGACTGAGCGCGGGACGGCCAGAAGGCGTAGTGAAGGCATAACCGGCTGCAAGAACGACATGATTGTGAAGGGATGTGGTGTATTGAGTGGGCAACTTTTCTGTTGCAAGTCGCTGGTCGCAGCTGGATTTTGCCAAGAGTTTGCGGAGAATCGGCGCTTCTCGTGCAACGAGAAATTCGCCAAAGTGGCAGCGACGACAAGCCAGCGACCAGCAGCGTCACTCACCACCTCGTCGCCCATCCCTATCGCCTCGCGCAAAATCAATCATGGCCGCTACCGCCGACGCTGCTAAGCAGCAGTCCATCCTGCCCACCTTGATCCCTTACCTCGACCGCCATCTCGTCTTCCCTCTGCTGCAATTCCTCGAGGACCAGGAAGATGTCGACGAGCCCTCGCTCGAGCACACCAAGCTCAAGTTTGAGCTGCTCAAGCACACCAACATGACCGACTTTGTCGGCGACCTGTTCGCCAAGATCAACAACCTGGACGAGCGCCCGGAGGAGTACGTTCAAAAGCGCGACGAGGTTCTCAAGAAGCGCGAGCAGCTGCAGGATGAGTGCTCCAAGATCCAGGACCTGCTGGCCGATACCGAAGTTGTCAACAACCTGCGTTCCGACAAGGTCCAGAACTTGAACTACCTCAAGGAGAACCACGGCGTCACTGTCGAGATGGTCGATGCTTTGTACGAGTTTGGCCAGTTCCAGTACAGCTGCGGTGATTACAACAGCGCCTCTGAGCTGCTTTACCAGTTCCGCATTCTTGTACGCCACGCCTCTGCCTACATATACAACGCTAGCCATCGACTAACATACTTCTCAGAGCACCGACAACGACAAGGTTTCGGCCGCAACATGGGGTAAACTCGCCTCGGACATTCTTACCACTAACTGGGAATCCGCCATGGAGGAGGTACAAAAGGTTCGCGAGAACATTGACACACGCCTGTTCAGCAACCCCCTGGCCCAACTCGAGCACCGCGCCTGGTTGATCCACTGGTCGCTCTTCCCCTTCTTCAACTACGAGCCTGCACGCGACCAGCTCACCGACCTCTTCTTCTCCCCCACATACATCAACACCATCCAGACCGCCTGCCCCTGGATCCTTCGTTACCTCGCCGCTGCTGTCATCACCAACCGCAACCGCCCCGCTGGCAAGAACGGCCAGAACTCGTACCAGAAACAACTCAAGGACTTGATTCGCATCGTCAGACAAGAAACCTACGAGTACACCGACCCCGTCTGCGAGTTTGTAAAGGCTCTCTACGTCGACTTTGACTTCGAGGAGGCTCAGAAGAAGCTCGGCGAGGCCGACGAGATTCTGCGCAGCGATTTCTTCCTTGTCGCTACTAGCGAGGCATTCAAGGATGCTGCCAGACACCTCATCTCAGAGTCATACTGCAAAATCCACCAGAGAATAGACATCAAGTACGAGCATTCCGAACAAGCATCCCCTACTTTGAGCCTTCTTACTGACATTGGTTTCTAGGGACCTCTCCAAGCGTCTTGGTCTGTCCGAGGACGAGGGTGAGAAGTGGATCGTCAACCTGATCCGCGACACTCGTGTCGACGCAAAGATTGATTACAAGGAGGGTACCGTTGTCATGAACCACCCGCCACAGTCAGTGTACCAGCAGGTCATTGAGAGAACTAAGGGCGGTTTCTTCCGTACCCAGGTCCTCAGCGCTGCTGTTGCCAGGTAAATCGAGAAGTAATGAAAAGATAAAAACCAGCAGCAGAAATGGATCAAAAAAAGCAGCAAAAGTTTTTTCCAAATTCCTCTCTTTTCACGATACCTCGAATTACCTTTTTCTTACATGGCATGAAAAGGGCAAAAAGGAGCCAGAAACATTTCTCGGGGCTGGGGGGTGTCACAATACTCTTTTTGTGTTACGATCAAAGCTAGGCGTTTTTATTTTCTTTCAAAGTTTTTGGGAAAGAGGGATTGATCGAATACGCAAGGAGAAGGAAGAGAAGAGATGTTGAGAGCAAAGAGTTCGATGTCATAAGCGAGCCTTTTGATCTTGACTGATGTGTGTAGAGTTTGATGAATACACGGACATAGACCATCTACATTTCCCTCTTATCACTTGCAGACCTTCCTTCCCTTATGATTTTGTGAGCATCGTGGGAAGCAGTGTACATATGGACGTGGTGAATGAAGAAACAAGGCCGTCACTTCCTGTATCACATGCTTTGCCTATTTCATCGAGTGCCTTGAATTATTCATGCTCATACTCGATGTGCTTACAACAATATTGTTTGCGAGGAGTTCGATTGTCTGCTTGATACTGAACTCACACGACCAGATGTGGCGTGGCATTAACGCGCCACAGCTAACGCCACAGTTTCTCCAAAGCGACCACCAAGCCCTTCTTTTCTCGTCTATTTCATTATCTCCAAGGCACCTACTATAACAAAACTCAAAACCCATCACTATCTGTTGAACCGACTCTACAGCATCGAAACCCTCCTGATATACGGCAGGAAATCAAGAGAACGAGACACAAAAGACGACAAGCAGCGAAACAATGTCGGCATCATTAGCGCCAGAGTGCAATGAAGTCAAGGAGTGAGTTCTTCTTTTTCCCCTCTCAAACAAATATTTGAATACATGTTCTATCTGTAGAGACACCAGAAGTGCTGAGAAGCAAAACATTGTGGGCTGACTAGTCGGATCAAACAGGCGTTACGACAGCTGCTTTTTGAAATGGTATAGCGAGAGTAAGTTCTATGATTCTTTTTCTTTTTTTTCTCTATTTCTCGATTTCTCGTTCTCTATCATCCTTTTACTTTTTTCTTTCTTTTTTCTTTCTTTTTTCTTGAGTGACTTGGATTTGTCTCATCCTTCTTATCCCCTTGTTGTCCTGTTCTGCAGCCGAAACAGCTCTTGCTTGCTCCATAATGTCTTTGTTGTTCCGTTGTCGAAGTTAGCAAAAGCAGACAGAGAAAAACGCGCAAAGCCCAAAGACGCATCAAACCAACTGCAAGACAAGAAAGTAAATATTGTCGTGTGTGGTTGCTAATGTTCATCGAACAGAATACCTCCGCGGCACGGCAACAACAGATGAATGCGAACCTCTATTTGCTAAATACAAGCAATGTCTGGGTGTAAGTTTTGCTTCTTTACTCCTACCTTCCACCTTGGAGAACATTCAATATTGACACTAAACGTTTACTTACAGCGCGCACTCAAAGAACGAGGCATTGATAAAATGCTCGATGAAGCAAGAGCAGACAACCGCGAGAACGACCTCGAGAACATGAAACCCTCGAATTGAAAAACGGCGTTGGAGAGATTTCTTGTGCCCTTTGCCAGACCTTTTGTATTCTTACTTCTTTTCTTCTTCTTCTCTCATGATGTGTAGCCGTTCACAGTATAAAGCATCTCCATTCTCTTCCACGTGATATGATGCAAAGAATCTATGGGACCGTGTCCAGTATCTTGATTTGTAACGAGTCGTACGTAGGAAAGAAAACTTATAGAGTATTGAAGAACAAGCAGAAAAGCCACTAGAGAGAACCGAGATAGAAACGCCAATCCACCGACCTACCCCGTCTTGTTCCCAACACCATCCAATTCCGAAAAAAAAACACCTACCCATCCCACCCGAATAATTCACCCGAAGGTGCAGGATTAGTCATTCTTCTTCTGTCCGGCAGCAGAATCCTTCTCGCCGTAGTTGCCCCAGACCCATTTGCTCCAGCTGCCGCTTCTGTCAGGAAGTCTTGGGCTGGGCTTGTTGCTTCCTGTAGGCACATGCTCGTAACCTAGATCCTCAAACTCGGTCTCGCTTCTACTTCTATTGAGCAGGCCTTCAGCGGCGGGTCTTAGATAGTCCTGGAGGTTTGGACCGGGCCCATCGTTGGTGGGGTAGGGTGGAGAAGAGGCTGGGGCGTGCTCGCGAGAGGCTTCATTGTCGAAAGCTTGGAGAAGAGTGCGTAGACGGTCCTTTTGCGTAGAGATGTAGGCGCTGCGTTCTTCGCCTGACATGTGTGGAGGTACAAGGTTACCACTGGCGCTGAGGTCTTCAGCTTGCGCATCACGAGAACGACTGGCACCACCGGGACCTGCAGCTTGAGCCATCACATTGCCGAGCATGGAAAACAGGTCGTTGGCACCAGGAGCAGATTGTGAAGATCCAGGACCGCTGTAACCTTCGGGACGAGCAGAAGGCATGACGAAGCGGTTGTACAGAGCTTGGCTGTAGCTGACCTGTCTGCTGGCGGGAGGAGTAGGACGACGAGGTTGCATACCAAGAAGGTTAACCTTGACCCACTCGATGCCCTGCTTGAGGTATTGCAGACCGGCTGCTTTCGCTTTCTCATGGCTGTTTGTGATGAAGCGGTCGATTTCGCGCTCGTGCTCGTAAAGGAAGGGATAGATGTAGTTTTGGTAGACAAAGACGCTACCTTGCTGGCCAGGCAGCACGAGGTAGAGGTGAGCGCCGAGACGGATCCAGGAATAGAAAGGTACCCAGCTGAGGATGGGGTAGAGAAAAGATTCAGCGGCGAGGGCAAGTGAGAGGGTGGTCCAGTACATGAGCCATGGTGCTAGCTGAGCCGGGTCTGAGCTGCGCAGCGCCTTGTAGGATGCGAAGATAGGGAAGAGGATCGAGGTCACCGAGCTGTGACAGGGATGTTAGTGATGTTGCATGGGATTAGGGCATGTCTCTCATACGTGAGTATGTCAGCTACGAAGCCAAACATGGTGAATAGGTGGTGGTTGTGCGAAGCTTAGGTGATGTACGAGTAGAAATAAGGAAAGGTCGCTGGGTCAGAGGAGAGGTTGACGAATAGCTCAGGCCAGCTGAGACACGACTAGTTGTCAGGATCTTTTGCTTTTCACGGCCACGTTGACTGAAGCGACTAGGCACCAAGTTCGGCTTCAGGTCAAGAGTGTGCGTACTGAGGCCTGTATGTAGGGAACCTCTGACGATGCTTCCGAAACCCGCTCAAACGGCCAAGGGCATGTCGACTTGCGGCGGGGTAAATCAGTCTACCACCTTATCTCTTATCGTCTTTCACTCTTGGCATCCGCCCCTTCCGTATCCCATGTCAGAACCTCATACCAAATGACCGTGATGCACTGC
This sequence comes from Aureobasidium sp. EXF-3400, assembly GCA_024195585.1. Lineage (NCBI taxonomy): Eukaryota > Fungi > Ascomycota > Dothideomycetes > Dothideales > Saccotheciaceae > Aureobasidium > Aureobasidium sp. EXF-3400. The sequence continues at coordinate 160,639 of SWBL01000047.1, forward strand.
TTCAGAGCACTTTCAAATGTGATGCTTTGGCATCATGTGTATTCTGATACAGTCAACTGTCATACGCTAGCTCGTGAGGGGCGCGGATCTCTGCACATCTTGGACAAGTTCGCATAGAAGAAATTCATGTCACTCCATCTTCCTTTCGTCTCATGCTTTCTCAAAAACTATGCTACGCTCAAAAAGCCTGACCGAGCACAGAATCATGATCAACTCGGAAATGCTGCACATGTGGTAGCTGAATAGCTTTACCTGGTCATTGCTAAGTGACGGTCAAGGACGAACGGCGGGAGATTGGTGTGGCTGTGCAAGCAGAACAGCCAAAGCGTCACCGGCATCCGGATCAAAACATTTGATGGTGACGGTTGCGACTATGACGAACCAAGATGAGAAACCGTCTCTTCTTTTGCCCATCTGTACACCTGTAGTTCGTTCACCACGCGTATTACCCACAACCAGTATATCCACAAACATAAACAAAGCCATGGCTCTGACAATTGCATCATAAGGTCAGGTGCACACTCTGTATAGACCCGTCACAAGAACAAAGACTCGAGGCCTCTTGGACTGCAGACGGTTCTTGTCAGTGGTGACGCGACGAGAATGTTACTTGTCCATCAAGCCGGCAGTGTCAAGGTGGGCGAAGTAGTGCGGTATGTCATGCGACCTTGATGTTCGACGCGTCGACGTGCGGCTTTCTGACCATTCTATAGATTCACCTTGACCTACACGCCTAGCAACGATCGTATCCTGCCCAGTCCTTCGCATCTGCACTTGAAGATCAAGAACACTTCGGCCATCCCACTGCGTGCCGCCTACCTCCACGGCCCCTACACCCTACACGTTGCCGCATATCCCGCCTCGTTCAACCCGAATCACAAGGTCGAGGATCCGCAAAAGGAGGGCGTGCCGGACTTTGAACCACTGCTTAAAGCAGGCTCGAGCTGGTCTACCAAGCTGACTGTTCCCGAGAACATCCGAGAGACGGGCAATACTTTCGCCTCTGGCCATCAAACCCGTGCTTCGCAAGATGCACACCGAGACGACAAGAAGGGTCCGCCGAGTGTCACATGGATAATCGAGATTGCTTCGCAGGTCTTGTTTTCCAACACTGCCGCCGTCCATTTCGAACTCTTGGTTGGTCGGGATGAAAGAAGCTTAGACCTCGGCTTTGCAGCCGTCGCTAGCCACGGCCACGGTACTCCTGGACAGATACACGACCACCAGAAAGACAAACGTAGAGACAATGTTGGCCAACAAAAAGGTCTCTATTCGCGTGCTGTCAAACTCGTCGTCGAGGACACACAAGCCCTCTGGGACAAGCCCGCTCTGCCTTCCAACGATGCTCGCAAAGACATTAAGTCTTCTAAGGAATCGTTCCGTAAGTCTAGAGAGACGAAAACCAGCATCGACGAGGCCAAAGACAACGTCCCCAAGAAAAAGAAGAAAATCCATCTAGTTGTTCTCACCCATGGTCTTCACAGCAACATCGGCGCCGACATGCTTTACATGAAAGAAAGTATAGATGCAACTGTCAGACAAGCAAGGATCGATGCAAGAAACAGGAAGGCTGCCTACAAGAAGTCACAGAACAAACCTTCCTCTTCAGCAGACCAGCAAGATCAGCCGACTGACGACAAGCCCAATGAACAAGCCACAACTGCACCTCTATCAGGAGGCCAAGAAGATCTCGATGATGATGGCGATGACGATGAAGAACAAGTCATTGTGCGTGGCTTCAGCGGCAATGCTGTCAAGACCGAGAAAGGCATCCAATACCTTGGAAAGCGATTGGCCAAGTTTGTGCTAAATTTTACTTACCCCGATCAACCATTTCAACCAGTCAAAAAATCCATGACAAGATCCTTTACCGACCAGTTCAAATCTCAGGCCACTAAGAATGCCAGAGATGGCGAACCTGCGCATCATGGAAGCAGCATCCACCACGACGACAGCAATAGCGAAGAGCTCCCCTACACCTTTACTAGCATCAGCTTCATTGGACATAGTCTTGGTGGTTTGATTCAAACATATGCGGTTGCTTATATCCAAAAGCATGCGCCGCATTTCTTTGAACAGATTCACCCTATCAATTTCGTTTGTATGGCTTCTCCTATGCTTGGATTGAGTAATGAGAATCCCATGTACGTAAAGTTCGCCTTGGATTTTGGCCTTGTTGGACGTACTGGACAAGATCTCGGTCTGACGTGGCGCGCTCCAAACATTGCAAAGTCTGGCTGGAACGCTATGATGGGAGGATTCGGAGCTGGTTCAAAAGAAGAGCATCAGGAAGACCCAGGAGCAAAGCCTCTCTTGCGTATTCTGCATACCGGCCCTGCTCATACAGTCTTGCGCATGTTCCGCAACAGAACTGTGTATTCAAACGTCGTCAATGATGGTATCGTACCACTGCGGACTAGTTGTTTGCTGTTCCTCGATTGGGGCGGTCTTGGTAAGGTGGACAAGGCACGTCGCGAGAACGGTCTGATAGGTACATTGGCCGAGTTTGGATGGGCTGAGCTTACTGGCGCCAACGCTTTGCCTAAAGCGCTCAGAAATAATGGTGTAGGAAGCGTCGCTGGGACTGAAGATGAAGGGTCGGGTGCTGACACACCAACTGGAAAACAAGGCGACGATGTTCCCCAACCGCCTACAGAAGCGACGGCAGATGACAATCGCGACTCTACAACTTCTGCTACCGAACCTACTTCGGGTCAATTCTTGAGACTCCACGATCGTGGAAGTGCAGACACTTCGACGCATGCAGCAAACCACAGCGGCGGACTTTTGAATGGATTCTTCAACTTTTTCCGTCCTGCACCCTCACCTGAGCGTCCATCCTCAAAAACCATCAAGGCAGTCCGTCGTGGTCAAACTGTCGATGTGCGAGCCAACGATGAAGATGAAGACGCGCAACTGGACGAAGGCATTCAACGAAGAACTCGCCGGAACAGTAGAGGTACGACAGACAACCCAACGATGAGGCCAAGCAAGCGTCCGGTTGCAACACGCGGCGGATCTATGAACTCCAATCCCGACACACAAGCACCTCCAAGCACATCCATCTTTGAGGCAGCTAGCGATATTCTTCACCCGCCTATTCCATCCACAACCTGGCTCATCGACCCAGCATCTCGCGAGCGTACCATATTCCACGACAGAATTTACCATCCCGAGGACATCCCACCACCTCCTGTAAAGCGTCCTAGTAGACTTTCGCGCTCGTTCTCTTCCGACTCTGCAACGTTGAGAACATCTCAGTCTCGTGATGACACGGCTTCGATTGATCTGGGAAATATGAAGGTCGAGGAAAAGATCGCTCGAGCATACCACAAAGATTTATCTTGGCGAAAGGTCTTGGTGCGTCTTGAGCCAGATGCACACAACAACATGATTGTGCGAAGGATGTTTGCAAATGCATATGGCTGGCCTGTGGTCAAACATCTGTGTGACACGCACTTTGGAGACACCTTCACTGCGACTACGAGAGACGAAGACGAGCCAGCTGTCGATCGTGCTAAAGATTATTCAAAGGCTGATCATGGAGCCGGCGAAGAGGTCCAAGGTCAAAATGAGCGAAAGCCCGTCCAGAGACGTGCGTCGGATATGCGCGAAGCTCGGGACGAGCTGAAACCACTCCAAGAGTCTACCGACGGCGCCATCAAGCACAAACTCAACCCACAAGGTTCCGCCGTATGGGATGATATCTATTTCGAGGGTAGCGACGATGACGACGATGAAGACGAGGGTTATGCAGCCAAGGTACAGAGATTTCTGCATCTGAATCAAGGCGAAGGTGATGGAGCGACTTGGATAGGAGGAGGTGGCGGTCCTTTAAAACAAAGTACCGACAGCACCATTCGTCCTGCCAAGAAACACCATTCGACTGAGGTGCATCGTGGTCTGGGACCAACCAGAAGCCATGAGCCGTACTCTCCTCGTCTTTCTACATCCTCGAATAACGGGCCGGTATTGTCACCTAACTCGGCCAGTGGGAAATTTACAGGCAAGGCGATGACAGAAGAACCGCCCAGTATGAGTGCTGGAGAGAGTATATTGAGTAATGCAAAGCGCAACAGTACGACTGGAGTGGGCTTGCAAAAGCCCATCAAAGAAGTTGTCGCCAAGCCTGATACAAATACTGATAACGAGGCAGGTGTTGGTGAGGAAGTCGCTCGCAAGGCAAATAGAGCGTCGTAGAGATTTTTTGATTACGTAGTGCTCAGGTCGCTCCTGCTTCCTGATGCTCGTATCTAGATTGGTTTTCATGGTGCATCTCTCTTGTCTCTTTTGTCTCTCTTGACTTGCTTACCGCATCAAATATCTCACCTACAATTATCGATCTCAGGACACTCCATGCCTTCAACCAGTCGCAATAAAACACCTCGCCGTCGGCATAGACACGCCATTTCTCCACACCATCACTGTTCAATCTCTGCTTCGACACCACCACATCACCATAGCCAGCGTGCAACAGCAACACCGCTAGCGAGTTCTTTCGAATGGCAAGACTTGCGCAAAGATCATCCCGCCAAGAAGCACAAACCCAATAAGGCGACAGATCACAGAGCAAGAAGAGCAAGCGGAGTCTAGTAACAGGGAGTATCGCCGCAAGTACGGCAACACCTTCGCATCATCCATTGTTCTTGCCGCAGATTGACGTTCCAAAGCCGATGCACATGCGTTCAGAAGCGAACCGAAGGAATATACATCACGTACTGTTGAGGACAGGTTGAAGCAGGCGTCAGAGTGTTACGTATCCGTCCTAGGCCGCCTCAGCACATCACGACCACTGGTCAAGCTGGCAAAGCACAACAAAGTATCTGTGGAATGAGACGGAAGAGTGACGGATCCGATCACATAGGTTATAAACATTCTAAGTAATTCATAGCTCGCTCCTTACTGCGTCTGCGAACTGCTTGACCGCCCAGTCGAAGCTGTCCAAAGGCGCAGTAGCAAACGTCAGACGAAGCTTGATACCCTTAAGCTGGTCAGGCTCAGCTGCAAACCAACTTCCCTTGCTGATCACCACTCCTTTCTCCATGGAACGATTGTAGATCCTCTCCTCCAGGTCCAGCAGAGCAGTCTTCTCCTTCTCGATCGAGCACTCCGAATAAGACGAGCATGAGATACGAGGCGTCGGTGACTGAAGATGGAGCCAAAGGAACATGCCGGCTTCGGGCACAACCCAAGTGAAGAGATCAGGTGGAAGGTACTTCTCGCATGCCGAAACCAAGGCATCTCGTCGTTGGCGGTATTGGTGCGACAAGAATGCGAGCCAGCGAATGAAGCCATCATGACCCCAGGTCACATCTAGCAGCTTGTACATGGCCACCTGAGAGAATCCAGAAGGAGCTACACTGCCGACTTCTGTGTAGTTCATGTACTTTTCGGCGATCTGAGAGCAACATGTCATCCAAGCACATCGGAGTCCAGGCGCGAGAATCTTTGATGTGGCATCCAGACGGACAACACGGCCGGAGACGTCCATCGAGAGGTAGGACGGAGGCAGTTGTCGCAGGTACTCGTCCACTGGCATCGGCGAGTCTTCTCCGGACTCCAACCTGGAGTGTAGCTTCAGGAAGTAGTAAGGGTCGTCCTCGATGATGTATATGTCATGTTCCTCTGCGACCTGGTAGATCTTCCTCCGTCTCTCAGCAGATTGAGTGGCTCCTGTAGGGTTCTGACCGCAAGGGACAATGTACATGACAGAAGGCTTGCGTCCCTGAGCCGGATCCCAAGAGCGCAACTTGGCCTCCAGATCTTCTGGTATGAGACCCTGCCCATCCATCTTGATCCCCAAGATATTGATGCCCAGTGGTGTGACAGCTTCAATGGCCCCAGGGTACGAATATTCTTCAGTGATAATCCAATCTCCCCGGTCGCAGAACATACGGAACACAGTATCCATCGCCGATGTGGTACCACTCGTCAAACAAGTTTCCCAATCATCGTACGGCGGGTTGTGAATCATCTCAATGTGTTCAGTGATGAACCTCAACAACTGCGGCGATCCAGCTGCATACCCATAGTTCAAAGCAACCGCAAAGTCAAAATCGTCTTCTCCTCTCGTACACGGCATGACCACAGCCTCATCAACAGGCGACCCTCTAGACTGCTTCCCAGAAAGCACCAACGAGTCCCAAGGAAAGTACTCTGGAATAGGCCGTCCAGCTCCCAAACTAATCTGCCGTTGAGGAATAATGGGAGCGCCATCGAGACCAGGTTTCACACTGCTCGCGGACGCTTTCAGGTTCGAGGGTAGTCTGTTGCGGCATTCGGTACTGAGATGATGGTCCCAGTTCTTGGCTTTGGGTTTCGTGCCTGGTCGACACAGTTTGAAGAACTCGGAGGAGGTGAAGGGGGCAGGACCTGAGGGGAGAGGGTCGGATGTGCTCCGGTGTAAGGTATAGTCGGCAATTGCTTGGGATAACATTGCGGTGTCAATGGAATCTGAATTCGAACAAAAGAATAATTATATTCAAGAAGAAATCGTGGTACAGTAATTGATATTGTTCTGACAGAATTGAATCAAGTTTGTCAATTGGGAATGCTCCAAGTTTACTTGGAATAGAGTAAATGGCGGAGAAAGAGTAGTATAGATATATGTGACGAGCAGGTGGTGTAGTCGGACAATTCGGAGTAACAACGTTTTGGTGCTCCCTTCCTTCGGAGTATACTTTTACGTTTAGCATTCGAACCCCCTTGCGTATCACGATTGCTCAAGGCACCGCGTGTGCAGATAAGAAGCAATCAGAAACCGTACCGGGGTGGCACGACTCAAAAGCAGAAATCCAATCCGATAAGGAAGTCGGAAGCCGACGTAACGCGGGTTGAATACGGCCTTAAGGAGACCACAACATCAAGAATTTAGGAATTGCTCTAGAACAAAGAAATGTATTCAGCGTGACTGTGTAGGCTTTGGTGGAAGAAGCACCGTGTCTTCCAAGAACTTGATAGATACATGTGGTACGAAACCGTTGGTATGTTCCGTGACGACGGTGCTGCGTGACACTATCAACGTATCTCCGTATGGAAATCGTACTTATAGCTGTTCTGAAACGTCGATTGGCTGATTTCTTAATCATGCTGCATGTGTGCTGTAGTGTCCGCGATGCTCAATTCTCGGACGATTCACGAGCTTTCTGGTTGTTCAAAAGCTTCAACAACAGGCCCTGAGCATCTTCGCGCTCCATGAAAACCTCGAGCATTCTGACACCTTTCCCGTTCGTGAGTAGACCACATCCTATTGCTGCTTGTAGTTCTCTCCAAGTCCGTGCCGAGAACGTGTTCATTTCCACCTCGTCCTCGGTTGCTCCGAACATGTTGAGCGCTTGCAGATATCTCCAAGATGCAATATCGTTGTATGTCTGCTTGCGTCCGTGTATGACACGCTCGATAGTGTAGCCGTCGTTGTTGATGACCACAATGATGATATTTAACTTTTCTCTGATCATGGTGCTGATCTCTTGCACGGTCATTTGCAGACTTTCATCGCCAATAAATAGAACCACTCGGTTTTCGGAGGCATCTGTGCTGCCTGATCTTTTCCTCCATCTTTCAGAATCGCGCTGGGCTAGTGATGCACCAAGGGTTGCAGGTAGCATGTAGCCGATACTCAACCACGTAACAGCCGTGAAATAGTAACTTCCGCTCGGGAGCACAAGATCACGAGTGCCGTGAGAGGCCGTACCAGTCTCGCCCATGACAATATCTCCAGATTTGAGAATAGGGTTAATGACACGGTAGAAGTCTTTTTGAGTGAGTGAGCCAGACGATTCGACGGACGGGGTTACCTTAGATGGCTTCGGAGGGGCTTCGGGTTTTGAGATCTTGCTGTGGTCCAGTTGCTCCAATAACATTCCTATGAGCTTCTTGTTTGAAACGTCACGAGTGATCTCAGTCCCGATTTTGACATGACGCTCGGAAAATGACAATGAGATTGCTTGCTTCGGGATGCTGGAAAACGAGCCAGTGTTGGTGCTGCTGTAGTGAGGACCAAAGACCAGAGCGAGATCTGCTGATTCAAAGTAGGTTTTTGCGCTTTCGCTGCCTAAGTCGGCATTATAGATACCTTGAAAGCTTTCAAGATGCTCATCTACCAAACCTTTGCCGAAGGGCGATGTCCACACAGGCCACCCGGTAGCCTTGACAAGCTCATTTATCTCGTCGAGGATGTCTAGACATCTGCTCTCACCATCCACATATATCAAAGGGTTCTTGGCAGAATGCATCAGCTCAATAATGCGACCCGATACTTTCGACTCGTTGTCGCCATTTGAGATCGAAGGCAAGGAGATCTTGGACTCTAGACCGGCCGCAGACACCTTCACATCCACCATGTCGGCCGGAAGTTGAATATACACTGGTCGGCTGTGGATCAGGGCCTGCTGCACAGTCACATCAAACTGCTCGGGAGCAGTACGAGGATCCAAGAGGTTTGTCTGTGCGATGGTCACATGTGTATGCATGGTTGCAAAGCGATTGAAGTCACCGTCGGCGAATGTGTGGTGTACATTGGTACGAGCGTCTTGCGTAGCTCTGGCTGGGGTACCAACAATAGAAATGATAGGAGCCTTTTCCGCGTATGCACCAGCAATACCATTGACGGCACTGAGTTCTCCCACGCCAAAAGTGGTGATCAGGGCACTCACACCATGGATTCGAGCGTAGGCATCGGCAGCATATGCAGAGTTCAATTCATTACAATTGCCAACCCAGTGCAAGCCTGCAGGCTCAACGAAGTCCAGCAAGCGAAGGTTGTAGTCGCCAGGGACTCCAAAGACAGAGCGAATGCCAAGTTGATGGAGTCTTGCAAAAACGTAATCGGCGAGCGTGATCGTATCTTGCGATGCGGATGACATTGTTAAGGTGGTTTCAGGTCCGATGGTCTAAAACGTGTGCTCGGAAACCATGATATGTCGTTGTCCTCGGAGTAAGCGGGAGCCAGCGGGGTAAGGGCAACCGCGGCTTGCAAGGCGTCTCCACACCCCTCAGATACTTTGCCAAGCCGCTCCTAGCCGAACTCGCCGAAGACTCCTATCGAATCGGAGTGATCTGGCAATTCTCTACTCCGACATACCATAGCAGAAGGAAAATCACAATCCGCGCCAGGAAGCTATGCCACCTCGTGAGGCAGCCTGTGAGCCTTGTAGGAGGTCTAAGTTGGCCTGCGATCATGTCCGACCGGTGTGCACTCGATGCTTGGGTGCCAACAGGGCCGACGCCTGCGAGTATCGAATATCTCCCTTCAAAAGAAGACGAACAGATTTGGGACCTTCGCCTAGGACGAATATTTCACGGTACAAGATAGCAGAGATTCTACGACTTTGTGTGGTTGTTGATTGATCTTGTAGCAATGGAAGCCAGACTCGAGAATCCGAGCCACCACCAACAGCAGCAGCGACGCCAACCATTCGACCTTATCCAAACCCAGGTTTTCAAGGCTCGTTGAGTTCTGCTGCGATTTTCAGTCACATCTCTCCTCGACATCATGAACCGGGCGCTGCTCAACCAGAACCTGATACTGTACCAGCTGGAGTGTCCGTACCTGCATTGCTCGATAACGATGATATCGCTTGTAGACAAGGAACGTCATTAATCAAGCTACTTCTTGAGGAGTACCCGTTGAGTACCCTCAAAGATCTAGTTTCGTTTTGGCTCGCAAAAGGCATCAGTCTCTCACATGCCGAGTCTCTATTAGATTCGTGCATCGAAAGTATGGACGAAGCTCTAAACTCTGGACAGCCAACAGACAGCTGTATGGAATATTTGACTCGTAATTCGCAGAGTCCGTTACTCTTCGGTCCCGAAACAACTTTCGCTGCATACGTAGCGCAGTTTTCTGGTCACAATGCCCGTCTGGAGACCCTAGGTATCTTTCTATCAGCTGTGGTCAGAGCCACGAACGATGTACCTTTCTTCCCAACACTTTACAAAACAGACGAGGATAAGTTCAGGCTACGAAAGTTGGCTACTCGGCTGAGCGACCACGCTCTGGAAGTCTGTCTATCGCTCGACTGCTTGAATGACCTTCAGCTTGCCTTCCAATACGAGAATTTTATCGTGCATACATTCGTCGACGGAGACCAGAGTTACAGCTCATGGCGAAGGCTTGGAGATGTTATCGCCTCCATGCTTGCTCTCGGCTACCACGAACGTGTCGAGACCCGATCCAGAATCCCAGACTTTGTGGTGGAACTACGGCAAAGTGCATTCGCACGCATATACACTGACGATAAGGAAGTCTCCATCTTTCTTGGTCGACCACCCCGACTGAGTCGAAGATTTTGCCATTTCCGAATACCAATCGCTTTGGACTCATTCGAGGCCAATGAGTCTGCTCCTGGTACTGAAGTTGTCGGACAAGCAAGTGAAATCAAGATTGATTACAGAGCGGGATGTAGTTGGGCGGCTCTATGTGCGCTACTCAAGGAAGAGATATTGGAGTTGTTCATCGAGAAAAATCGAGAGCATTGCGTACAACGAGCGAGTGTTATCTGGGCAAAAGCGGAAGCACAATGGAAACAGCTACCCACACACATGCGCTACGATGTTAGTTGTCTCAACGACTACAGAAGGAGCCCCTTCGAGCGCGACTTCCTGATTAGTGCTCGACTAGACCACATACACATCAGGTTTCTGTTGCGATTCATCCTGATCAATAGTCTGGCCCAGCCAGATGACGAGATGATCCAAATCGCACATGAGATGCTCACATTGGTCGTTCAAGCTGTTCTTGCCCGTGACAGGCTTGCAAATTCTGGAAGTGGTCTCGTCTGGAAAGTTATCCTCTACGGCTTACCGGCCTCAGGTATCATACTACTCGCCATCTTGGAACAACGCAATCCTTACCACTTTGGTGGCCTATCGCGCGCAAAGGTCTTGCAGAACCTGAGGATTCTCGTAGCCGAGATACAGATTGGCGCACTATCACATCCAAGAGAGCCGAATTTTGCTTTGCTCACCAGAGCCGCGCAGACCATTGAGAACTTCCTCGACTCTGAGGAAAGGCATGATCATCATCCGAATGGTCAAATCAGCGCTCATCACGATGCGGCTCCTGGACAAATGGGACCTTGGGCTTCGAATTTGAACCTGGAGGCTTGGGATTTTGATCTTGGGTTCTGGGAGAATCTTGCCGAGCATCCCTTCTTGTCGAATCTCGAGTTTCCGACATAAGGCGATTTACAAGCTGTATAAGTGCACAAAAGTTATCAAAGAATCGGAGTGGGGCTTTGGAAGTATCCTTGAGCGACGTCATCTTGTGAATGAATGAATGCCACTCAGCTGTGGAAACTACTATGCGTTCTGACAGCTGCAAATATCCTTGTCCTCATTCAATAGTCTCGCGATCACACTCTCTCCCCTGGCAGATATAGCAATATCTTGAGCTGTAAAAACGCACAGTTGTTTTTGAATCAGAAGCATGGCCACGGAAGTATTCTGAATTGCTGCTCTCACTGTGATACTCACTCCGTTCTAGAAAATGTTATGCATTTCGATAGCTATATCATGACCGTCTTCAGCATACGAATCGAGCTCTCTACCCGCGATTGTCTTTGTTCAGCTATCGTTGTTCGTCCATCTCTCTACATGAATTTTCGCCGCTTCATGTCAAACCCGCTCAATAACAGGTGTTAACATTGCCATCGTAGTCCTCCCACAATCCCTCCTCCGGCAGGTCTGAGTTTCTCAAGGGAGAGCCGACATATCCTTTAAACTCGTCGTAATCATCATCGTCATCATATGGCAGAGGTTCTGGCAGCACGCCTCCATTCAAGACAAAGTCTTGTGCTTCTGAGCACCATTTAGGAGAGTACTGGGTCACTTCTTCGTCGCCTTCCAACTCGCAGACGGAAACAATTTGCACCCTCTTCAGTGAGGTCATTTGACACGAAACGCGTCTGAATGTCGAACTCCAATTTCCAGCGCTCAGAGCGAGGCCAATGTCCAGCTGCTGCAACGACTGAGAGTGGCGAAGAAGGAAAGAGACCAGGGCATCTTCAGTAACAACAATGTCATCAAGAAGGACATCACGAAGGTGTTTTGAGTCGAGTGCATGCAGCAACGCGTCTCCATTGAACATGTTTCTTCTGCGAGGTTGCATCGCTACCCAGAGGGTCTCGAGAGCACTCGCCTTACCGATTGCTTCCTCGAGATTGAAACCGAACATGGTCTTTGGGTTGTTGGGAAGACGGTTGTAGCCAATGCGAACATGCTTGAGATGTTCAAAAGACTTCAAACTCTTGATCGTGGCGTAGTCTGCACATTTGAAGGGAAGGTCGATGATGGTCATGGAATGTAAACCAGCATTTTTATGGTCTGCAGCCGACAGTACCTCTGCGAGGCCGAACTCGAAAGGGTCATGCATATCAGCATCAACCCATGCCTCTGGGTGCGGATGTATGCTCTTAAACATAGAGAGCAGCTTGAGGATGACATGATTCTGACCTGGTTGCGGAGGAGCGATGACGATGTTGACTAGGTTGGGACACATCTTGAAGGCGTAGGCGATAGTGTCCAAGAAGCAACGACGGAACTCTTCGGTGGATTGGTACGCAGCAATCTGACGCTGAGCCTTCCAGTAGTGTTCCTGAGACTTTTTCAAAGCCTTGGTGACTTTATTTACAGCAGCATCAAACTTCTTGTTTGCATTGGACCACTTTGAGCGTGCGTCGGAAGTATCAAGTAGCGGATCGCCATCCTCGTCGTAGTCGATGTCGTCAGGCTTGAAGTCCCACCAGTCAGGGAAGCTATGTCGAAGATGAGAATGCTCGTCAACCCATTTCTGGAAAGACTTGTGGTTCTTCAGATTACTGGGATCGACAACCAGGGTGGTAATGTGCTTGCTGAAGATAGCATGATCAGCTATTTCGCGAACCTCAGCGCAACTGTCCCTATGCTTGACGAGGAAGATGCGTGGCAGTAGATAAGGCGCAGCTGCATCAGCAAATTGTTTTGAGACAAGGCGGATTGGCTTGAGGAGCTTGGGATCGGCGTGAAGGAAGCTACAGACGCGCTGCTTCAATTCGAAAGGGAGTTTCTCCATGATGCCGAGTGGTTAATGTCGATTCAAAACATCAGTTGTAGTGTGTTTGGGGGTCTTGAGGTATACGGCGACGGTGCGTAAAGTGCAAGGTGTTAAAGTGGGTGTGCGCAGGCCAAAAAGGCGCGTTGGCACAGAGATTGTTTTGAAGTCGGAGGTTCTGGATGATTGTTTGAAGGTGAAGCGAGTGCGTGTTATTGTGCCGAGCAAGCTTTGTTTGGGTATTTGCTCAAGGCAATCGCGATGGGCTCATTTCTGACAAAGGCAGTAACCATGCTCTCTCCAGTCTTGAAGCATGTGGTTTGCGTAGTTATACAAATGCACAATATTATCAAGAACAGGGCAGTTACCATTGAGAGACGAAATGCTATCGGCTTTCTCAGGTCACATCTCTGTGAGAATCCTTTGTGCTTTTTTACAGTCTGGAACATTGACACTTCATCGTGGAGAGAATTGCTGAGGCTTTCCCCTGAAGAGGGGCTTACGTGCAGTCGGTTGACAAAGACTTGAAGACTCAATATCGGATTAAGCAGGCATAGACTACGTGAATTGACTTTCACACTATTGTCAAGAGTTTAGAGTCAAATATAGATTGATGCTTTTGGCTTACTATGTAATACTCGACTTCTCTATCTGCTGTTCTCCTCCCACGTCGGACCGGTGCAGTTGAATCCAACAGAGGAAACATTGTCACACAAGTACTGGCTAGGAGCAGTATTGTTGACAGTGTCGACAATGTCGATACCAATAATTTCTTGACCAGTGCAAGGAGATGCAGCCGAGCACTGAATAGCACCGACCACATCACTGACGGCGGTTCCGGTCCAATTCTGAAGGCGAATATCGTGGAGGTTAAACTTGCTGCTATCGCAGCCACCAGTCGCGCCATTATAAGAGGTACACTGAGTCACGGCATAGATACCAGTATTGTTGTAGAGAACAAAATCGGAGAACGTAATGTTGGCAGCATAACCCAGGCCACCACCACCGCCGTTGGGAGGATAACCAGTAGAAACTCCAGTCCCTAAGCAAGTTAGCAAGTGATTTTGTTGGGACGGCGCGATTTTACGAACAGGTCTTGACGTAGGCGCCATATCTCATGTTGTACGAGCGGATGTCACGAGCAGTGACATTTTCGATGATTTCGAAAGTGTTGTTGTATTGACCAATGCTGCCAATAGCGACACCAAGACCCATATAGAAGTCACAGTCCTCGATAAGGATGTTGGTGCTGTTGGCCTTCAAGGCGATAGAATCATCTCCGTTAGTGACATTCCAGCGGCGGAAGGTGATGTTGTTGGCGTATACAGTGTCGGCACCGTCAGTGTTCAGACTTGAAAAGTCAAAGCCAACAGGCTCGTTGCCAGTGCTGTTCACATAAATATCTTCCAGAAGAATGTTCTCGCTGTGAATGACGGTCATGGTCCACATCTGGGAGTCCACAAATCGGGTGCCCAAGAAGGTGCTATCCTTGGTTCCAGTAATGGTAATCTGGTGAGGTCTGCCAGGGCTACATCAAAATCAGTATGTCAATCGACGATATAGCAAATGTGAGCACTTACTAGTTGTTTGTTCCATTGACAAAGGTATACCAAGTCTGTCCAGAGCCATTGAGAGTAGCGTATCCATGACCATCCCAGTTGATATTCTCTCCACCAAACAACCAAGCCGAAGATTGGTTCTGGTAACCAACAGGGAGGGAGTGGTTGAGCCAGTAAGGGATATTCGTGTCCCAAAGGAGTAAACCATTCAAGTCGACGTCAACATTCTTCAAACCAGTAGTGTTCATAACACTATGGATGTTGTAGGTTTCGTTGCGGAAGACAACTTTTCCTCGTGAGGGTGCCTCGTTACGGCCGCATTTTTCGAATGCCTCGACGATGGCGGGAGCAGAGTCACCGCCATTCGCACAGGGCTCGACAATGCAGACACGTTCGGGGATAGTGACGACTGTTTGGGCAATTGCAAGTGCTGGCACACTGAGTGCCGCGATGAGAGAGGCGTACATTGTGATACTGGTGATAAAAAAACAAGATGCACTTACAGCACAAACAGCGGGAACAGCCCTCTAAATATACTCATCTGCAGTTCATGGTTCGGCATTCAGGTTACATTGATCACCGCAAAAACCTCCAACATGCCTGCTGATCGCTGCCTCATGGTTACAGTGACGATCCTCGAGTCGGGGACACCGTGGTCATGGTGGAGAGAATGATGTCGAGAGACCTGGAGAAAAAGCCGGAGCAGCACGGGCACTTCTCTTGGGGCTCCACCTTTCTCCACATGTCGGCAACGGATTCAAGTCGTCGGCTTTTGGATGACTGCCATGTGCATCTGAGCTATGGTCTAGTGGTCTCAAGCCAACCAAGATCATGTCTTGGAAGGTGGAGGTAAGAACGGATGAGTGAAAGAAAATTGAGAGTACATCATAGTACATTTGCCAAGTATTGCTCTTGCAGTTGGTGCGGGGAATCAACAGCGTTTGCTGTGTGCATTATATATTTATATGGTCATGAATCATGAGCACCTACTCATGCACCTGGAGGCCACTTTGAGGGCGCATCGATGACAGTCCTCGAGAAGCGAGCACTGATCTGATCCTGGGCCTTTTGTTTTTGCTTTGCACCAATTCCTGAGCGGTCCAGGACTGGGGTTGCATTCATGATGTTGTCAATATCATCGTCCTCAGCACCGCCAAAATCTGAGCCTGACTCGTCGTCCGAGTCGTGAAGAGGCTTAGGTTCAGTCTGTGCGATGCGACCTGGTTGTGGCTTGTCGTCCGAAACAGCAGGAGCAGGATTTTGGAAGGGCTTCGAGGCAAGAACACGGCGACGAAGCTCAGCCATTTCTTCCTCATCATCGTCCGAGGGTGGCATGCCGTAAGGATCGTGGTCATCCTCCTCCTCTTCTTCTTCATCTTCGTCATCCTCGTCCTTGTTCTCCCTCTCTTCGCCATCGCTGTCTTCGTCGCTTCCCTCTTCGTCGGACTCGTCAAGCATGCGAGTACGGTTCAGATTGCCTCCTCTCCATGCGTCGTCCTCGTTGGCTTCTCTCTCGGCTCGGTCCTGGACGTATTCGTTCTCAATCTTCTCCAACCAAGCTGCCTCGGCCTGCTTTATGCCGGCTTCATCCTCGCAGGCAGCATAGCGTTTGAGCACAGCTTCGTTGATGTCGAGGAAGGCCTGGCCGTAGCTGAAAGTGCTGAGAATGTGTTCGGCCCACTCTTTCTTTCGACAAATGTAAAAACAGGCAGCAAGAGCCTCAACACAGTTCATTCTCCAGGGCTTTCCGTAGTTTGTTGGGTTTGCAGCAATCAGGTAGGGAAGAAGTCGTTGGTGGGGGCCTCCAATCCTGCTGAATGGGACTTCTTGGATACGCTTCCAGCTGGCTTCGACAACAGCAGCACCGTACTGCTCGAGAAGTGGGGCATCGGCAGGTGAGATGATAGTTTTTGCATTGGGCGAAACGACGATACCGGCGAACTTCTGGCCGACATGCAGTTCGCGCATGAGCCCCAGACGCATCAGACGTTTGCCGCTGCATCGTTTGGCATCGCAGTGGCCAAGGTCCCAGGCGGCAGCCTTGTAAGGAGGACGTTTGGAGGCAGCAGGATCGATCTCTCCTTCCTCGCCACGGGCAGGAGGTAAAGGGCGAGCAGAACGACCGTTTGCGAAGCGCTTGCCCTTGTTGGACATGTCCTTCTTGTGGCGGACCATGCTGACTCTGGCGCTTCTTGTTGGTGTCGATATATAGGTGTGATATGTGCGAGTGAGATAAAAGCAGCCAAATGAGATTAAGGAAAGTTGATAAAATGAAGTCGAGTGTGTATATGACGAGATGAGGGGCAGGCAAATTTCGAGACGGATAGCGAAAATCGACGCGAGTCAGGTTGACGAGCGAGGGCTACGTCAATGTCGAGGCCCGCCAAGATCTTAGCTTAGGAGCAGTTCCGCAATACACCACAACGTGGTGCATACCGCTGCCTGCATTCGACTCGTTATCTTTACATTATTCTGCAACAGAAGCGCCCATCGTAACTCACACACGCCTACAAGACCTTCATTCTCCAACACTATCCACCTCAATATCGCCCACCGTGGAGGCAGCATCAGCGAGATACGCGGCGCGGGACCGCTGGGTCAACGACGGACCTGCTCCCCAAACCCCGCTGCAGCGCTACATTCGTCCGTCTACTACATGACCGTGTACCGAGAATCTATCAATCTGACATGTATCCTCAGACAATGCCTGCGACCCGCAAAACTTCGAGCCAAACCTGGCCCTCAATCTCGAGATTGCCGACTTGATCAATGCTAAGAAGGGAAATGCTCCTCGCGAAGCCGCCGTCGCCATTGTGCAATACGTCAACCACCGCAATCCCAATGTCTCCATGCTTGCCCTGACCCTGCTCGACATCTGTGTCAAGAACTGCGGCTATGCTTTCCACCTTCAGATAAGCACAAAGGACTTCCTGAACGAACTCGTCCGTCGCTTCCCTGAACGTCCACCCATGCGCGTCAGTCGTGTTCAAAACCGCATTCTCGAGCTTATCGAAGAATGGCGATCTACCATTTGCGTCACCTCAAAGTATAGGGAGGATCTGGGCTTCATTCGCGATATGCACCGCCTGTTGAGCTATAAGGGCTACACCTTCCCCGAAGTCAAGAGAGAGGATGCTGCTGTACTCAATCCCACAAATGATCTCAGATCAGCCGAAGAGATGGAGGAGGAGGAACGCGCCGCTCAGTCTGCAAAACTGCAGGAGCTCATCCGCAGGGGTACTCCTCATGATTTGCAGGAGGCCAACAAGCTTATGAAGATTATGGCTGGATTTGACACTCGTCGCAAGACCGACTACCGTGCAAAGGCTGCTGAGGAGGTTGCCAAGGTTCAGCAAAAGGCAAGATTGCTCGAGGAAATGTTGCAAGGCTACAAGCCAGGTGACGAGATTAAGGAAGGTGATGTGTTCGAGGTGAGTACTGACAGAAGCTTCATGTTGAGAGCTGAGATTGACCAGACTAGGAACTCGCAAACGCCTTGGCCAGTGCGCATCCCAAGATCCAGAAGATGTGCGAGGAAGAGTCCGAGGACCACGAAGCTGTCGCAAAGCTGTTCGAGATCAACGACAGCATACACCGTACAAGCGAAAGATACAAGCTCATCAAGAAGGGTGATCTCGAGGGTGCTAACAGAATCGCTGCTGGCACTCTGGGCATCAGCGGTGCTGGTGTTAAGAGCGGACCCAACAACGAGTTGTCTCTGATTGATTTCGGTGGTCCAGAAGAAGAAGAAGCCGCTCAGCCTGCTCAATCCCAGCCTTCCCAGGCTGCTGCTCAACCCAAGGGTAATGCTTTAGAAGACGACTTGCTTGGTCTGTCAATTGGCGGTTCTGTCTATGGTTCTGGTGGTGCCTTGACCCTTGGCTCTCCTAACAATGGTCTGGCCGATCTTGCTGGCTCCTCGAGCTCACAGCCGACTCCTGCACCTGCACCTGCTGCTGTTCCTCCTCCCGTCCAACCTCAAGCAGCCAAAGCAAACTACGATCCCTTTGGCATGACTTCTTCTCCCGCACCTGCATCAAACTCCTTCCACCAGCCTCAGCAACAACAAAAGGCAGCAGATCCATTCGCTGCTCTGTCCGGTAATTCGCGCACCGCGTCGCCCTTCCAGTTCCAGCAATCTGTCAAGCCTCCAGCATCACCTGCGGTTCCGCAATCAGCTGCATCACTATTGGGTGGTGACGACGAGTGGACCTTTTCATCTTCTCTCCCTGCGCAGCCGCAGAAACCTCAATCCAACACTGTGACTGTCATCGACTCGAGCGTGAGAGCCATCTTCCACGTTTCGAGACCAGCAGGTGCAAACGACTATCTAGCCATTGACGTCAGGATATCCAACAAGACCCCTCAACCCATCAGTGATTTTACTCTCCAACTTGCAGTAACAAAGGTACGATTATAGCTCAACCACAAACCTCCACATCTACAGCAAGTTAACATTTCCACTTCCTAGGCATTCTCCCTGCAACTTCAACCACAATCGGGTCGCAACCTGTCTCCAAGCCAGGTTGACGGTATCAAGCAAGCCATTCGTTTGCAAGGCGTTACTCCTGGTAAAGGAAGTGCTGTTCGTATGCGTTGGCGTGCCAGCTATGTTATCGGTGGTCAACCGCGTGAGGAGAGCGGCGAGGTTAGCAATTTGGGCGTGCTTTAGAGACTCTACCTCATTTAATAGAAAGTTCATTCTTTTTCTGCAAGTTAAGCAATACATTTTGACCCAAGGCATTGTCCTCGACGCATTCGTTTTACATATCCTACAGCATAATCCTTGTGATCGCTGATGTCGCTGATGTCGCTGATGTCGGTAGCTGTTCGGTGAATTGTATTAGTGGCAAAGGAGAGGCAAAAATCACTCGGTGAAGATCGGAGAGGGTGAACAGACGTCTCTATCTTCTGCGAGGAAATGTGTTACTAGTAGACCAAACCTCCGAGTATTGTTGACGTTCGGAGGAAGAAATGTGGCCTGAGTGAGAAAAAAACAATCGTGATAGGGAAATCGTGACACGCGCTACTGCTGTTGGGACCAACGAACAAACATGCATATGAGCTGAAATGCACACCACGTTACGAGCCGAAATCACATCCATACCTGTGGTGTCGCCAGTGTTAATGAACGCGTGGTGGCCAGAGGAAGGAGACGTTCGCAGGCTCGGGAGCGGCCGAAGCTAAGGCTTGACTCGCTCAGTTTGGCGCTGGCCCAAGCTTCAACATGGTTTAGCACGATGTCATCAAGGTCCAACCTTTCTGTTATGTAGCGTCCTCCGAACAATGTCTGGCTGTGCAAATCAAATACTACGAGGGTGCTGTGGAAGATGAAAACGGAAAAGAGTGAGAAGGGTTGTGAGATGTGCGGATCCGGTCGCACTCTTGAGTAGGGCCGCAGAGAGGATGGCGAGGTTCTGGTAATGGGGTGACTTTTGCTGGTCGGGCCTACCCACGATGTTCCGGTTCGGCCCTGCATCGTCATACCTACTCGTTGTCGGGAAGGAGCTTGCTCCAAGGGTGTTCCAGGGAGCAGTTCAGCGGTTGGAGCTTCATGATTTCGTTCCACATCTAGCATTTGAAATATAAACCAACCGAAGCTCCCGAACACAAAACCTCCTCTTCTCTTCTCATCCTATCCAAGATCCTACAACAATCACACCTACCCCGCCATGGCTTCTCAAGACATCCGCACCAACTCGCTCAAGAAGCCAATCACCATCACTGAGTATATCTTTGCTCGCATCAAGCAATGTGGTGTCACCTCTGTCCACGGTCTTCCTGGTGACTACAACCTGTCTGCCCTCGACTACCTTGAGAAAGCTGGTCTGAAATGGGTCGGCAACTGCAACGAGCTCAACGCTGGTTACGCCGCTGATGGCTACGCCAGAATCAAGGGTTAGTCGACCGAGTTTCTCTCGTGATAGCATAGGCTAATTGTGTCCAAGGCATGGCCGCCCTTGTCACCACCTTCGGTGTTGGTGAGCTCTCTGCCATGAACGCCATCGCCGGTGCCTACTCGGAATACGTCCCCATTGTTCACGTTGTCGGTATGCCCGCGTTGACGGCACAGAAAGATAAACTTATGCTCCATCACACTCTCGGCAATGGCGACTACAATGTCTTCGTTGACATGTTCCGCCTTGTTTCCTGCGCCGTCGCCAACCTGAAAGACCCTAGCACTGCTGCCGATCAGATTGACCATGTCATTCGCGAGTGTTACCTCCAATCACGCCCCGTCTACATCGGTCTGCCTTGTGACATGGTCGAGGACAAGGTCGAGGGCGAGAGACTCGACCAGCCCATTGACTTGTCATACCCTCCCAACCCCGAGGAGCAAGAAGATTACGTCGTTGATGTTGTCTTGAAGTACCTACATGCAGCAAAGGACCCTATCATTTTGGTCGATGGTTGTGCCATCCGCCACCGCGCTCAGAAGGAGACCCACGATTTGATCACCAAGTCCGGCCTGCCCACATTCGTCGCTCCTCTTGGTAAGGGGTGTGTTGACGAGACTCTTCCCAACTTCTGCGGTGTGTATGCTGGTGACGGTTCAGCCGAAGGTGTTCGCGACCGTGTCGAAAGCTCCGATCTTGTTCTCAGCATCGGCGCCATCAAGTCCGATTTCAATACTGGAGGCTTCACATATCGCCAGAGTCAATTGACTACCATCGACTTCCACTCTAATTTCATCCAAGTCCGTTACTCGCAATACCCTGGTATCCGCATGAACGGTGTCCTCCGCAAGGTCGTCGAAAAGATGGGCAAGCTGAACGTCAAGGAAGGCCCCAAGCCCGGCAATCACATAAGCAGCAAAGACAACACCCAGGTCATCACACAGAAGTACTTCTGGCCTCGTCTTGGCCAATGGCTGCGTGAGAACGACATTGTTATTGCTGAGACTGGTACCTCGGGCTTTGGTATGTCGGATGCTCACTTCCCTGCCAAGGTTCAACTCATCTCTCAGATCCTGTGGGGCTCCATCGGCTATGCTACCGGTTCTGCTCAGGGTGCCTCATTGGCCGCCAAGGAGCTTGAGGAGGAGAAGGGCGAAAAACACCGCACTATTCTGTGCACTGGTGACGGTTCATTCCAATTGACCGCCCAGGAGGTCTCAACCATGATCCGCCGCAAGCTGAAGCCCATCATCTTCCTCATCAACAACGATGGCTACACGATCGAGCGCATGATCCACGGCATGGAAGCCGAATACAACGACATTCAGATGTGGAAATACCAGGATCTGGTTCCCGCTTTCGGCGCAAAGGAGGGCGAGTACAAGACCTACACGATCAAGACGCGTGACGAGCTCGACCAGCTCATGGCAGACGACAACTTCAACGCTGCTCCTTACCTGCAGTTCGTCGAGCTATTCATGCCCAAGGACGACGCTCCTGAAGCGCTCAAGCTCTCTGCTTCGGCAGCCGAACGCAGAAACAAAAAGGCCGAGGCCTAGAAGATATCGGGACCGCGAACAACTTGGACTTCTCATGGGAATGTCATCAACGAATAACTTAATTGACTTGTGCTCTTATAATGATGTAAATAGACGTTTGGCGTTTTAGTTTTCAGAATCCACTTTTCTTAATTCTTGACTCGTCTCGTTGTCCTTGACTCTGTGATTCGTGCCAGTGATCCAGATATCTCCGCCTAGGATTCAGACTCTTTGATGGCATATACCTTGCTCAATAGGCTCAAAACATCTGGCAGGGATGGCTTTTTTGGCAGAAGCTCCTCTATATTGGATTGACATGGGTGTGTTGTATGTTGTGGAGTTCTGAGTCCCGGTTCAACTCTGCAGACAGCTTGGTGGCTTAGCTGCTGCCAGACCATGAATTCTGAGCACGAAGCGTCTATTGCGCCTCGCCAACAGCCGGTGTGTTTGTGTTAAGCATGGCCATTTCCCGCCTTCCAGAGAAGTGTGCGCGACACCCGTCGTCGCGATCGATCGGGTTGTTGTGCGTCCAAGAGATTGTACACGTCTGGTTCGGCTCTCATCTTTCAACTCTTGTCTTCGTCAGCCAAACCCGCCAATCTAGCCAACACCTCCCTCTGCCTCTTGATCTTGTCCTCAAGTCCTTTGATCTCTTCCTCTTGCTCCTCAACGCCCCTGTGCATATCCGCCAGCCCAGCTAAATCAGCCAAGGCCTTCCTGATCCTGCTTTTCAGGAATTGCGCAGCCACAGCCGCATCTTTGTAGTCTAGTTGCTGCGGCGCTGAGCTGGGGAGTGCGGAAGCTGAGGTCACGGGTGTGTGGGGAGCATTGTTTGGTGGTATCGCGGCGGAGGTGTCGGGGGTGTAGACATTTAGTGAAGGTTCTAGGCGTGAGAGCAGGGCGTGCAGAGGTGGGAGGATGTCGAAGGTTTGGGCGGGCGGGAGTGGTGGTTGTGCGGTGGTGGGAGTTGGATTTAGAGGTGGTGCAATTGTTGTGGTTGGTGTTGCATTTGAAGACATGGTTTCTGTTGTTTGTGGATTGTTAAAGAAGCGCACGAGAAGTTATCAAATTGATTGTTGGTAATTAAGGTAGTGTTTAAAGTGAATTGTTTGAGGTGTCGGACTGTCGGACTGAAAGATACGTTGAAGTGGTGCGCGATGCTGCGGGGAGCGACTTCCTTCGAGCCAACTCAAACTGTGGAAGATGCCACAACCATGCGTTATGACGCGAACTATCTCAATGCACGATAGTCTCAAGGACCGAAGCAGTGTCGATTGACAGACCAAATCTCATTGACTCTCTCAGTCTGGAAAGAACTGTGTCTCTATGATCACAATTCGTTCTTCCTCTCTTACTACTTCGCTTTTCAATCTACCATCATGAGTGAGCAAACGCCACACGCCCTCACGATTCCTGAAGTTCTGCGCGAGGTCTTTCAATATCTGGAATCTGATCGCAAAGCCCTCTACTCTGCTAGCCGAGTGAACAGAACCTGGGCTGAAGAATGCCTCAATGTACTGTGGCACCACATAACCGTGAACGGCGCAAAACTTCTCGCTTCAATTCCCACGCAGCGACGCCAGTTTTATGCTGACAAGATTCGCTGCTGGTCCCTAGATATGAGCTCAACCGATCATCAGGACGAAATATGCGACCTGGACTTTCCGCGACTTAGAAGGGTCGATCTTTGGCTAACTAAAGACAACTGGAGATATGATCACCAACTGGTACCAACTCTCGAGGACTTTCGATTATACGATACTTCGAAAAAAGCAGAGTATATCTTGTGGGAGCTGCCAGACTGTTGTCCTAACCTTCGCAAATTGTGTGTTCGTTCTGACCAACTCGATTTCGATGGTTTGGAAGGATACTTGAAGGAGTTTTCGAAACTGCGAGCTCTGGACCTCACGGGTATGTCCGATGATACTGTTACCGATGAAGTATTCTGTCACCTAGCAAGTCTGCCACTACATGAATTGCGCATGAAAAAGCCTATTACATCTGAGATGGTCGACCTAGCCTGTCAACGATTAGGTTCTGACAATCTGTTGCCGGAACTTCATTGTCTTGAAGCTGGGATGGAGTGGTGTGTTGCAGCAAGGCTGTTACCTAACATGACAATGTTGAGAGAGCTCAGACTTGATCTTGTGTCCAGTGATACAAACCATAAGAGTTTCCAGGCTATTGGCACACTAACAGAACTGAGAGAACTACACCTTAAACTTGCCTACCAGCCTGAAAGGATTCTCTCTCGTGAAGAGGTGCTTGCCATTGGTCAACTGCACAAGTTGCGCAACGTGGAGATACTGGGGGGTTCGCTGATCTTCGACGAGCTTGTTACTGACGACGACCTGGTTATCTTCTTTTCAAGCTTTCCTGAAGTCGAGAATATCTACGTCGATGCATTCAACACCAACATCATCCCAAGTCCAGCTATGATTGCTCTTGCAACGACTAGCACGCGACTCCGGCATTACGTGTTCAAGGCAATCCTGGATGTGGGTTTCGCCGAGTCGAGCACGCCACCACTGTTCCCTGAACTGCGATCCATGCAGTATCAACATCTGTTGTATTGGGATATATCAGTTGAAGGGTAAGCTCGTATGACCACCACGCCTGCGACACGTGTAGCTTTCAAGATTGCGGAACAATATTCGAGACCAGGGCATACACAGAGAGAGAAATTACTTTCTCAAATCTCTTTGGAATTCCTCTGGCATAGAGAATATTGTGCATTTTTGTAGCTATACCATGACCAATCGAGACAAATGTCGTTGATACACCTACTAACATATTATCGTGCAGTTCGGAAGCAAGGCTGCAGAAGGTTGCAGAGCTTGCAAAAGGCATCCACAGAAGCTGCCCCAACCTCAGAACCTTTTGTGCATGGCCTGTTGTGGTAGAGGACAAGTTCACCTTAGAGCTTGAAGACGCTGTACGGCATCTCCTGCATCCCTTAGGGCTAATGTTATGGTAAGGCTCATGTTGAGCCATGGCTAGAGTCTTGGTTCACTGTGCAGAGAAAGTCTATGGCTCAATTGGAGTTCCATCGATCTGCGTACAGCAGAATTGTCACAAACAAGCTACATTGAGCACAGGATGTGCTGGAAAGCGATCGTATGTCACGATTACGGAATCATGTACAAGTGCAAGTACCATCATAAACTTAGAGAAAATGTATTGCTAAAAATGCAGCTGCTCTGCATCTTCCAGGGTTGACCAAATGGATAGCTATCCACGCTATTGACTTTAGCATACGAAGCGATAGCGGAAACATACTCCTAAGGGAAGCATGTCTGCAATTGTTACATGGGCAGTTTCCCTTCTGCGCACAGCTTCCTAGCTTCCTCTTTTGGCAAATGAGGCATGTCTCCATTGAGACCACAGACCGCGTTCCGATATACCACTTGACCCACATAAGCAACTCCAGAGTCCGACCTAATGGCATCCAAATCCCGCATAGCATCATCTCCCTCTAGCAAGATTGTGTAACCAGCAGTCTGCAGGTACTCGGGATCTTCTTTTTGTCGATTCGTGATGCGTTCGTCAGGAAGTCTTCGCTCGATAATGGAGAAGTGGTCGTCCAGCGTACGGCCAGGTTGCAGTCCAATCTCGTACTCGTTCTCTTGAGGATAAGCCCAGGGGCTGTTCGTTTCCCTGTCTGTCAACGGTCTTATAGGCTGCAGTTTTCCCTCTGGCAAACGAGTAGGCGTGGAAGGTGCGAGCTGCCTCCTTATCTCTTCATTAGGCCAAGCCGGCCAATTAGGATGGAATTCATCCCAAGGTTCCTCTATGAACTCTTTTCCAACAGAGGCAAATGGCTCGAGAGGAAAGGTCATGTTCAAGGGCATCACCTCTACCAACATCGCGCCCTCGAGCCGCAAAAGTCCAGTGTCTCGTCTGACGAGTTCGACATCGGTTTGATTTTCCAGATGCGCTACATATCCATGCTCATGTCGACGGAGAAGCTGAGGACCAAGGTCTTCTCCGATAACTTTGAAACGCCCTTGTACTGTATGGTCCGGTTTCAACGTGACATTGTAGTACCCAGGAGTATCGCAGCCCCAAGCGCGCGGATCTTTGTATACGAAGATGAGCACGTTTCGCATGAAATACGCACTGAGATCTTACTCACGAACGGCTTTGCTCCAGCGCTTGTAAGAACAGTCTAATTCGTCGTAATCTTCAAGCGGTGGTACATCTTCAGGTTCCAACAACGTGTAGTTGCACAATGCGATCGAAAAGTATGCAAGCAACCAGAGAATACTGAACGATAGCTTCATTGTCGATGACACCAGTTGTCAGAAACGAGCAGTGGTTTTGTTCATCTAGGTGGAATCTTGCTAAGATATATGTATGTGTTCTTAATATCAGGCGCTGGCTTTCCTTTCCACGCTTGGCCTGACAATGACTCAAGTCCGTCCGAAACATGCTATACAAAACATTGAGGACGAACAGGGCCCTTGATAGCTTCAGAATCTTTCGAAAGCTTGGTTTGAGGAGAAGATATTGAAGCGCTTGAATATTTCGCAAATCGAGCCTGCTACTATTTTGAATACGTGTCTGCCAAGATTCGTTACCACACAAACAGCAAAGCCATCACGAGGCACGTTGTAACAGACGACCAGCTTGGGGTGCCCACATTCATACCATCCGACTTGCTCGCAGTAGTTGTAGCAGCCGTAGCCTCGGGTCCAGTTCCAGCTCCAGCCGTGCTGCTTCTGGCAGTGCTACTGACCAATGACCCCGAACCACCCGTCGTAATGGAGCCACTTGTTTCAGTCGAGCGAGAGGCAGAAACTGTCTTCAAGGTTGAAGTGGAAGTAGCGATTCCCTGCCAGATGTAATCACCCAGGCCTTCTGTCGTTGTGCTCTCGCCCGATTTAACAACCACGACATTTCCACTGTTCGCCAAACTCAATGTCTCACCGTTGACAGTAACGACTTCACCAGGATATAGTGTTTGTGCTGCTACCACTATACCAGATTTCAGTGGTGTGAAAGAAAGTTGTTGGGAGTCGAGTGTTAGAACAGCAATGCCGGATGCTTGTGCTAGGCTTTTTATTTGGCCATTCACGACTAGGCCATCTGTTACCGAGGAAGGGAGGCTGTACGTTATGCCGCTAACTGTGATGGCAGGACCGCCTGGGGCAAGAGTCTGTGACGCGATGACCAGTGGTGTCGCAGAAGCGGCAATGGCAGTCAAAGTCTGCGATCCAATGGTGAGAGGTACAGCAGCAGCTATGTCGCGGAAAGTAGTCGGTTTTCCATCGATAAACACAGTGTTCCCAGATGTGTCCAAAGAGTACGTTGTTCCTGAAACTTCAATCGCAGTGCCACCAGCACTCAAAACTTGAGAAGCCACAACGTAACCTCCTGCTATGAACGGAGCAGCAGTGACACTGCCAAACGTCACAGGCACAGTTGTGCTCACAGCATCTGCCAGGGAAGTGGCTTCGGTAACAGGTGCAACAGGAGCCGCAGTTTGTATTGCAGTTGGCTTTCCATCAACAAATACAGTATTTCCAGATGCAGCCAGAGAATATGTTGTTCCTGCAATCTCAACCTGGGTACCTCCTGGACTCAAGATCTGGCTAGACACGATATATCCACCACCTATGAATGAGGCAGCAGTGACGCTACCCAAGATCACAGGAGCAGGGATGCTTGCAGTATTCGCGTATGAGGTGGCTCCATTAACCACAATGTTCGCTCCAGACTTTGGCAGAGAATATGTCACACTGGAGATCTCTATTGCCGAGGCGCCAGGAGAGAGTGTTTGTCCAGCAACAACATAGTAAGCTCCGGATGACTCAGGAGCAGCCGTCAGATCACCGATCACGACTGTTGCTGGCTGTGCGATGGTTGTCTGCAGAGCAGTGACTAGTGTCGGTTTCCCATTGACAACGATGTTGTCTCCAGATGGCTCCAATGAATATGTGGTGCCAGAAATCTCAATACCTGACCCTCCGCGACTAAGAGTCTGGTCAGCCACAACATAAGCTCCAGATGTCACACGTCTACCCGTCGAATCACCCAACACGATAGGTGCTGCTGATTCGGCGGGAGACGTTAATGTCGTAATCTGGACATCTTGTCCATTGACCTCGGCAGTACCGCCAGACGTATGTATAGAATATGTTGTCCCAGAAATCTCAACGGCAGAACCTCCAAAAGCCAGAGTCTGGCTTCCCACGATGTACCCATGAGACGCATGCGATGCTGTAATCTGACCGATTGCCACAGGTGGAGGGGATTGGGATATCTCTGTGGGCGACGTGCCACTCACAGTTGCCGTTTTCTGAATAGTGTCAACTGTGAGGATTTCGTGAGTAGCAGCCTGCGAGTCTACTGGTTTGGGTTCTGGCAGATTTAAAGCTTGACCCCCAGCTGACGTGATTTGAGCTGAATTTTGGTCTCCGATAGACACCGGTTCGCCCGATGACTGTACCGGAGCTGCAGGAGAATCAGCAGTAGTCTTTTGTGTGACCGGCTGATTTGATGCATCAGAGGTGATTGTGGGCTTTCCGCCAGGTTCCTTCAGCGATGTATCGGAAGTCGTCGGAGAACCATCAGGGCCTTGGGATGGTAATCCAGGTTCTTGCGAAACTTCTGTGGCAGCATTGGGAGATGAAGGATTTGGCTGATCAGGGACTCGACCAGATGGGTGATCCGGCTGACCAGAAGGCTGTTTCGATGGAGTTTGAGTGACCTTGGTGGTCTGAATGGTCGACTGCGTAGTGCTTATAGGACCAGCTGGAGGAGGCTGGCCAGCAGGAACTGCTGATGTTGTGCTGGCCTTGTTGATGAACATCGCATTCGTAGTGCTAGTCACAGCGCTTGAAGTCGTCAAGAATGAGGCACGGATATGAACATTTGGTGCTCCTCCGCCTGATACTGGAGAGCAACTTATGATCTTTGGTACAGCTGAGAGAGCCACTGGATTATGTGCAAGCCACGTGATGAATGCGTCTTCGAGTTTCGTTGCCTTTGCAGTGGTGTAGAATTCACCAGGCGTTGTTGAGACTGCAGTGACGTATGGTGTAGACAACGCAAAGTCGGTTGCTGGGATGAATTCGGGAATCATGCCAATTGGGTTAAACACGGCACCACTAAACCAGCTCACTGCTTCGGATAGTACATCGTATGTGGTGATCGAGGTAGATGCCGGTTGATCGGACGTGTCTGTGTGTGTCACCATACACCTTCCTGCATCATTGACCGTGCCAGAAAACACGTAGACATAGTCATATTCGATGAACGGCGTTGGAGCTGTGCTAGAGGTAATAGTCAGCACATATTCCATCGTACTCAGGCCAGTGGAGACCTTTTGACCTACATGGTAGTATATCCAAAGTCGATCTCAGTTTCTGTAAGCACGATCGTCTGATCGTATGCATTGAAGGGTGCAAAAGGCGCGTTCATGCCTGTCGGGATACCTGAGAAGGAGGGGCCAGTGCCAGCCGCATCTAACTGAGCATTATAAGTGCCTGTCACTCCAGCAGCAGATGAATTGGTTATTGTGACTGTGGCGGTTGGAATAGCTGTATTGTTGTATCTCAAGTACTCGGTCACAACAGTTGAGTCGACGACCTCAATTGTAGTGTTGATGTACCACCAGTTCAAAGCAGCTACCGGAGCATAAACTTGACAACAGAAAGCACCAGAAGCGGAAGGATCAGTTGGCGGTTTGGTCGTAACTGACGAGTTTGTGTATTGCGTCGTTCCTGCTTGCCTTGGAACACGCAAGGCAAAAGCGGTCGATAAGCACGAGACAAAAGACAGGATATACAAAAACCTCGCCATAATTCCTTGTTGCGATGGACCAGCTTCGAGGATGTCGCCCAAGAAGCAGCTTGAGCGTAAGCCTTACCTTTAACAAAATTCATTTGCTGCAACTCGGCCTCGTGGAGAACCAACTACTGTATGCGAGAAGGATTTCAATAGGCACTGCTGCACATGCATCTCGACCGCGAATCCTGTGCGACAGTCCATAACGAGTATAAGATGATCAGGCATGCAACCAGAACATGAAGGCAGCGGCCCGACCTGCTTTGTATCATGTACACCAGAAACTAGCCAGGCACGCCTGACAACTCAGCAGCCTATCAAGATGATGAAATCGTGTTCTAAGAATAGACGAGGCTGGGCCAGGCTGGCAGGTTGGCGTCCAATGAAGCGCTCTTGTGAGCGAAGAGACCAAAACGTAAGTACGGATTGTTTCACAATACACGATTTAGATTACTCACTTTCATCGTTTTTAGTAAACTGCAGACTCGCTAGAGATATCATAGTCCCTCTGGCTGCTAATTCAACGGATATGACTTCAAAGCAGCGTTTTAGTCCTCCTTGTAGACCTTGAGAGTGCTGTCTACACAGCCTATAATCAATCGCTTTCCTGTCTTATCAAAAGCACTGCAGAAAACCCCTGCCTCGGCATCTAGACTGCCTGAATAGGGTTTATTCCTCTGTTGCAGGAACTTTTGACCGGTCTTCCAGTCCCAGAAAGTGAGTAAGCCATCATCACTCCCTGAGAACATAACATTGTCTTTGTTAACTGATAGCGTATTGATAAGGCCATCATGGCCTCTGAAGTTGTGCATAAGAGCGCTTTCGGGACACTTCCACTTCTTGACCTGATCCTTGGATGCAGATGCGAAGGTGAACTCTTTGGGATGGATAGATAAAGCGCGTACACCTTCCTTGTGATGTGTTAGGACACGCGTTGCCTTACCTGCTCTGAGATCCCACACGCGTATGCTTCCGTCAAAGGACGCAGACAAGACCTGTGGGTCGACCTCCTGGCACTTGACGTTGGTCACAGCCTCGGTATGGCCATTCAGGGTACAGACCGCACCACGAGTACGTATGTCCCAGACGCGCACAACTTTATCACGACCTCCCGTACAGAGCACGTCAATCGTAGGATGTAGAGCAAGTGTATAGACACCACCCAGATGGCCATGGTACTCACGGATGGGTTGATTATGCTCAAGATCCCAGCATTTGACCTTCTTGTCCTCGCCGCAGCTGAACAGCAGTGGATGGCGCGGACTCACATCCAGACCTCGGACGGTCGAGATATGTCCCGGAAGCGTAATCTTGGGTTTTCCAGAAGCCATGTTCCAGAATTTCAGTGTACCATCACCGGCTCCAGAAGCAAACCATTCATTGCTAGGGTCCACAGCTATAGCGCGAACCCACCCCTTGTGTGATTTCAGGACTCTGGTGAGCTTCCACGGCCGGTGCCATTCAGGCTTTTCTTGACGTATGGAACTGCGGATCAGGCTGCAAGACTGCGCATTGGGTGATTCGACGGCGGTTGCGGGTTTTCCAGTGCCTGGTGGCTCTACTGTCTTTTGTTGTGTCTTTCTTCGATCGAGATTAGTGGTCGCTTGTATGGCTGCAAGCCTGGGAGGCAGCTCCTTCACATGGGCATATTCGCTATAAACCCGAAAGGAAACCGTGCTACTTTTCTCCGGGATACCTAAGTCAGCGGCAAAAACACTTCTTGTACGTTGAGCTGACTGTCGCACCAACTCGGAAGGATCAGGCTCTGTGGGTGTCGACATCTTGGTGTATGTGTTGTGTTGGATATTACGAGAAGTCTTTCGAGCGCTGAGTTACTCTTCTGTCAGTCCGCAGCGACATCGTGTTTGTGGAAGAGGATGGGAAACCTCAGTAGTTATCCCATCACTCAGTCAGAGCCTCTACTGAGGTATGACTCAAACAGCCACATGGTCATAATTTCATTGCATGAGAACACCGTAGTTGCCCGTAGGCAGCAGTTCAGCGTCTATGAGAGTGCGTTAACCTTATACGAGTAAATGACAGCGAACCAAACATATGACTAAGGTTGAATCAAAGAAGTTTGTAAGCCACCACTATTCCATCAGGTGGCCCGATGCCCTGCATAGAAGATGGACCGTTCATGTTTCAAAAAGACCCAAAGATAGATGAGGCTGACAAGTTGGCGTCCAATAAAGCATCCTTGTGAGAGTGGAGCACTGTCTTGACATGCAGGGACATCGACCGGTCAAGTTATCGTGGTGTGTGGTCGGTGAAGCCTGGCATGTTCTCAAGCCTACAGTGCCGGACACCGCTTCGAGCAAAAGCTTCTATCGTGAGCGTGAGCCAGACCAACTGCTCACGGAGCAACCAGTAATTTGTCGTTAGCAAGAGGAGCGGGAAGCTGACTTGGTGGGATGCTGCTGTTCTTCATGAACCAAGCGTTGCGCCAAGACGTGCTTGCCGCGAGTACCACCCTGTTATGTTAACGAGACTTCCATATAAAAGCAACGAGGAGGCAGATCGCTGTGGCTCGCAGTTTCAAGTTATCCAAGGATATCCACTAGCCGGGTGGAAGTTTATTGGAAGCGTCTCTGTGATTGAATGTGCCTGAGAATGTTGGCATACACGAAAGTGGCTGAGAGTTGAACGCAGTTCCACTTCTACCAGAACAATCATCCAGCCTTCACGTGTGCAAACAGAACGATAGAGAAACAATAAATATATAGATTCAAGCACGCTAATCGCTATCGAAGGATCGATGAGCGAGAAAATTAGGTATAGAATGCTTAAGAGCCATGACGAACGAGAAGAAGAACCGCTCCGGTCGCGCCAGAACCCCAATGCCCCCGATCAACCACCTCGTTCACCGAATTCCTTAGCCCAATCTTCGAACTCTTTCAGTCCAGAGGCCGAGACACTGGGTCGAATGTTGACGAGACTCGCCTTGAAATCCGTGACGTCGATCGGTCTGATATCGTCAGGAGACATGTGTAGCAGTTTCTCTCCTAGAGAACGCAGAGGTCCCATCGCTGCGTCTTTTGCTAAAGCTGTGATATCACTACCCGAGAAACCTGAATTCTACTGTTAACATCGGTCTTCAAAATGCTCAAAGCGGGTTCACATACCTTCAGTCAAATACACCAGCTCGTTCAAGTCTTCGTCGCTGATGTTGTGTTTTTGCGCTGCCATTAACGTCGTGAGCTGTAGCTTACGCACCCAGTCTTCAGGCAGAGGAATATACTGTCTTCTGACAAATCGTCTTCTCGCCGCTTCGTCGATCGCCCAGGGCAAGTTTGTAGCTGCCAGTACCAACACTCTGCTGGCGTCGCCTCGCTCTTTGTCTTTCTCGCTTGTTTCCTTACCTGCAGCTGCTTTTGCTAGGTCGCTCCATTGAATCAAGAACTCGGTCTTGATTCGACGAGTAGCTTCATGCTCGCTCGATCCACCACGCGCCGAGAGTAGCGAATCAATTTCGTCGACGAAGATTATGGATGGTGCCAGTGCCTTTGCGATAGCAAACAGCGCGCGGACGAGCTTCTCACT
Source organism: Aureobasidium sp. EXF-3400 (assembly GCA_024195585.1). Taxonomy (NCBI): domain Eukaryota; kingdom Fungi; phylum Ascomycota; class Dothideomycetes; order Dothideales; family Saccotheciaceae; genus Aureobasidium; species Aureobasidium sp. EXF-3400. The sequence continues at coordinate 193,997 of SWBL01000047.1, forward strand.
CTCGCCAAGGTACTTGCTCGTCAGACTGCTAGCGGAGATGGCGAAGAATGTACTTTTGCTCTCTGTGGCTACCGCTCTGGCCAACATGGTCTTTCCTGTTCCTGGTGGTCCAAAGAGTAACATACCACGTGCCGGCTCACGAAGTCCCATGAATAGATCCGGCCGCAAGAATGGATAGACGACTGTTTCTTTCAGCGCACTCTTCGCGATCTCTAGACCGGCAACATCATCCCAATGTACCTCGTCACCCTGAATCACAATCTCGTTGAAGATCTGTTTCGCGGCTGCCTCATCTACGCCACGGGGTAAGTTGTTGAGCAGATTCTTGACACGTTCATCCCACTCGGACAACTCATTCTGCGGCTCAGTAGGTGCTTCAGGGTTTTCGGTAACAGATTCGACGATAGGCGCAGGAGCGTTCTCTTCCACGGTAGTGTTTTTCTTTCGTTGCACTCTCGTCGAGTTCTCTCTTCCACTACTATGTTCGTCCGCACTATATCCCGATGAGACGTTTCTGTCGTCTAGTTGTTGTCGTGCCTTTGCAGCGTTGACTACACCAACTGCTTTCCTAGGAATCGGCGGTGCTACTTTTGGCTTTGTCTGACTTGTCGCAGCAGGCATCGTAGATGAAACCTGGCTCTCCAAATCCTTCAAAGTCTTAGGTGGCCTAGCGTTTGGTGGATTCTTGTATTTGCTCGGCTGTACAGGAAGATACTCGTTGCGATATGATGGCAATCTGACAGGTTCAATCCTGCGAACAGGTGATTGCTTTCGCGCCTTGGTAGTGTTAGCAGTAAAGGTGGGATTTGGTCGTTGGCGGGGTGAAGTTATTGGTGAGGGTGGACCCAGGTGTTCGGAGCTGCTGGCGTATGCTTGATATGGTTGTACGGGGTTCAACAAAGAATGATCAGGATATGGTGGGCGTTGCGATTCAGTCTGAGATCCATTTGAAGTGGGTGGCTGGACGAAGTAATCCGATGGACTGGGAGGTCGTACGTGCTTTTGAGGATGTCTTGGCTGTTCATGAGAAGAACGAGAATTGGATGGATGGAGCGCAGCTGGAGGAGCAGAAGCAGTGTGAGTAGGCGCAGTGGGTCGAGAAGAATTGGAGGGATCGACAAGTGTTCGCGTGTAGGGATCCCAAACAGTGGCAGAACTAGAGGGGCCGTCCAGATGTCCGTTCGCTTGCTCCAAACTACCAACACTCGCATTTCGTTGAGTGATGCCCCACGCTTGAGTGGCGGCTTTCGAAGCAGCAGCAGGCTTCCTGAAAGTGGCACTGGACAGTTTACCTGACGAAGTCGTCCTCTCCTTTCCCCCAGCGCGCAAAGTTCTCAACATGCCTCCTCTCTTGTCCGGACTAGGGGTGCGCGAGCCTTTCCGCTGGCCACTCGACGATTGAGGAGCTAGCATAGATGATGATGATGGAGCAAAGGCAGAACTGGTCTGCAAAGGCGACCTGCGAATGGTTGGAACATCGGTTCCAGAACTATGTTTTGAGGTATAAGATGGTCGCTTGTTGCGTGTCGGAAGAGCAGGAGGCGTAGGACGCGAGATGTCTGAGTAGTTAACTGGAGGGATGCTTCCTCCGCCTAGACCACCAGCGTTGCTGATCTGGTCTGCACTTTCCTGAAGTGGAATGCTTGTGCTGGACGCTGTTGCCTTTGCTTGTGTTTCTGCCTCCGCAGCTTCCTCCCGGCTCTGTCGGAGTGCCTCAAGTAGGTCCACGCGCTCTTTGCATTGCAGCTCCATCTGTCGCAATGACTCCTGCAGGGCCTTCTCGGTTTCGGAACGTGGTCGCCATCCGGTAGGCATGCGATAAGCGTTGTGGTAGTATATTTGGTCCAGTGCGTTGCGCCATGATCGGAGAGCTTCAGCCTCGTTATTCTGACTCACTGTCAGTTGCTGCATCTGATTACTGTCAACACGAAACCGACCTTCCCCTCGAAGTACACAGCAGTCGAGCATGTCAAATAACAATCGTCATATGTCTTCTGCATGGAAGACGCTGGCTTCCCGCGGCCCAACATTGTGTCAACAACGACGGCCTCTCTACATGCGAAATTGGGAGAGCAGTATGCAGTCGAATGTGGTGACCTCGAGTGGTCGAACGAATGTGCCTAGAGTTGATTCAAACTTCTTGTCCCTCTGTCCAAGCCTCGCTCTTTGCGCGGCCAATCTAATGGACGGTAGGCATGACGTAGAGAGTGCACCTGCCAAGTCTCGTGCCAATTTAAGTAGTCACATCGTGATCTGCTCAGATACGCAGATCCTAAAGAATATGCTTCGAGAAGAACACGAAGAAGATTTGTATTTTCCCACAATTAAAAGGAATATATTCTATACAGACTCTGAATCAAATCATTTTACCGCGAGCAACGCCATCGAGTAAAAGTTCTGTCGAGACACGAGACGACTTTTGCTTTGTTCACTTCTTGCGTGTCATAATCTTGGTGATGGCATGCCTGATGGTCACACCAGCCTTCTCCGTCTCCTTCTTTGATAGTCCAGTGGTGACACAGACCTTCACTGCAGCTTGAGGTTGCCAGCCCTCGTCGCGAGGTGTACCGCCGAGTGGTGGAGGCATGCTCTTTAGTCGCGTGATCAAGACGCCATTGGCAAGACACTATTTAGACACAGTCAGTTAGATGATACAGCGCGATGTATAGATGAACGCCTGGCTTACCTCTTCGACAATGTCTTGCATGATGACACCTTGCTCCGGTGCACTCAATTGCCTGCTCTCAACTACCTCTTCCTTCAGGACAAGCATCAGGACAGGGTTGTCAACAGCACTTGTGCAAGTAACCCAGTCGCTGCGTGGGTCCAATTGAGCACGCATAGCGCGAATGTTCTCTCTCAATGCGACAAGAAGCTCGGGTTGTTCCTGCAGCATCCTGCTAGTCGCGCTAGCAGTCGTTGCAAGCATAGCAGGCAGTGCGGCCGAGAAAGTATATGCGCTACCAGAAAGGCGTTGATGTTCGACAATCTCCTCACTGCCAGCACAGAAACCACCACCTCCACAGAGGGAACCGGCGAGCGAGCCAATGATCATGTCGACCTGGCTGGCGTCCACATTTTGTTGCTCAGTGACACCGCCACCTGTGCGGCCCAGGACACCATATGACCATGTCTCGTCCAGGATTATGCGGAACTTGTACTTTTGCTTGAGCTCAATGAGCTTGGGGAGATTGACGACATCGCCTACGTTCTCGAACAAGCCCTCGGTGATGATGAAACGACGAGTCAGGGGTTTGCGAGCATTCTCTTTTACCAGCTTTGCAAGCACGCGCTCAAGGTCTTCCATGTCGTTGTGTTCGTACCATCGGACTGTACTGCGCGAAATCTGGATACCTTTGCGTATGGCGAAGTTGATAGCTTTGTCGGCAACGATGATGTCGCCGCGCTTGGAGAAGGCAGGAATGACCGAGGAGATGGTACTGAAAGACTGGGCATAGACAATGGCAGCGGGTGTGCCTAGGTGAGCGGCAACGTCGGCTTCGAGGGTTTGGTGGACATCCTGTGTACCGTAGAAACCAGGGGGACCGCAGGGACCGACACCGTAGGCGCGCAGAGTCTTGACAGCAGCCTCCTTGATGGCTTCCGAGTTGATAAAGTTGAAGTGGTTGTAGGTGGCAAGGTTTGTCACAGTGCGACCATTCGCTAGCTTCGACTTGGGTGCTGAAGGACTGTACTCTGTGTTAGCATTTTGCTCATGGTTGTATGTAGCCAAATTGCGCACCCAACGATGACTGGTCTCTTCTCGTTCTCGGCCTCTTCAAAAGCTGTCACGGGGGCTGCCAATGGTTCGGGGGTCCAGTCTTCAACAAGCTCATCAATTTCCTATGTGTCGTGTTAGCAGGCGATAGACGAAGACAGTGACAGTGGTGGCCGGGGCGTACCTCCTCAGTCAAGGGGATCTGCTTCTGCTTCTTGGTCGAGTATGAGGGCGAAACCAGGTAGTAGACGGCGAAGAGGAACAGGAACAGCTCCATGGCCGAGCGCACAGGATCATTTTGGTAGCTGGAGCGGATGTATCGGATGACTATTGAAGAGCCGGGAATCTTCTGTATCTGATCAAAGGCCTGGTTGACAAGCTCAAGGGCATTGCCTAATGCATCTGGCGGAGGGCTTGTTGTATTCATCGTGGGCGCATAGTCTCGTGTGTACAGAAGTCGAAGTGCGACGGTCATCAAGGCGTCTCGGTGATTAGACTCAGACCCCTAATTGCTGTCGTCGGCAACTCGAACCGACTTTCTTTACAATCAATTTCAATCTAAACTCGGGCGCGTACCCCTATCCTCCATGACTGGTGCTTCACTGCAGTGAACGTTTTTCTGAAGAACACCAGCCTGTGTTCTAGGCATGTCATTATGCTAGCTATGTAACGGCCCCTTTATGCAATCTCTCGCCTCGTCATTGAACATGTTTGCTCTGCCGGTTCTTGGAATAAACTGAAAACTCAAAAGCACGCGAAATGAACACGAACCGCGTCCAACGAACGCCATGTAACCCCTCCCATCTCGAACCCCTTTACCCGGCGCCATAGAGCGCACCCCACCTCCTGACCATTGGAAAAAACAAAGGAGAATTGACTGAAAAAGAATAACGTGCGGGTATCGATATTGGGTATGCCCCAGGTAGGTCGTGAAATCCAAACGTCAGTCTGGAAATCGTATCGTCGTGAAAGGAATGTATGCTAAGGCTGAGCTCACTGGAGAAGAGCTCCAAGCTCCAAGCTGCTGCTCGTGTGCCTTGCTGCTTCAGGGCTGGAACTTGGTTGCAACAGGCCGTCGAAGTTGAGTTTTCGATGTGGCTCTCGTGCCGATAGAGGACTTTTGTTAGACGCCCAATTGACTTGGGCAGGACTTGGTGTAACGTTGCAGAAGTCGGCGAAATTGAAGTTGTTGGAAGGAGTACTCAGCGCGAATCCAAAGAGGCCGTTGCTTCCTCCTGGCGTGTGCATCATCGACGACGGTAGAGGTGTTGTCTTGGATGGAGGTGTGGACGGAGCAATGACCCGAGCACTGTTGAGACCATTTGCCGGAGTAGGCGAATTCAAAAGCCCAAACATTTCAGGGTCATCTTCTTTGGATGTGCGCGAGAAGCGGTGTTGAGGAGGCGGTGTCTTAGGAGGTGATGACCGAATGTTGTACAGGTCGCTATCGACATTGAAAGAGTGCACGGGAAGATCGGTGTCGTCGTCTTCAGACAACTCGGGAGAGGGAGCGTCATCGATAAGGCTAGAGCCTTCGGATATGAAAGACAATTTGGGGACGTGAAGGGTCGAAGGAAAGACTGCGGTTCTGTTGTGGTAGGCAGGAGACGACTCTGGAAGTCTGTGTGATCTCTTCCAGGATTGGACAGCGAGAGCACTGCGAGTCTTGCGACCAGTCTGACTGCTGGATGCAGGGTATTTGTGGACGTCGGCAAACCTCGGACGTTTGCTGCTGTGGGTGCTGCCATGTACACTGCTGTGAGAGCTGCCTAGCCGAGGCATATCGTCGGAGAAGATGGGGGCAGTCAATGGCGATGAGGCCATGCCGCCGATGGAGTGGAAGCGGCTCGAGACGCTGGATGAGGTGTCCGAGTAGCTGTCGTTGATGCTCGAGGCGGTGCGTTTACGCTTGAGTTGTTGGTCGATGTGCGGCTCGATGGTATCGATACTGAGGTTCTCCCAGCCATTCTTGATCTTGACATTGGCCAGTGCCAATCTGTCTTGCAGAGCTCTGGTCATCTGTGATAGACAGTTAGTGACGTAGATAAACAAGCCATGAATATCGAAGCTCTTTCACACCTTTGATACTTCCAGCCGGCGCATGACTCTGTTGGCGACATCGTTGCCGGTAGCGTCGGCTTCTGCCATGGCGCTCGAGTGTATGAAGAGATTGTGGACGAGATGCGCTGCGGTGTGGTGAGGTGTATGGGTTTAAGGAGAAAATCCGACAGTTTGGTCAGAGGAGAAAAGAGTGGTCAAAGAGCAATTATGCACGAGGTGTCAAGCATAGAGTGGTGGAATGCATGGTCAGTTGCTGGGGCAGTTATACGCTAAAGCTTAAGCGCTGTCAAGTTTGCAAAACTGTGGGACGGAGTCGAGGGGCTGCTTGACCTGAATCAATTCCCATCTCGATCAAACGCTCCAAGTATCGGCAGCGCCTTGGTTCGTTTCGTCACCAACTCCAAGCTCTCCGCAGCCAGTCTGAGATCTATGGTTGCTTATTCCAGGCACCAGCTCAAACAGGCATATCGATGTCTCTCGTCGTCTAGCAACAACGGCAACAACAACAATGAATACCTCTTGGCAATCGATCTTCACATCACTTCGCTTGCTCCCCTTTCTCTCCTGGGCGCTTGATCTGGATATATGAGGCAGACAAGCTTAGAAGGTGGTTCAAAGGAACAAAAGTGGATTACATAGAGATCCTTCCTTGGCCCGCTCTCTCTGCCTTGGAAGAAGAGGAGAGAGGAGTAATTAATGGAATTGGCACGCGAGTCGGATTCGGCGACTCTGTTTAGCTCACGGGCTTGGTGAGGATCGGCCGAAGATATGAATAGAAGCAAGACTTGTGATTTTTGCGCATGCAGCAAAGCGATAAGATGTCGTATTTGATGTCCGGAGTCGTGTGCATGCCGTCCTGCAGAAGGACACGGCCTTTGGATCAAGAGCGTCTCTCGTAGTGGACTGGCACGGATGGGTTCGGATGGTATGCACCGATGGACAAGAGAAGCATAAATCTCGTTCGGGTATAGTGACCGAGGAGGCACATGCAAGCCGCATCAGCACGGCCGGTACGGCGGCGCCAACGAGGCTTGATAGTTGGTAGTGATGCAATGGGCAGTCGGCGGGTTGAGGAACATTCGTGCCAGCAGGCTCAACGGACATGTCAATTCAAGGATCCAAGTCAAGGTTCAAAGTTGCCAGCCATAGTTATCCGCCATCCTCATGCTGCTTTCTTGTCAGACCTGACCTGACTTGACCGTCTCTCGTGGGAATTGCTTGGCCAGTCTCTTGAAACGCGTACCTTTGGACCAGCGCCCGATCGACCTGTCTATCGGCAGACTGCAGCATCTCCAGCAAGCAACCGCTGTGTCGCGCATATCCGTACCACTCGCTACCGCAGCCTCCGTTCTTCTGTCTAGCTTACCCCTCTGTTTGCTGCAAACGAACATATATTCGAGAGAAGCGTCTACAGCCATCATCCGCAGCGTCGCACTGCATTGCCATAGCAGACAACCACAACCACCACCATGCCTTCATTCCTAAAAGACTTCCGCCGAAGGTCCAAGGCCAGCTTCAAAACCGACAAGACAAGCTCTGGAAACGACGGCCATTCACATTCTAGCAGCAACGATTCGCGCTCCCAAGATGGCACTACCGTCGAAACCATTCCTGAGATGCCTCGCAACAAATCCTCCTCAACACTGAACTCTGTCTTTGGAGGAAAGTCTCCGCCGCCTCCTGCCGGTTCTCCTCCACTTCCTTCTCTCCCTTCTGTCTCGGGCTCCAATACGAACCTCGCTAGCATGAATGGCAGCAAGACCCCTCCACTCGGCTCCCGCCCAACGCCCTCAAATAACAACAGCAGTCGCTACAGCATCGCTGTGAGTACATAGATGGCCCTTTCCACGCCATAAACCACTGACAACCGAGTAGGGTTCCATCAATGGCTCGCCAAAGCCCACCCAATATACGTCTCCACTCGCACCTCGCGTTCTGTCGGCATCCGAAGGTTCCTGGGTCCACCAGAAAGTCCTTCTCATGTACGGCCAGGTTGGTGACCCATCACAACCCTTGGACGGCGACATTGTCGTCTGTTCGCACCAAGACTGCTTTCCTCCCATGACTTGGCCCGTCAGCGACTCGCATTTCAAGGCCCTCGTATACCTTCAACCCGGCCCCAACCGGCTCCGCCTCGACTTTATCCCTCGCCAGCGTAGACCTTCGCAAGGCCAGCTCAACGGCCAGCCCGCCCATTCTTCCTACTTCCAAATCAATTACCTTCCCATGAACACCTCTCCACCTCTCCACCTGGCTATCCTGGTTGCAAAAGATTCACCGAGGACATACGATGCGGTACCTGAGCGTATAAAAACCGAGGGCAATGGCATGGAAACAGCGGTGCGCAAGTTCCGTATGGCTGCTTATCTATGGCAAGCCTTTACAGGCGAGCAGATGAATCGTCATGGGTTCGGCCGTCGCTGCTTCCGCTACGAGGAGGAATGGCAACAAGGTACCTTGACCGGTCGTGACCTTGCAACCGGACAAATGCGTAATGAGGCCAAGATTCATATCATCACTCTGGACAAGACTGTTGCCGAGATTCAAGATCTCAATATCGCACAACAGTACGAGCCTGCGAAACAAAAAGGCGATTTGTTTTCCTTTGCGATGGACGCTGTCAAAAATCACTTCAAACCTCGACCTGGTCAGAAAGAGTATGTCTCGTGTATGTTCTTGGATACACATTGGGACCCTAAGGTCGGAACGGTAAGAGGGCATGCTGCTCTGGGAGGTGGTGATGAACAGATCAAACTTGCCATCTTCGGTTCTCACTCTCTGCAATCTTATCCCGCTCACCTCGAGGAAGTCATACCCGCCTTCACCGACTGCACGAAAACCGATACGAAGTACGTCGCAAACGATTGTAACGAAAGTGGAAGCAACTGGGAGGCTGCCAACATCGGAATTGGCGCTCATATGCACGAAACCGGCCACTTGTTTGGCTGCCCTCACCAAGAATCTGGTGTCATGCTCCGTGACTATGTTCGCTTGAACCGCACTTTCACCACCAGAGAACCCTACTCAACTCGTACTGAATCACAAGGCATGCGTCTCTGTCTTCAACAAGATGAATGTGCGTGGCACAGGTTGGATGCTTTGAGATTCAGATTACATCCTTGTTTCGCTCTGCCTACTGATACGAACATTCCTCCGGAAGATAGCATTCAAGTATGGGCTGTCGATAAGGGAGCTGCTCTGGTCACCGCAAGCACGGGCATAGCATTCATTGAGATCTATACCGAGGGAGATGACCTTTGTCGTCACTGGATTGAATATATGGATCCTAGCAATGGCTCTGGCTCAGTCGCACCTCGCCAAATCACGTTGACAGAAGCAGATCTAAGAACCAGAGTAGGAGAGGCTAACAAGAACAAAAAGCTGAAGATCAAGATCTTCTCTCTTGGTCAGGGCGATCATGAAGTTGCCGATTTCGCTCAGCACGTGAGCAAGGATTCCAAGTTGAAGCTTCCAGACAGCAGAGTGGGCTTCAGAGGCTCAAAAGTCGGATTCTCACAAATGGATGGAACTCAGCCCCAAGAAGTGCTTTTGCGATCATCACACGAGAAGCGCAAACTCTTGGTCTCGATCAGAGTTTACCACGGTTTCGCACTGGATGGCATCGAATTTGTGTATGAGGACGGGGAGAATCAACTCTTCGGAAAGAGAGGCGGCAAAGCAGGCGGTGACGAGTTCCCCATCAATGCAAGGTTTGGCGAAACGTTGCTGGGCTTCAATCTGAGAGCTGGTCTCTGGATTGACGGTATCCAGATCTTGACCAGTGGCGGTCGCCGTAGCGAGTGGTACGGCAACAAAGACGGTGGTAGCGGGTAAGTGGTTGCATCGAGATGGAACACAAGACATTTTTGCTAACACTGTCAACAGATGCAGTCTGATCCCTCCCAGAGGATACAGCATTGCCGGTGTGTACGGCACATGTGGACAGTGGCTTGATGGTTTCGGTCTTATCATCACTCGCTGAGTCCGCATTGCATCAGTTCCCGTCACAAAAATTTCTATATCCTAATACTAGAGTCCGGCAAGAAGAACTAATCATCCTATGAGCGTTTATGTGTTATTTGTGGGATTAAGGTTCTCTTTGGCCACATTTTTCGTATTTCTCATCAGCATCTGTCATACCACCATGGAAAATCCTTTTCCCTCTTGTCTTTCTGCTTTGTTACAGCTAAATTCGCAACGCAGCACAACAGTCTGAATGAAGGGCATGTTCTATCTTTCTGCTATCCGATGGAAGCGTTGTATCTCCATCATTCCTTTCTTTTTTTTTTTTCTTTTTTTTTTTTACCATCTCTTTATTCTTTTCTTTGCATGCATAAGGGAACATGGATGGCGTTGTCCTTTTTTCAACTCTTCGTCTGTGTGCTCTAGGAGAACACCTTATTTTGGTATCATATATCATTCTCTAGATATGAGATGTTTCTTCTCTAGCAGATCTATGCTGCTCAACAGCTATGTTCCGTCCTTTGCTTGTCCGTCAGACTTGAAGCATCGAATTATTTGGTGAGTTTCAAGATGTCGACTGCCTTAAGCTTGAGAGCCGTGCTGTCTTCGTATAGTGATGAATTGGGTATATGGCCCGTGTCCGAAAGGAATTTACACAAAAGGGATTTACGCAACAGGTCTGTCATGGTCCATGGAAACCTAGCGAGCTCTTGCATCCGTCAAGCTCGCGACTTCCTTACGAATTACTAGCATCGACTGCAGATCAAGGCCTACAGACACACAGTACCGTACTTAAATGCCAATATAGGATCTGATTGAGAATTTGACTCAAGTTTACGCATCGAGTGTTGGCCAGTCTATGTTCATATTGAATTGAGATTGCTCACCAAGCACGTACGGCCACAGTCAGCTGAAAACTGGGCATCCCGTCCGCTCTGCCATACATAAGCAGTTGAACGGCAGATTAGTACTACGGTGGGTGAC